>JAJJKD010000178.1:0-80022 GCA_022376535.1 Xylariaceae sp. FL0662B | reverse complement strand
AAACTATTCGATAAAATAGTCCCTATTTAACGTATATTTAAAAAAGGTTATAAAAAAATCAACGTTTATAATAACGTTATACGGACTTATACCGATATTTTTAAATTTAAATACGCGTTTATTAATATAAAATTAATATTTAAAACCCTATTTATAAACCTTTAATTTAATATATAAATATCGATAAACCGTAAAACGAATTAATAATATTTATAAAATTAAAAACTAAATAATACAAACTTTACCGATAAAAAATATAATAATAATAGTTATAAACCTTTATTTTAAAAAAATAATAGAATAAATATAAATTTCGCCCGGATAATAATTAATAATAATTTTTAAAAAATATTTTATTTATAAAAAAAACGGCTATTAATTAATAAAGTATTCTTTATTTAAATAAAATAAAACTAAAAATTAATATTATAACGCTATAAAAATATTAAAAGACCTATTTATATTTAAAAAATTTATTATATATTTATTTAAATTTAAAAGAAATCCCGAAAATAATAATAACAATTAATAAAACAATAAAAATAACTATAATAAAAATAACGAAATAGTTTAATATTTTATTAACTATTTATCTATTTACCGGATTATTAATAAAAATATATATAGCTAAAATATTATAATAGAAATAAATTAGTTCGTATTTAACGATTTATATATAATTAAATATTAAAAAATCTTATAAAATACCGGTATTATTAAAATATTAATAATAAAAAAAGTATAATTAAAAGTATACCTTAAGAAATATTTAAATATATAAATCGATTAAACCTTTAATAATATAATTATTCGATTTAAAAATTAAAACTAATTAATAATAATCGGTATAATAACTATAAATAACGAATTAAATTAAATTAAATTTTATATCGTAAAAGCCTTTATATTATTTCTATTATTATTATAAAATATAAATAAACTAAAAACTTATTTTAATAATATTTTCGATATTATTATAAAAAATAATAGAAAAACGATCCTAATAATATAAAAATAAAAATACCCTTTTTTAACGTTAACTATAATAAATTAATTATTTATTTTACGGAAATTAAATTATATTAATTATATTATTGATTTAAATATTTATAAACCGAAAAATTATATAACCTATTAAAAATAACTAGATATAACGACATTAATACGTCGATTTTTAATAAAATTTAAAAGTTTTACTACTATTATTAAGTTTATAATTTTGCCTTTTAAAAGTTTAAATTTATAATCCGGGATAAATATAATTTTAATTATAAAATAATAATAAACGTAATTTATTTTAATAGCCGAAACGTATTATATATTATTAATATAGCTATATTATTTTAAATAGTAATATTTTTAAAATTTTTATTAGCTAAAAATATATAAAACGCATTTTATGAATATTAAATTTATATATATTAAAACTTTTTTAATATTATTACCTATAATCCCGATATAAACTTTATATTACGGCAGTGGTCCTAGCGTACCTCATTTACTGCTATAACCATGTATTACGTATAGATAAGCGATTAAATAAAATAAAGAGTAGGTAGAGGTTTTACTACACACGTATAGCTATATACACTTAAACCTCCTCCTTTTCTTTATCTTTATTATTTTATTATAATATACCTATTATTTAGCCGTACTATATATAAGTGCCGTTATATAATAATAAAGATCCCTTATAGCTAATTAGCTAGTTATTTTTAAGGCATTATATTTAATTTACGTTAGCTTTATAAAATAGCAGTTATTTATCTTTTTACCGCGTTAGCCTTTCGAAGCAGTAATAATACCCTCCTTTCTATTAAATTCGTTACTTAAATATATATAATAAGCTTTTAGGCATATATATAGCCTACCGATAATATCTTTATAAATACTATCCTTTTTTAACTAATATTTAATATATTTACTAATATATATTTTAATAGCTTAGCCTTAAAAAGTACGTAAAACGTTAAATTATTTTACATATATTAAGTACTTTTCGTTTTATTTGCGTTAGTTTTATAAAGTAGCGAATTACCACTTTTTTAAATTATCTCTCGATTATTTTATTTTATTAATAAAATAGCCTCCATTAACGCTAATAAAGTTAATAATACCCTATAAACCCTACGTATTAAATTTACTAATTACATTTAACTATTAATTAATAATTATAATAGTTAAATTCAGCAATTAATTAGTTAAATTTAGCAACTTTAAGCCGAAAAATCAGCCATTTAAAACCACATTAATACCCTTTAAGTTAAAAACGGTACCTTATAAGCTAAAATTAATACCGTAAATGCTATTTATTATGCGTTAATATTTAAATAGCTATAGTTATAACCTATATTTTTAAATTTATCTATTTCATTTAACCTATCCGACTTTAATGTATAAGTATTATAACTAACCGGTAAAATAGACGTTAATAGTATTATTATTAGTATAAATTAGGCTAAATTTTATTATATATACGTATATTTAAAGCTTAAAATATAATATATTATTATTTCTATTTTATAAATATAAAAAAGGGGCTTTTAAAACTATAAGGCTATTATAATTATTTTAAATTAACTATATGCCGATCCTAATAAGTTTTACCGATCCGTTAAAAAGCTTTATAATTTCCGTTAAGGTAATAATAATTTTATCCGTACGTTTTTTGCTAATTAAAAAAAGCTATCGTAAAAAGCCGGTATAACCGACTTAACGAAATACGGATTTAAAATTTATAATATATTATTAATAGTACGTTAAAAAAAAAGCTTAATAATTAAAAATTACTACTAATTAAATATAACGATTTTATATTTCTATTATATTAATTATCAGGTTTTTATTTTAATAAGCCGACTTTAAATCCGAATATAATAAATATTTCCGTTAAAACGATCGAATTATATAATAACGATAAACCTAAATTAGGAAATACCTTAAATAATAATAAATATATACCTAAAATTATATTACTTTAAATTTTAAAAAATTAAAAAATACCCCTAACTAATCGAACCGATATTATAAACCGTTAAAAATAAAACCAATACCTATATTATAAAAACAAAACCTATAAAGTCGTAAAATGCCCCTTATTACTACCGGAATCGAACTTTAAAAAGCTCTTTATTAATAATAAAAATATTAATAAAGCTAATACTTAATAACCGTTATATATTAAAGAATTAAAGGAATAATAATATAGTTATATAAACTAGTAACTATTATTATTAAATGGTATAATAATAATAAAAATTATATAACTTCCGGATAATCCGAGCTTTTAAAACGCATACGTTTTATAATAAGTGGTTTTTTTAACAGATTTTAATAAATTAAAGCAATCCTTTATACATTATATTAACTACTATATTAAATGGATTTAAGGGGGTAATGTTACGGCAATAGTCTTAGCGTACTTCATTTACTACTATAACTATATATTATGTATAGATAAGCGATTAAATAAAATAAGGAATAGGTAAAGGTTTTATTACATACATATAGCCATACACACCTAAACCTCCTCCTCCTCTTTATTTTTATTATTTTATTATAATACACCTATTACTCAGCCGTACTATATATAAGTGCCGTCACACTTTATATTTAAAAAATTTAAAATAACGTATAAATTATCGGCATTACCTATAAAAAAATGCCTATTAAAGCTTATTAAGCAATTAAAAAAATTAAAAAAATATATAAACCTTTAAAACGTATTTATAAAATCTTAAAAAATAAAATCGGCTATTATATAAACCTAAATACGATTTTTTAAATAGCTATAAAAATATTTAATAATATAGCCGGCTTTAACGGCTTTATATTAATACTATTAATATTTAATATTTATTTAAAAATTATTATTAATTCCTTACCATTTTTTAATATTATAAAGCGAACCGAAATCGTATAAAAGGCTATAAAAATATTAAAAAAAATACGATCTAAAATTAATATAAATTATATAATTAATATATAAAACGGTTTTATAATATAGGAAATTTTTATATTTTTATTATAAATAAAGGTAATAATATAGAAAAAAAAAAGCTAAATAGGACTTTTTAAAATTACTATTTTTAAAAACTATAACGTTATTATTAATATAAATAAATTAATAAAATTTCGATATATTTAGATTAAAAAATATTACTATAACTAATAAAAAGTAATAAAAGCTATAAAAAAATCGATATAAAAACCGATAATATCGGTAAGGATAAAAAAATCAATATAAAAACCTATTAAGGTACCGGTAACGTTAGCGGTAATAAAAAAATCGATATAAAGACCTACCGAAACGCTAAAAACGTTAACGATAATAAAAAAATCGATATAAAAACCTATAGGGTTAAAAATAATAAAAAAGCCGATATAAAAACCTATAACGGCCCTTAAAAAATAATAACCTATAAAAAAAAGATAAAAAAAACCCCGGAAATACCCTATTATAAACCCTATTATAAATTATACTTTTACTATATATTATACGTTTAACGTATTTTTATAATATAAAAAGGAAGTCGATTTTAAATTAATAATTAAGCTAAAATAAAATAGAATTATTAAAGCTTTAAGGAAATTATTCTAAAAATTAAACGCTATAAAAATTAATAACCTTACTATTTAAAAAATATTCGAATTTATAAAATTCGATTAAATATATATTACCGAAAAAATCTTTAATATACGATTTATATAAAAGGTTAAAAAAAATAACTAAATTATACAAAAAATTATAATTAATTATTTAAAGTTATAAAAATAAAAAAAAGCTTATTTTTATATAATTATCGATTATTTAAAAAATAAATTAACATTTAATATTTATATTAATACTTTTATTATTTAAAATTTATAATATAAAAAAAAAACTACGAAATATTATTTAAACTTATATTTAAACTAATAATAAATTTAAAAAAAAAATCTATATATAATTACCGAAAAAAATCGTTAATAAATACCTTAAAAATACCGATTTTAAAATAATTAAACCCTTATATAGTTTTACGGAATTAAAATTATATTAATTTAAAACGTATTATATATATTATAAAAAAAAACTAGCTATAAAAATGTTAATATATAACCCGTATTTATTAATAATTTATAGAAATACCGAAAATTTTACTATTATAAAACTAAAAACCGATAATATCTTTAATATTATTACGGAAAGTTCCTTAAAACTAAAAAAGAATAAATTTAAAAAGGCCGGATTCCGTATAAAACTAAAAATAAACTTTATTACTATATAAAAAATCGAATTTAACAATAGCCGAATTTAATTCGTAAAAAAAGATATAATATTTATTTAATATAGCTAAAATTAATAACTATAAAAAATCAATAAATTAATAATTAATATACTATAATAATATATTATTTAACGTATAAAAAAACGTATATAGCTTTAATTTATTAATCGGAAGCCTCGTTCGACCTATTAATAATAGTATAGGTTATATAATTAATAAAAAAAATATTAATACCTTAAATAACCGAATTAAATAATAAATAAATAACTTAAAAAAGGGACTAAAATACGTACCCCTAAAATTTAATAATATTAAATTATTTATTTTTATAAATAGATTATTTATAAATAATAAAAACCTTAAATTTTAATTAGGGTTTATTATTATATTAATAATTAAAGTCCGATTAAATATAAATTTTATAATTTACAGTAATATAATTTATTAAAATTTAATTAAATATAAAAAAATTACTAAAAATATACTAATAAATAAATTATACGGGATAATTTTAAATTTCGATAATATTATTATATTTAATATAATAATTAACTAAATTACCGATACCTTTAAATTATTATAAATACCTATAATTATTTATATAAATTCGAAATTACTATACGAATATTTAATTAAGCTAAAAATAATATTAAAAAAAAGGCTAATAATCGATATAATATTATTTCGAAAGTTATATAAACGATAAAAAATATTAAAAATTAAATAAATAAATAATAAAAATAATCCATTAAATACGTTTATAAAAAAAACCCCGAATTTAGCCTTTGAAAAGCTAATTTTAATAAATCGACTTATTATATAAATCGAAACCTTTATTAATAGGACTACTATATTATAAGGTAAAATAAAATAACGTTATAGGGATAATATAATATTGCGTATATTATGTAATAAGGTTATATATAAAAAGAAAAACGGGATATTTATATAAAAAGGAAATAAATAGATTTAAAGCCGTAAAACGCGTTTTTTAACAATAAAATAAAAAGTACCTAATATTAAACTACTACTATTAAACCATTATAATTAAACCACTATAGTTAAATTTATAGTAAGCTAGTTTAAATTAGGTTTAGCGTAGTTATATAACTACATTACGTAACCTATAAAACCTTAATAATAGTAACTAAATCCCCACTACTATAGCCTATAACTTTTACCTTTTAATATAATAATAACAAATTATTACTATAAATCGCGATTCCATCGTAATTCGTACGTATGTATAATAAAGGCCATTTAATAATTATATTTTATTATTTATTAAAACCGTAAAATATATAATTAAAAACTCCGAAAATTTAAAAATAAAATCCTAATTTAATAATATTATATAATTAACGTTTATTATTATATATAATTTAGCTAAAATTATAATAAAATAAACCGTTATAATTTTAAGCTTTTATTATTTTAAATTAAATATTACTAATAAAAGGATTACGGTTTTATATAATTAAATAACCGCGATTTTTTTAAATAAAATAATATTAATTTATTTAATATTAAATATATCCGTATTTAAAAATATATAGGTTTAAAATCTTTTAATAAGCGTTATTTTTTATAAAAAACTAGCTATAATTAATTTTTTATCGCGGATTTTTTTAAAATAAAATTTAATAATTATATATTTAAATATAATATATTAATTAATTGCGATTTCGTAAATAATTAATAAAATAGTTTTATATTTAACCTTTATATTAAAATATTTATATAAAATTTAAACTTTATTATTTAACGTTTTAATATAGCCTATATTTATATATATATATTTTTTATATTCGGATTTTAAAAAGATTATAATAAATATTTTTAAATGAATTTTAAATTTATAAAAAAAACTAATATTTATATCCGGCCGTAAATTTATAAATAAATAAATAATTAAGATATAAATATAGCTTATAACTATAAAGTTATTTAATATTTAAAATTTTAATAATTAAATTATTAGTAAAAATATTTTTATTTTATTTTCTATATAATAAAATTTTTCTATAATAGCTGTAATAATTTCGGCTATTTAAATTAAATTTTAGATTTTTTAAAATAGGTTTTTAAAATATTTAGCCCGTATATATTTATATAATTCATTTCTATTCGGAAATTTACAGTTATAATATTTATATATAATTAGTTTAAAAATAATTACTATATTGAATTAAGCTATATTTTATATATTATTTTTTTAGGTATTGGTTTATAAAAAACCAAAACCGTTTAAGATTAAATTATTAAATATAATATCGTTTTTATTAAATGGCTTAATTGCTATAAGGTATATAATTATACGTAATGGCAATTACTATATATATAATAAGGAGTAATAATAGGGTATTATATTAATTTTCGTTTACTACTATAAAAAGGGTAAAAATAAAGGGATTATCGTACGATAGATATATAGAATCTTAGCATTAAGCTAAATTAGTTAGCCTTAATCCCACGTACGAGCCATATGTATAAGCTTTATATACGGCACGACTGAATATTATTTTAACAGTTTTAAAAAATTTTTATATAAAATCCCTAATCGTTTTTTTAAAATAAGAATTCCGGATTTTATTTATTTTAGTTTTTATAATTATCTTATTTTTTATTATAATACGCTTTTTAAAATAAAAGCTTTTAATTTTATTAATTTAATTAATTAAAACCGTATTATTATTAAAAGCGTTAATATTATAAGTAATATTCCCTATAATAGTTTTAACTATTAAAATTTTAATTTTTATATTAATTTTATAAAAAGGTTAAATTAATTAAAAGGTTTTAATTACTAGCGGGATTTTATTATTAAACTTATTAATTTTAATACTAATAATTTTAATAATTCCAATAATTTTATAAGTATTAAATCTTATTATAATTTCCGTAATTATACCTTTATAATTATTAATAATTATTATTAACTGTACGCTTTTAATTTTACTATTATAGTTAAAATTAAAGGTATTATTATTTATTATAATAGATAAAAATCGGTAATTATATTAAGGATATATTTAGAATCTATTATTAATATAAAAGTATAGATTTAAAAATTTAACCTTAAAATATACTTTTATAATTATCTATTTTTTCTAAAAATCTATTTAAAATAATAATAATAATAGGTTTAATTAGCTACCCCTAAATTTCCGAATCTAACGTTTTAAATATATAAATAAGCTAATTTAATAAAAATAAATTATAAGCTTTAGTATTTTATATAATATTTTATATAAATAGTTTAAATTTTTTACCTTTCCGAAAATCTTTTATAAAAAATAATTAAACTTTTAATATTATTAATATATTACTATATATTCTTTTAAACCGTTTTTATATAAATATATAAATAAGTTTTAAATTTTCTATAATTAAGGTTACTTTTTTAAAATTTATAAATTTAATAAAATACTATATTAATATAATAATTTATAAATAAATAATCTATATTTATTTAACCTTATTTTTTTTATGAAATCCGGCAAAATAAATTAATCTATCTATAAATATAAATATATTTATATATATAATATATTTTTTTATAACTATTATTCCCGTTTTTTTAAAAATCCTTAAATATAAAATTAAAATATCCGACCTTTTTTAATTTAAATAAATTATTTCCATTATTATTATTTTTAATAAAGGAATTTTAATTTTAATTATTAAAGTTTTATACTAAATTATTTATATTTTATTAATATCGTATAAATATTACGGTAATAAAATTTATTACGTTTTAAATAATAAAGGATTATCGGTTTAAATTTATTATATTATTTTTTAATAGGCTAATTTCCGAAATTTCAGGCTATAATTTTAAAATTTCTACCAATAATAATAAAATATATAATTTTTTAATATATCTAAATTCCTATAAAAATCGTCGCTTTTAAATTAATTATTCTATTAATAATAATAATAAATTAAGGTATAAATAGAAATTACGGTTCGGAATTTCCAGATTACTATTAATTTTTAGTTATAAATAACTAAAAAAGTATAATAATCCGATTATCGGCCTTTAAAATAGTATAAAAAATAAAGGTTTTTATATAGGCTATTTCCCGGTTAAGCGAAATAATTAATAGGTTTTTTATTATAATAAAAAGTACTATAATAACGGCTTAATATTATTTAATTTTAGGTTTTTTTAAAACGTAAATAATATATTAAATTCGTTTTTAAGGGGTTTTACGATAATTTTTAAAGTATAGTTTTCCGACATTACGCCTTAAAAAACGAGTAAAATTTCTTTTTAAATTCGACCTAATTAAATAGGTAAAAGATAATATTATAATAATTTTCTAAAAATAATATAATAATACGTATAAATTAAAGGTTTATATTTTCGATTAATATAATATTTAAATATCCGGTAATAGTAAATTTAAAGAGTTATTATATAAATAATTAAAATTCCTCGCTTATTTCGTTTAGGAATTAAACTAATTAAACGTAAATAATTACCTATATACTTTTAAAATATTAGGATTAATATTACGGCAGTAGTTTTAGCGCACCTTATTCACTGCTATAACCTTATAGTTACGTATAAATAGCGATTAAATAAAATAAGGAGTAGGTAGAGGTTTTACTACATATGTATAGCTATATATACTTAAACCTCCTCTTTTTCCTTATTTTTATTATTTTATTATAATAATAGTAATTATTTAGTTATACCGCTACGTTAATAAATGTTATTATATAATAATAAAGATCTTTTATAGCTGATTAGCTAGTTATTTTTAGGGTACTATATTTAATTTATATTAGCTTTATAAGGCAATAAATTATCCATTTTTTTTACCGCGTTAGCCTTTTAAGGCAGTAATAATACCTTTATTTTTATCGGATTTATTATTTAAATATATATAATAAGCCTTTAGGCATACGTATAACTTACCGATAATATTCTTATAAATACTATTTTCTTTTAATTAATACTTAATATATTTACTAATATACGTCCTAATAATTTAGCCTTAAAAAGTACGTAAAATGTTAAATTATTTTATATATATTAAATATTTTCCATTCCATTCGCGTTAATTTTATAAAATAGCGAATTACTATTTCCCTAGGTAATTTTTTTAACGTACGTTAGCTTTTTAAAATAATAACTAAAATTTTTTACCTTTTTTATTTACGTTAGCTTTTCGAGGCAATAGATTATCTCTTAATTATTTTATTTTATCGATAATTTTACTATAGCCTTTATTACTATTAACGAAATTAACGGTACCTTTTAAACTTTATATATTAAATTAATTATTAAATTTATTAATTATATTTATTTATTATAAAATAACTATAATAGTTAAGTTTAATAGCTAACTATTTAGATTTAGCAGTTTTAAAATAAAAATATAACTTTATAAATTAAAATTAATATCATAGATATTATTTATTATGCGTTATTAGTTAATAAACTATACCTTTAACCTTTATTTTTAAATATTCCTATTTTAATTAGCCTATCCGACTTTAATATATAAGCTTTATAATTAAAAAGTAAAATAAACGTTAATAATAAGGCTATCGGTATAAATTAAGCTAAATTTTATTATATATATATATATTTAGAACCTAAAATATAGTATATCGTTATTCTTATATTATATATATAACGAAAGGAAAAATTGTAAAATTATAAGGTTATTATAACTATATTAAATCGATTATATAATAATTTTAATAGGTCTTATTAATTAGTTAAAAAATTACGTAATTTTTATTAAGGTAAAAATAATTCTATTTATATATTTTTAGCTATTTAGAAAAGACTTTTATAAAAAGCCGGTATAATAAATCTATTTAATAAAATTAAAATTTAAAATTTATAATATGCCGTTAATAATACGTTAAAAAAAAACTTAACGATTACGAATTATTACCCGAAAAATATAACGATTTTATATTTTTATTTTACCGGCTATTAGGGTTTTATTTTAATAAGCCGATAAACCTAAATCCGAATATAATAAATACGTTAATCGGTACGATCGAATTTATATAATTTAATAATACCTCCGATAATAAGAATATTAATAAATATATATCTAAAATTATATTACTTTAAACCTTAAAAGGTTAAAAGATATTCCTAACTAACCGAATTAATATTATAAACCGTTAGAAATAAAACTAATGTCTACATTATAGAAATAAAATCTATAAAGTTATAAAATGCCCTCTATTATTACCGGGATCGAACTTTAAAAAACTCTTTATTAACGACGAAAACATTAATAAGGCTAATACCTAATAGACTATACGTTAAAAAAAACTAAGGGGGTAGTAGTAATAGTTATATTATTACTATTAAGTGGTAGTTATTATGGTTATGTAATGTAGCTAAGTAGTCCGAGCTTTTAAAACGCGTACGTTTTATAATAAGTGGTTTTTTTAACGGATTTTAATAAATTAAGCAAATCCCATAATACTATATTAACTATTATTAAATAAATTTAAAGGGATAGTATTATAATAATAGTTTTAGCGCACTTTATTTACTGCTATAACCCTATAGTTACGTATAAATAGCGATTAAATAAAATAAGGAATAGGTAAAGGTTTTACTATATATATATAGCTATATATACTTAAACCTCCTCCTTTTCTTCATCTTTATTATTTTATTATAATAACAGTAATTACTTAGTTATACCGCCACGTTAATAAGTGCCATTATAATTAATTAATATATAGTAGTATAACCGAAAGGTTTTTTTAAGTATATATAATAATATATTTAAATAAGGTTTTCCTTTTTTAATATAATTAATAAGGAATTCAGATTTTAAATAATTTTAATAAAAAAAAACTATTAACCAATCGTAAAATTCGTACCGAATTTTATAACGAGAGGTACTACTAATTATTAGCATTATATATATTATATAAGTTATAAATAGTAAGCTACTAACAGTAAGTACGTACTAGCTACGTAATAGCTAGCACACCACGTGACACAAATTCAGTATACTCTTACTCGTATCTTGCAGGAGTTTCAGAGCATCAAGTGGTGTGGGTACGGGGTTGGCAAGGATCGGGACGCGGAGCCCATGAGGATCAAGGTTGAGTTGAACACCAAGTTTGCTGGCCGGGTCTTGTGCAAGTTTATAGCCCGAGAGAAGTGAATAGCATATATAGCATTTTGTTTTATCAAATCGTCCATCAACATTCGTTTCATTCTAGATCAGGGCTGGTGAGTCGTAGCCCAATATGACTGTCAATAATAGTAATGACCAGTACCTAGCCAGTATTAACAATGCAACTACATGACATCTTACATGATAACTAGTATGATAGGATTTCTAAGAGAAGGGATGAAGCTATAGTTTCTATTATGAATCCCTACGATAGCACGCGTAATCTAGAATCAAAAGCCCCGTAGTATATCATGTATAGCGCCCCAGTACTTCTCTGCATCCTCCATGATATGCGCACAATGCCCACTATTCTTGAACCGAACCTCCCGCACGTCTTGATGTCCTAATTGACGAGCCTCCTCGGCGTGGTCGTGAGCGTCCTTCCATGAAACCATCAAGTCCGCTTCCGAATATACGTACCATCTAGGCGTCTTTATTCGGACGAGTTTTGTATCGTTCAGGCGCGGTCGGGCTTTGGATATGACGTTCTCAATCCCAAGCTTTCCTAGGGCGGCTGGCATCAGGAGTACTGGATATACCACACCTCGAAGGACGAATTTAAGGTTTCTGGGAGCCGACGTGATGACAGCCTTGCATGTTCTTCGGTAGGTAGCTCGCCCGGGACAACTGTCGAGCACGAGCAATTGGATAGCTTCGCGTCGCGCAGGTGTGAGTGCTTGGAGTACCTGGCTGACAGTGACGGTACCCCCGTTGGAATAAACGTGTAAGAAGATGGACGACGTGCTCCGATTGATAATCTCGATGGCTGGCCCGAGCCGTCTCTGTTGCGCTTTATCACTCGGGCTGAAAAGTACGCTTCTGAGGGGCGTCTGTATGACAAGGACATCGGCGTTGGGGAAGTCCTCAAGGTATTTGTCTGCGTATTTAATAATATGTTTGGGGTGTGCTGCAACCCAGGTGCACAGAACAATCAGAGAAGGGTTGCTTGTTGTCAGATTACCGGGCGGTTGTGTACTCGAGGATTTTGAAGCTCGCCTCAGTTGAATCGAGGGTGTGATGTGCTCAAAACTGGGGTCCATCTCGTTTGATGTTGTTTTGAAAACAATACCGATAGGCTCGCCCAACGGATTTGAAAGCTGGAAGATAATATGTGTTAATATATATTAGGTGGCGTCCCTAGCTCCTAAACACGGTGTCGGCTTCTGTGTTTCACAGCTAACATCGTGTTAATGACTGACATACAGTTACATCTGATTGGCTGTTAGAAGTTGAAGTCATCACCAGCTAATATACCTGGATAACAATATCGAAACCTACCTAAGTAGGTAATTAATTAAATAGGAATTGAAAAAAATATTTCAATTTTCTATAAATAATAACTTTACCCGGTATCGAAAATAAAGAACCTAGCACTATATTATACCTAGGGAGGCTTATCTTTAATCTAGGTAAGTTAAAGTAATACCGGCTAGGGGGACTTAAAGTAGCTCACGTTTATTAATAATAATGGTCATTTCTTAGGGCGACTTTCGGTTAATGCAAGCTACTCAACTTTTCCATGGCGTATGCGTTCTTCGAGCAGCTCTACTCCGATATGGTTTCTTCTGTATTCTGTATACTCGGTATCGAACTTCTCTGCTAGTTTAGGGCTGATGTATTTTCGTTTCTCCTACGTATTGTCGGCATGATCAAAGCCCGCCCACCTGTTAAGATAGAAAATACTCTTGCCTTGCGTCCACCTTGCAAGTAATGCCTCAACCGTCCACATATTTTCCTTTTTTGTCGATTGGAGCAACTTGGGGGTTATTTCGATGGCCGCCACCTCCAGGGCCGCTTGCAAGTGGCCCTGCAATTTCTCTCCTGCTATCGGCAAGCGACATAGTACCCTTAAGGCGGGGATCAACCGCCTCCATTGGAATGCGAGATGAAGATAGAGTGTTGGGCCGTCCTTCATCAGCGCATTGTTCTCGAGATAATTCCTTTTGGTAATCTGCCCTATGGTGATTCGTAGTACTAATGAAATTAAGCACCTTGGGAATGAGTAGAGAACCATGCTCGTAGAGAGGATTCGATGCTGTGGCCTGAACCGGAGATGATCCATCTTCAGGTACATTTCGCCCATAATTGTTGTCGAGCAACGAACCAGAACCAGGCGGCATACCGCGCGATGCAACAGGCAAGTTTTTCTCTCTAACAAAGCTGCGAGATGGTTCTCGGGAGGTATCGAAATCGGACCTAAAAGATAACGGAGCCTGGACGCCGGAGTGGTGAATATAGGATTCCAGATTATTAGGAGAGGTTGGTGTCGGTCGGTTGCGTTTGCCTTCCAAATCCGAGGCCTCTGTCAGCCAGGGCTTGCTAATATCAGTCTTGCTTTATGTGGACTCGGCGACGTTTTCTTCCGGAAATTTTTGCCCCTTTATTTATAAATATGTCTCTTCCGTTCTCATTTTTGGCATTGGCATCTTTGGGAGGGTAGCTGTGAGCATCTTAGAAATAGAACCATAATTCCTGCTCAGATACATATGTTGATTTGAGTGTCAAGGACTAGGTACAGTACAGGGACTCTCATGGCATTGTGTATATAATGACAGGTCTCCCTCCATGTGTAGATAGCTGAACCTCAAGTCAATCAAGTCTCATTAACCCTGTATTTCAACAACACAGCCATGAGAGCAATTTGGATTAAGATACGGGAGCGTTTTTATCCTCTCCAATTCTTTGATATATACCGCAAAACATTTGTGGATGTGAGCCTTCCAGCTTTTTTGCTTCTTAAATCTATACATGCGCTGTGTGGCGGAAAGTCCTTTGTTTAGACTGTTATGTATACAGACCAAACATCTTTTAGGATAGGCGATGGCGTGACGGAACTTGAGGAAGTTATAGCGAAGCAGTATTTCGTGTTTGTCGACATGTTCTTGACAATGGCTTTCCTATGTCGTGCGGCCTCCTACGAAGTTGCTGTATACGAAGCAAAATTCGACAAATTTATCTAACTTTTTGTGGAAGGCCGTACAGCAGTTGAAAGTATGCTGTCATCTACGATCGACGTCGAACCTGAATGAGTCGATACGTTAGCACTAAGGTAGCAACCTCCAAGAAGCTAGCTTACTATTTAAGGTTTTTAGAGCAGTGAGATATCCGGCAATTATTATGTATTGGCTGAAGAGACGGTAGGTATACAACTCGACAAGTGTTTGTTATGAGGGCAGTAAGGTCTTCTACAGCCTCTCTGCCCTCCTTGCTCCGTAGAGATACTACGCAGAATAGCGTAACCGAAAGGCGATCACGTCCTGGGACCATGTGACGACCGCGATCAAATTGGGAACGGTGCTATATGGTCCCATTTCTGGGCCTAGCTCCTAGAAGCCTGAGTAAAGCGGCAAGAGATAGTGTAGAGAGTAAGGGGTTGGCGAGGGCAACTTTCGGGTGATGCAACACAAGTTATCGAATAACAATATACAGCGTCCTGAATACTATTGAAAACAACCGGATTCTAAACCATGATGACAAAGATCAAGTTGTGTTGAAAACGTCGCCTCACTGCCCCTCTCAAGTGCAACTATCTCTGATGTTACTATGCTGGATGCATTGCGCCAGCACAATTCCCATGAAGAGAAAAACTTCGATACTTGACGGCCGAAGATATATTTCTCATCAGAAAGCTAAATAATGCGAAAAGAGAGTCGTGGTTTCAATGATATTCCGTTGATCCTGGAGTATTTCCCTACACAAAGTCGGTTAACAACACAGGAGGAAAGCTGTTTTGCCCACAGAATATATAGGCATACTACTTCGGAGTTATATAAAATTATCTTCATATACAAATACACCTCCCCAAGAGACCCACGTGAAGCATTCTGCAATACCTACATCATATCCTCCGTCAACCCTCGTAGACGCATTTTCTTCTCCCAGTCCCGTTCTAGGTACTTACCTACTTTCCCCTATCAAGGAACTGGGTCCCATAGCCCGTGCCCTCGCCTCTCTTCGTATTAACCTCTCTCGTACGGCCATACTCCGTAATGCCAAACATGCGGCCCTCCAGCACCGGCGCCGGCTTCCGACTCAAGGTATCCTGGATCTTCTCGGCGCTCTTCAGGAAGCGGTCGACGACGCCGTCGTACCCTTGGAACGTCAGCTTGCCGTCGCGCTTCCGGAACTTGCCATCCACCATCACATGCACCATATCGCCGACGCCCGCGTGCAGGACGACAGCGGCAACAGGGTCGACCCAGCCAAGCATACCGGGGGAGCGACCATCGAAGACGACGAGATCGGCCTTGGCGCCGGGCGCGATAACGCCGAGGTCGGGGCGGCGGAGTGCGAGCCCCCCGTGGCGGGTGGCGAGCTGGAACGCCTGCACGACGGACATGGGGTTGTTGGCGGGGACCTGCCAGCGATCGAGGACCTCGTCGTAGAGGCGCGAGCGCGTGCGCTGCAGCCACAGGCGCGCCTGCGTCAGCATGTCGCTGCTGAAGGCGAGGTGGGTGTCGACGCCCAGCGCGGCCTGGTCCTGCACCAGGTGCGCGTGCAGGTGCCCGTGCCCGTAGTGCATCTCCGACTCGGGCGTGATCGACACGAACTGGTTCGTCTCGCGCAGCAGGCGCGCCCCCGTCGGCGTCAGCGCCGCCGCGTGCGAGAACACCACCGCCGCGGGGATGTCCAGCATGCCCAGGGAGTGCAGCAGTTCCGGCGAGGACTCTCCTACTGCGCGCACGCGTGTGCCGTGTTAGTTGGGGTTGTGGGGATACCTATGCATGCGACGGTGATATGGGGAGAAACGTACTTGGCCAGACGCCGCCGACGTAATGCGTGGTGATGACTGGGATCTCCAGCTCCCTGGTAGGCTGTTAGTTGATATGGGAAAAACAGTGTGAAACAAAGTCATATATTACTTGGCCAATGCAATCACCGCCTGGGTATCATCAGGCGACGCCACGGTCCACATGTCGTACGCGACGCCGATGGTTGTGAGATCATTTGCTTTGGGCTTGGAGGCCACTAGCTCTTTGAAGTCCGCGATCTGGTCCGGGATCGAGTAGTCCCCTCGTATGTTGCCGAAGCCAGGGCTCCAGTAGACCCTTGCGCCGCTGTCGATGGATGCTTGCAGGCCGGCTTTGGTTCTATCAGTAGACCACGTGTGATGGGCGTGGTCGAGCGTCGTAGTGACGCCGGCGTTGAGGGCCTCGAGCAAGCCTGCGAGCTGCCCGATATACACGTCTTCGGCCGTGTAGAGGGAGGAGACATCGGGTCCGATGTATCGATGGAGGTAGTCAGCCAGGTTCGTGTTAGGCGACAGCGTCTTCAACGCCGTTTGCCAACCATGGCGATGTGTGTCAATGAAGCCGGGTGAAATGATCTTGTGTGTGCAATCAACGAGTTCTGTGCCTGCCGGCACGTCGCTCGGATGTGCCGTGTCGTGTATCGCGGCGATGCGGTCATGAGTCACCAGCACTGAACCATTGCGGATTACGTTGAGGTCTTCAGTCTCTGCGTTAAACGCTATGATTGTCCCGCCTGAGAGGAGAACGGAGGTCGACATAGCTGACAATATTCGTTGAGCAAAATGTTGAACTCGTGTAAGTGATTGCAGGTTCCTAAATCCTGGTGGTTCGCGTGGGCCTGAGGGCAGTCTTGTTACGGCGTCAACCCAAGTTTAGTAGATGACTTCACAATAGAGCACCGAGCATGAGACCCGGTCCCCTGATATATTTATCACTCCATGGAAGAGAAGTCGGTTCCATGCGGGGTCGACGCGTATCAGTATGTACACTAGGCCAACATTACTAATGTGGTTGTAGAATGAATAATATCGTGGCTCATCCAAACTATAATATGACCCAAGCGGGTAGTACTTCTCAAATTGGCGATGGTGCAATGAAACCTCAACTTGGAGAAGATAATGTCATTATTTCATCACCGACAGTACTTGCACTCGAAATCACTGTGACCTTGGTCTGTACATGCATGCAGCTTGATCCGGCACTCTGGCCACCGATTGTATAAACACGGCAGTTTCCTAGCCGCGATAAAATAAGGGGAACTCAGTACAAGTCCTACGAGGTTATATATAGAAACTCGAACTAGAGCCCCGCTCCAAACTAGTATAAGACCATTCCAATTTCTAACTCAGGACTAACCGATTTTCCCGCCAATACCCTGCATAGAGACGTGGAGTGACAAGTCTACATGTACTTCCTATTGTCTGCCAGTGAGCACTTCTTATAACATCCGTTATATAAATTCGCGGGAAATATTATTATACCTTACAAGTTATCCTTACGAATTATTAAGTGAGACCGTCTCCGCAGACCTGGCGAGACATCACAGGCAAGCCTGGCTCTCTCGAGCAAAATTCCACGCAGCCAACGTTCTCATTCATATGCAGTTGTGGTCACCACGTGAGAAGTAAGCCCGATAGCCTGACTAAGCATATAGTTACTGCTTATTGGAACTTTAAATCGAGCGATGTGCCGCTTTGGGGATATTAATAGAAACGGCTACTGTTGTAGCGTTTTTACTATATTCAAATACTTGAATCACTGGGTTAACCAGACTTGGAATTCGAGCAATCTAGAATCTATCCAAGTGACCGTGTGTCATTTGGGTCAACGCAAAGCAGCTTGGTACGAACGAATGGCTACTTCACAGTTAGGTATAGCTCTTTCTTAAGCGTGTCCTAGGTCTTACACAACTACATGGCATTTTCATTGGCGGAAACCATTCAAATCATCGCCGGATAACCAATTTCAGTAATCCTAGGCGTGCCGTCGAGCTAGTTAGGGAGCCACAAGGTGCTGGCTGGCCATAGGTAGTATAACTAACAGATGGCCGTCAGCACGAGGCTCGCGAAGAGAAAAACATGTCACTAGCAAGATATTAGGCTGAACGCCAGAATCGTATCCTTGCCGTGCGGGTGTCAAAGGCGAATTTGGAATAATAAATAAGGAAATTAAACTCTTCAAACTAGTTGAAAAGACGATGATAAGACTATACCTATGAGGTTATGCTACAATCCCATTCCAGCAAGCCTCGCAAATGACCCAGAAAAACTTCACCCTTCTAGAATCTCCCCTTGTTCGATGACCCGATAGACAACCAAGCATGATTCGAAATGGGGTACCTCTCCAGGACCATTGAAATAAAGCGCGTAGCTTCGTGCTTGCAACGATGGACATGCTGTTCCCGTCTTTAACATACTGCGTTGACTGAGGGGTGAGGGAAGGGGAAAGGACGGGGGAGGGGGGAATGAATTTGGAAAGAATGTTGAATGCATCGAGGGTACCGCTATCCCATTGGGAGAAGCACCTCAGGGAATGGTGATTTCCCTGGCCAACTTATTGTCTATCCGCCTTCTTTGTTTCCTCCCTCTTTGTTTCCTCCCTATTTGTTTCCGCCCTCCTTGTTTCCGCCCTTGTTTCCGCCCTCTCCAGTGTAGTCAACCACCGTCTGCATACTCCGCATATTTCAGCAAATCTATCCGGACCCGCCACCGCAGACCTGGTGCCGCATTCACCCCACGCTCGATTAACCGCTTTGGCCGAAGAACATCTATGACGCTCGGTGACCGTGTTTTTGACGCCGTGGCATCTCCTACAACGAACCTTATACTTAGTCTCTGTACACATGGTTATAAGTCGTGTCGTGTTGTGTGGGAAGGAGGGTTGTTAGATGGTGCGGAACCCCTCGTGGATTTGAGAAATGAAATTGATGATAGTAGGTAATCAGTACTAGGATTTCTGTCGAGTCTTGTGGAAAATCGAAGACAAATTTTCTCGGATATGACTTGCAAATTATGTAATTTCTCGAGCGAGAACCTGCGTAACGCAGCCTTGCAATGTCGACTCAGACGGATGAGTACAGCTCCCTGACACGGTTTCTGAGTATCTTTGTGACTCAGAGTCCTTTCAAGCTAACAAACGAAAACTTGCACATGAAGCGGCCGGATGGGAAGGAGCAAACAGGTTTGATGTGAGGAACTTGGCCTTCTTCTCCGATTACCATTTGGCCTGACGGCCATCTCGAGGTTTTCGGGACTGCTTGCTAGCAGCTTGTTGTCTCCTTCACATGATGACACCGTAATAGGTGCGTAACACAGGAACGAGTCGGCCGTAATTTGTCTTTATTGCCAGATATTTGCCTAAGCTTTGTTGTAGACTATGGAGGACAAGTAGTCGCACAAATGAGGCTAACCAGTGTTTGTGGAATAGATAAGCGGCAAATTGACGAGGGAATCGATTTACCAAACCTTTAGCTACTTCTATATATTGTTATGGATATGTTGACCCTGCTTGCACAGTCAGGTTCCAGCTCACCCCTGCGATGATATCTACCTATATATCGTTTGCCACAGCTGAACTTGACTGTGCTCGAGAAGGCTATTGTCTGCATGTATAAAGATATTTCCAAGGATGCCTATATATAGGGGCACTTCTTCTAGCGAACTTATTATACCTATGGTATGTTGTCCCAACTCATCCCCCTTTTCATCGTTTAGATAAACTTTTTGCATGTCTGCTATCTCGGTGTATTCTTTCAACTTGTATAACCTAGATTCAGAATATTCGAGCAAGAACTGGGGTTTTTGAAGGGGTCTTATTACGAATCACATGGTAATAACTGCTTTGACTCGGGGCTGAGTTTCTTTGTCGAAGAAGAGACAGTATGTAGATTCGAGAACCCTATTTGAAGTATAAAGTCGTCGTATTAATCAGCCTCACACCTAGCGCTCTTATCAAGGACAGTCCATAATAGATAGCTGGAGCAACAGGGAAACTGATAGCTATGAAAAGTTTCTCTCTAAACGACAATATTTTTCTACTGGAAGCAGGTACAAAACATAAGAGTTCGTAGAATGTGATTGGTCTATCGTCGAAGTACGGTCGGTGTTACTTAAGTTAGGCCGCCTTAGTATTAGCTTTAGACTTCACTACGCAGTAACTGATAATAATGGAAAGACTTATTATTAGTAGTAATACACACATCTATAGAAAACGGCTCGGCGTGGACTTAAGCATCGATTGCCAACCTTTAAATCAAGATAGCTATAAAGCTTATATATGTTAAAATTAAGCAAAATTGCATCATCGTATCGTCGAGCGGCGCTTGGCGCGATCCAGGGCATTTGGTCTAGGGGTATGATATCTGCTTCGCACTACTTGTACAGTGTTTGCAGAGGGTCCTGGGTTCAATTCCCAGAATGTCCATTCATTTTTATCTTTTTTCCGTGTCCTAATTCAGTTCTGAATAACTTGATGGAAATTGTTCGCAAAATTTTACTCCTCTTCCGCATCAACTATTGCGGAGTTTATCCCACACGGTTCTTTTTTTTTTTTAGCGTTCCAGTTTTCCGGGAGCCAGTTTTGCATGTCTCATCTCGGGACCCGGCATCAAGTGTGGTGAGAGTTTCACAGCAGAACTACGGGTCAGCAGCCATATAATCCATGCCTATTCATGACTTATGTATGCATGCAGACCTGTTGTTTATTCCATAGACGGGCATTTCATAGAGACCAACTTGGCACCCGCTTCACCAAGAGGCAGCAGGATTTCACCGTTTCATGGCGAATCTAGTCTAGGGGTAATATGGTATCGATGGTGCATGCAGAGGGTGTAAGTCCAAGTCCAGAGAAGCACCATTGCAAGAGTATTGACATTGACTAACAGAAACCCCTAACCTAGGTTCACCTTAATTGTCCACAGCATTCCTATCCGTTTTCGAAATTCTTCTTGGAATCAACAAAATTTTTTGTTTATTTGTTTTGTTTTCTTCTTTTCTGACATAGTAAACTTTCTCGTATCGCAAAGACTGGCAATGATTTGGCGAGGGGGATAGGAGCACCGTCACCACCGGGTTAGGTTAAGTAGTAACCTATTACGCCGCTCTAGGACACCGCGATTTATTTAACTTCTTTTCATATTCACATTCCTATCTATCGCTAAATTTCTACTACAATTTCTCGACCCGCTCACCGCACTCAGGACCCGGAGGCCCAGGACACCTGCGATCACGACTGCTTCCAGAGCCAGCAGGCCGATCCAGAGTTCATCCACGAGCGTCGCCCGGTGGCCGCCGAGGATCAAGCCCTCGAGTCCCCGCATCAACGGGGCGTGGGATGTGTTGTGAGGTGTGCGCAGCATGTCTATTGCTTCGAGAAGATATCTATAATGAGTCTTCTGCGACATGCGGTACGTGATGGATGGTTTGGCCTAGATTGTCAATATCGCGCGCATCGCCATCGCGTGGCATGTGATTTGAAATAAAGATTTTCTGATTTGGGAATACTTACTGTGAGGGCGATGTGCTTCGACTTACTAATCGCCCGTAAGCTGGGTTGGGCTAGGTAGTAAGACTTATTTCGTTGGTGTATTTTGAAGCTCGATCTATTCGTGAGTTTGTAGACTTGCGATGAACACATCGATCTAGCTAGGCGTTTAGCTTCTCCTGCTCCATGGCTACTTACAATTCCCAAATTGTATTGGTTCGCAGGAAATCTGCCGACTTATGTATCCCGCGTCCCCGGATTGGACACGTTGTCGCATCGCCAGATCTCGATAGGATCTGAACACGTTACGCAACATCTCGATAATATTAGGTCGTGGGATCGCGGCCGTGCAACCCACCGCATGAATTCTCTTTTATCTAATAGGCTCTCTGCCGTTGAAGCTTGAAGCATGGCTAGTGTGGGATTTTTAATTGCGTCACTTGAAGGCACAACATATGCTTCGGTGACCCGAAATACGCATGTTGGATTCGTGATTTCGGAACAGCGTCTTACATGGGTTGTCGGCTGTGGGGTACATATGCCCTCCTTATGGCTAAGCTCGAGACGAGTTCAACCTGTTGTGGCTTAATTCTACTCACTTACCCGATACTTCATCTATCCGTATTGATGTTGTTGTAAGCGTTGCTGTGTCCTGGCATTGCTCGATTGTCGGTTTTGTCTTTACCATTGTATCACACTTGATCACCACGCAATGCTTCCCTGTAGATGCCAGAGCCACAAGGAGATGGACACTTGAAGCAACAAGAGACTGCAGAATAGGATTGCGCGCCTAGGGACAGAGCTGAAAGGGCCTACGCTCTGTTCTGATGCACGTCACAAGCCATAAACTTGTTGCATGGGGTCTCTGCAGTTTGAGATGTTCCTCACCTAGGATCGTACCACAAGACCACAGGACTTGAGTGTCAATCTTATAATACTAACTTTCATAAGAAACGACCCAAACCTGAATATCGATAACTTGGGTAAACTTTGGGAATGCAGCAGAGCGCTCTACCTAGGCAGGCCTTCGATCCCCTGAAGCTCATCCGGTAGGAACCTCTTGGAAGCACTTCTGGGCAATTGTTACAAAGTCCGTAATATCTACATCCTCGAGATCATGCTTATATAAAGCTTACTTGACCACATTGGTTTGCTGCTTAGACCGACTATCATGAACTCTTAGACTAAGATATGTGGAGGTATATCCCAATAAAGCGAGGAGACTTGACGTTGGAAGTTATAGTCACGTCCGAGGTCGGGGCGATGATAGCAAGCCAAACATCAAAGTAGGCTATTATTACAAGAGAAATGCAGGTCTGTTCGTGCTTTACATCGTGACGCGTTACCAAGAGGCGTTGTTTCCCCTACAATACACAATATATATGCCAAGCCGGCCCAAGTAATGGTACAGTCCTCGTTTGAACACCGAACACCCACGTACGCCCCGTATGATATATGTAGTTCGTCACCGGCTGTGGTGACCATGCTCGTTCGCTTCGGCCTGCTGTTCTCATGCCTGTACCTTCTTCTCGCGCTCGCGCTCGCGCACGTCGCCCCCGGAGGCCCTCCACCAGACGTCGCAGCCCCATCGCAGCGCCCGCTCGACGGCGCCGCTCGGCGTCATGGCCGGTCGTACGTCGAGGTAGAAGACCGGCTCGCCGGTGGGCTCGGGCGGTCCGGAATAGTAGTCGATGATGTACCGGACTTCTTTCCTCTGGCCGCCCACTTCTCGCGAGACGTACCAATCGTGTCGATCAAAGGGAGGCTCAGTTCTATGGTAATACCGTTAGCATACGCATTAGCCGGCGGAATTCTCAGTGCTTAGTCCAACTTACGCAAACGCTCCTGGGTATAGCCATCCCATGACCTGGATCATAGCGGCCTTAGGGGTCAACTCGCTGGGCCTTCCCTGGAAGCGGACGAGGCTGGGGCTCAGCTCGGTGACCTCCCTCTCGTACCCGTGCTTCCTAACCATGTCCTCGAAGTGCTGCTCGCCGTGGCTGCACATGCGCCAGCCCTTGTACAGGCCGCCGGCGAAGCGGCGCTCCCAGTCCATGATCTCGGCCCAGGCGCCCTCGTTCAGGAAGTTGTGCACGCTCACCATGCTCTCAACGGCCGTCACATCGGTGTCGGTGTACCCCTTGCGCAGCAGCGCGTTGTACATCTGCTGCGGGCTCGGGTACTCCCAGTTGCCGTCGCCGTCGCCGCGCGGGATCGTCGACGGCTCGCGCGACGTCGGCAGCGCCTGCGTCTGGTGCGGCGCCGGCGCTTGTGAGAGCTCGCGGAACATGTAGTTCAGGGGGTTCAGCCGAGAGAAGGTCGATTCCGATTCGGATCGTGGCTGGGCGGTTCGACGGTCGTGCCGTACGGGACACGCTGATGGGCTCTCGGATGAGAATGCGGACGGGCTGGGCCTCACTGGGCAATTATCTGGAGAGGAAGCCATCATGTCGGCAGCCTGTTGGGGGTTGTGCATCGGACATCCTGGCTACGGAATATGAGAATGCATCGGGGATCGTTGAGGTGGATTGCACACTTACGGGTGGTGACCTTCCTCCATCTTGAGAGATGGAAAACGAATGACGATTCGCGAGAGGATCGAATTGGGACTTGCTATTGGGACCTTCCGCCCAGAACCAGCCCATGGTGATTGATGATGTGGTTTTAGGTAGATATAAGGAGGAATAATACGAGATGCGTCGGTATTTCAACCTGAGAAATCCGAGGGTTTCGCGTGAACTTGGTTTGTATCTTTTGTATTTAAACTTTTTTTTTTTTTTTTATACCGCGAGTATGAAATGTTGAAGGTTGATGACAAAAGCGGGTGATGGACGGAGGAGCGCCACGCCGTCGGTACGAAAGGTATGTACTCAACACATGCTTGACCACACTTCTGCCGAGCACCAATCGGAGATCTTAGAAGCAGCAGATGCCCACTGTAACTACCTAATAGTACAGGCTTGTGACAGGCCTAGGTTTTTCCTTAGTTATGTACGTCATGCACTCTAATCCGTACCCAGGTACTCTTCGCGATTCAAATCGCCGAATGCGCGTGCGTTCTGACATGCCCAGGAACTTCACCAACCAACCCACCTCGAGCAACCAAGCCAGCAAGCACAGGCAATGGATGAATGTGTCGTTTTGTGACTAATTATAAGGACTCGCCCACCATGCTAAGTCTCTCTTTCTATTGTCGTCTCCAATTATTATAGAGTAGAGTAGAGATGCGACCGGCCATCCTACTCAGCCGGTTTTCTGCTCGCCGGAGTCTCCTTCACGCTCAAAAGACCCCTGCCAGCCTCGGCCGATGGCATTCCACTTTTCGATCCCGACTGCCCGGCTCTGCACCATGGCGAAACCCCCGAGTTCAAACTAGAGTTCTCAAAGCCGTGACCGGCGGCACACTCGGAACTGCGGCTTTCGTGAAGCTATCTGAGAAAGACAATGAGCATACCGAACATACGGCTGAGGGGCGCATGCTTGAGGTGTCGCGGGAGGAGATCAGAAAGACTGTTGACGATGATGAGAGGGGGTTGCTTCGCTTTGGACACAAGCTTGTCATCCTTTTGGACCTTTACTTGTGGGAGCCTTTGTGTACCGGCATACGGTTCGTCCAATTAGTTTTCATATTCGTTCCGGTTATACTGTCAGTGCCAGCAATATGGATTGGACCTCGCCAGCCCACCCGCGATCACGAGAGATCTGGCACGTTATGGTGGTACAAGTTTTTGGTTATGAGCATGGAGGCTGCTGGCCCGGCATTCATCAAGGTCTGCCTGCCTATGGCAATATCCTGCCCCTGAACTCGTTGGCTAACCTAGGCACTGGACAGCTTGGTCAATGGGCTGCTTCGAGGACCGACATTTTCCCCAGCGAAATGTGCGATATAATGTCTAGACTTCATGCTAATGCCCCGGCACACTCCATACACTTGACGAAGCAAACTATACAAGCCGCATTTGATGGTAGAGACTTCGAAGATGTATTTGAGGAGTTCTACGAGACTCCTCTAGGCGTGGGCGCCATTGCACAGGTATACAAGGCCAAGTTGAAGCCAGACCTCGCAGTACCGACCGATGTGGATGTTTCTGGTACTCGTCGCAACATTCGACAGAATGTTCGCCATAAGGTGGACACCGTTCTAAAGAGCACGCCCAAGCGCGTTCCCTCGTCATATGTTGCCATCAAGGTTCTACATCCGCGAGTTGAACGAACTGTCCGACGGGATCTGCGTATCATGCAATTTTTCGCTTCGATGCTCAACTTGATACCTACCATTGAATGGCTATCTCTACCTGACGAGGTTGCGCAGTTTGGGGAGATGATGAAGCTACAACTTGATCTACGCATCGAGGCCGCCAACTTAGCCAAGTTCCGCAAAAACTTCAAAGACCGCACGGCCGCTTGGTTTCCATTCCCCTACCTGGAATTCACCACTCGGGAGGTCTTGATCGAAGAGTTTGCGCAGGGTATGCCCCTAGCAGACTTTCTAGAGAACGGAGGTGGGGTTTTCCAACGAGACATCTCTCAGGAGGGTCTCGATGCTTTCCTGCACATGCTGCTGATCGACAACTTTGTACACGCCGATCTGCACCCCGGCAATATCATGGTCCGCTTTTATCAGTCACAGCAGCCAGACCTTAGCTTCTACCAGTCGGCCAATGGCCAGAAGCCGCATCCCTCAGAGCAGCCCGACGTGACCGAGCAGGTCCTCACTCGGCTGTGGCCATACCGCAAGAAGAAAGACACCGCGGCCTGGGAGGCTGAGTTACAGAAGATCGACCAGGAAGGGTTCAGGCCACAGCTAATCTTTGTTGACACCGGGCTCGTCACGGAGCTCAACGCGACGAATCGCACGAACTTCCTAGACCTCTTCCGCGCCGTCGCCGAGTTCGACGGCTACAAGGCGGGCCAGCTGATGTGCGAGCGGTGCCGACAGCCCGACGCGGTCATAGATCAGGAAGTGTTCGCGCTCAAGATGCAGCACCTCGTCCTGAGCGTCAAGCGCTCGACGCTGGCGCTCGGCAACATCAAGTTCGGCGATATCCTGCAGCAGGTCCTCGACATGGTCCGACGGCACCACGTGCGGCTCGAGGGCGACTTCGTCAACGTCGTCATCAGCATCCTGCTCCTCGAGGGCATCGGCCGCAACCTCGACCCCAACATGGACCTGCTCAGCAGCTCGCTGCCGATCCTGCGACAGCTCGGCGCGCGCAGCGGCGCCGAGATGATCAAGGGTGGTGATTTCTCCATGTTCTTCTTCTGGGCCGGGCTGGAGGCCAGGAAGTTCATGCAGGCCAGCATCGAGGATGTAAGTCTCAAACTCTCTCTCTCTCTCTGTTTTGCTTTCACACGGGTTGTTTTATGGGTGATCGATGTTGACTAACTGCTTCTGCGCAGGTGGAGAGCTGTGTCAAATATGACCTGTTGGCACCAAATATCTAAAATTTATTCATCTAGACGGTCACAGACGGGTAGAGGTAGATCATGTGTGCGTGCATTATAGCGGCGTTAGTTTAGACCGTGAACGGGTTTGGGGGCAATTTATAAAAATACTACTCTCTATACGGAATGATATCCGATAATCACAGAAGAAGAACTGCCGACGTTTTCTAGTTCATTTGCATTGCGTGCGACTCATAATGTAGTTGCTAGCAACCATCGACCTTTCTTTCTAGGTTTCTCTATTTCGAGACAATGTTCCGCGCACTGCACCGCTTAAGTCACTTGCGGGCGAGGCAAGCTTCGTAACCCGATCGACAAACTCCTTGTCGGCAGTGCCGGTATTGCCGACGACCTTGCCGCGGGTGTGATCTGTGCAAAATTTAGAGTTAGAGCGCACCCTCTTTGTCTTTCGGACAAGACTTAAGAGCCCCAAGTCATGCTCCGGACGTTCTGATGCCTGAGATACCCGAAGTAGTGTTACAGGCCACAGGCAGACGGATAGACGCAATTAAGTAGCCCCGCAGACAGGCCGAGACGGGAAAACCTAGGATTCCGGCGGGAATATATACCGACCTGCAGCCTAGCCTCGGTATGTAGGGGGTTTCCGATGCCCTGGGCGGTCCGGATGCGATGGACTTGCATCTGGAGGAAGAAATTCTAATGGGGACCTTGATTTGACGGCGAGATCTTCGGCGCCGCGGAGGCCGGCCTCGGTGGGTGACATTAATCTTATTTGTACATCTGGTAGGTCTTTCTGCCGTGGAAAAGAAGGACTGTGTGATCAACGTCGAGGTTGGCGTTCAAGACCTTACCGATATTAGGTAGGTATATGCAATGAACGAACGGAAGAAACACCCTTTCCAGAAAGGACGATTATCAAGAACCGAAGAAAAAGAGGAGAAACCATGCGGGATGGAGTAGCTAACGGCAATCATGATTCACACAGGAATCTTCAGCATTTTATACATTTATATATATAAATGTACAAATCTATATCACCAGAGCCTCTCGTCAATGAAATAAACCCACCAAGAAGACGAAGCCAAGGAAGCCAAGAAGCGCCCTCAACACTATCCAGCTATGAACCCCGTCTCATGATCCTTCTCGGCGCACCTTACCGAGCTCCACGGCACCCTGAAGTTCCACCGTGGGGTGACGCATCCGAATCTGGCAAGACTGGTGGTTGCCGAGAGATATGAAGAGCCTCAACGACGATCTCTTATCAGGGGACCTCTGTATCGTCGAGGGGGTAGACCCCCACTGTCTGGGTACCACGAACAGGATCGACCAATCAGGCTAGGGATTTCTCTATATGATCTACGGGATCCTGGTCGGGACCACATGCTACCCCACGTGGTCTTCTTCACTTCGCTTCGCCCCAGGTTGCCCTTTGGCTTTTCGTCAGACTTCGTTTTTACAACTTCGACTTTGGGAATTTTCGTACGCGGCTACAGAGATCGGCGGGAGGCCATATGCGGGATAGGGGCAAAATATCAAGTGATAGTGATGGTGCTAGCAATGGACTAGATGTGGAAATCAACTTTCTCATTATTACATCGCTACTTTATGTATGTACCCGTTATCTCCGAACTTCTCTTCTCTTCTCTTCTTAGTGCTCCGCCCGTGTACTGGCACTTCTTACGACGCCGGCGGGAAGCAAAGGAAAGGCTCGCTACTATACATGTAGGTAGCTATTCCCAACGACAGGAGCGCGGCTGTCCTCGATCCTCGATCCTCAACCCAACTCCCCCACCTAGATTAGGCGGTCGGTTTTCAAGGAGGGCGTGGTTACTTATGGCAGGAGACCAAGCAGAGCAAGGCCGATGGCCGTAAGCAGATCATCGGTGATGAGCTTGACGGCGAGCAGGAGACCTGAGACGACCTTGTCGAGAGCTTTCAACAACTTGACGAGCCCCAGAATCAGAGGAACCAGGTGGACGAGGACGGGGCCTATTTTCAGGTTTTTGCTGTCAGCTTCGAGAACCCAAGTTTAAACAAGCTAGACGAGTAGCGAAATAAAGGATTCCAAGGGTTCACTTACCGAGACCGAGCTTGATGAGAATGAACTTCACGGTGCCGAGAATCTCCCATAGGATGATCGAGATGGTAACGAAGATGTCCGTGGGCCCGATACGAGGGTTTAGGACGGCTCGCTTGGCGATTCCGGTCGAAGATTCCAAAAGTTCCGCAATGGCCTCGAGTTGGGGAGCAATGGCATCAGCGGCGGTCTGGGCGTCCGCCTCAGGGGCAGCGTCGGGCAATGGGGATAGGGTATCGTCTGCCTTGCGTTAGTCTTGCCTCGGCCTAGGTCTAGCGACAAGCACTTACTGATCTTGGAGGTCTGCTCCTGAATCTGGGTTTGGAGGGTCTCAAGCTGTGTCTGGATGCTGTCATAGTCTTGACGCTTCTGGACGGCGGTCTCGGCAGCGATGGGGTTGGCGATGCTGCTGGCGAAGAAGCCGCCAAAGGCAAAGAGCGTGAAGAGAGTGGGCTTCATTGTGTTGACGAAGATGACAGGATCGCAGTCGAGACTTGGGAAACGAGGGCAGAAGAGCTGGGTTGTCGGATCTGTTGTTGTTGACGATAGGAAACAAGACAGTATCTGATGGGGATTAAGCGACCCTATTTATCGTTTTCTTGCTCTCGGCCCATCTCCTTTTCTTGATGCCCCGAACCCAGAATTCATCGTCGTGCCTTACGCACAGGTGATCATTCAACATCGGCTATTTTCGTTCCAAGGGTTGACTGCTATATTGCTACACTCTGACGTCAATATTTCCATTTTTCCAATCTTCTTCAGTCGTGTATCCCACCTTGCGCTGTTGTGGAATAGGGAAGATCGGGAGTTGTGGTATCCATCGCTAATAGCATCCTGGACGAAGCAGTGGAGTCTAATTCTCGGCCGCTAATTCTACATGGCTTCCCCGCCGGAAGGCAGGCTATTGCCAATGAAAGCGAGGCTATTGCTCATGGGGAGATGATTCTAGCACCGGAACTCATCGACGGATGAAAAAGGCCGAAACCCCGAATATAGGTTCGTAGCCCTCGGCAATAAACACAATCTGGCACAGGCGACGGTATGCTGATGGATGTTATGGGCACGATCACGATGAAGGTGCTGCAGCCTCTTTTGCCATTGGTTCTGACCCCTTACCCCTGACTTTGCATGCTTCTATGCAATATTGACAGGCGCCTCTCCTTGATCTTGCAGGAACCAATACTAACCGACTTTAAATTACCTATAATATTTTTTTGCGTTCTTGGCGTGGCAACGAGTGGATTATACACCATACTCTGATGCGGCAGGCTCAGGAAGGCAGAACTAGTGAAATATTGCACGGCTACACAGGGCATCTTGCGATCTCAGGGCGGGACCTGACGATCACTACCTAGGTACTGATGAATTTCAGCTTATCTCTCTTAATAGGGATCAACGTAGATCGGCTAGATCCTTCTTGGTCTAGAAGCCGATTCTCAAGCCCTATCAGGAATAATGCTATTCAACTTCAATTCTATTCAGCTTCCATGCTAATAAGACAGCTTTACCTGTTACGGAAGGCTTTTCATCCATATTGCGTACGTTACGGAAGAGGACCATTTACCGGTTACATTTGCCACCCATAGCGGACATTTCCGATCGGTGAGAGTCGAACGAACCAGGAGTTCTCGAGCTTCAACTTACAGTCGCAAGCAGCTGCACAAACCGTCATGCTGCATCTTTGTATGCTATACCTCAAAATTACACAATATCGCGTATCTGGGAAAGAGATGAAGGTGTCCACATAATGCCGAGAGCCTCATATTGGATTATCTGCAGCAGGGCTCAATTTACCCACCGCCCTGCCAATGGGAACAATGCGGGGCGCATCGTGCCTGAGGCAGAAGCCATGTCGAAAAACAAGATATCGAGAATTACTGTATCTGGATGATTACGGGAGTTGATTCCGTACCAGTAATGACGAAATGTTGTATAGAAGCACGCCTTGTAGGCACCCTATCACATCAATTTGCCAGCTCAGACTCGTACGACGCCGCCTTCTCAATGAGGGGCCCATCAAGAGAACAGCATCGGAATATAAACAATATTTCGGAATACCAAACCGCGGCGTTATCCATGGGAACGTGGACGCTGTGCCCTACGGCAATTCGCGGGTCTACGTTGATTATGGGGCCATACTCGTATACGTACAGCTACAGCATAGAATGCAACACGGGATGTGGGCAGAACAATCTAGCAGGTAAGCATGCCGCTCTACCAATCGACCGGACTGATGAAAATCGATTCTATCACTTACCTAATATAATTAGTACGTAATAAGAAGCCAACCATCCTACCTTGCAAAGGCGGGACAACTTGACAAGTTGTTATTCTTGACTTTCAATTCAGCCGATATGAAGTTAGGTTGCCCTAGGAGCGACTCAACGAGCAAGAAAGCCCAGTGATGTTATGGTCTTGTCTCTATGACGGTTAAAGCCCGTGAGGACTATGCGACGCCTACTACGGGTTATCTATGTGCGTGGGCGGCTTTACTTTCAGCCAGATGTGAACAATATTTCTATCGTTCGACTTCATGCGATAACTATTCATCTATCATCAGCCCATCAAGTCACCACTCCCTCCCTCAAACAAATGCGTAATAGTCCATTTCGTTGACTTTGTGTGCTCGAGGCAGATGAATATTCTAACTCCCTTGCCAAGCCACATCCCTAGCACCACGAGAATATATTGATTAGCCGATTTGAAGCTTCTCATCGAACTTGACTCACATGACCTTAGCTGTCACGATTTTTCTCTTTCAGACCCCCGCCTGGCGTTGAACTAGCTTGCTCGCCGTCACCCCTTATTTGGGCTTTTCTTCAGACCCTAATCTTCTCGGAATATATTCTCGTGTTCAACAATCCGGTGAACGTGACGTTCCGATTTTAACGGGAACTGTAATAATGGAACAGATCCGTCTATTACAGACTAGAGGAAGATGATCCAATATCTGATACATACCCGAGTGCAATCTCGCAATAAATCATATTAGTAAATTCCCAGGATATGGACACTAGTAAGTTGTAACCCTAAGAGGAAGCGTTAGTTGTTAAAGTGACACATCTAGCCTATCCTGAACATTTCTAAGTTCCACCGATTTGAATCTCAACTATCATCATGTAAATTTGAGTTGAGAATTCATATACACAGTCATTATCACTCTTTCATAGATTTTCAAACATGACGAATACGACCTATCCTACCGTCCGCGACGAAGTGATATAAAGTTAGCAATTACCCGGTTCTAGATGATAGAAGATTTGTTACACACCCGCCACGATTAACTCATATACACAATACGTCTATGAGAAAGCCAGTCAACTAGTTTGGTGTCTATGCTTGCTCAGGCAATAACCGTCGACATAAGCTCATAACCTTAGAAACAGTTGCCGCGAAATCAGTATATAAGACAAGCCAAGAAACCCCTAACTTGACTCGACTTAACTTTTTTTGTACTATTAGAGTATAAGGTGGAATTATGCACACGAATCTTAAAATACTCGACATGTCCTACGAACCTTTATTAACACACTTAAAATACACATCTAAGGGCAGGATAATATCAAAGCATTTTCGGTTTTTTTTTTTTTTTTTTTTTTTTTTTTTTTTTTTTTTTTTTTTTTTTTTTTTTTTTTTTTTTTTTACAGAGCTTGCAACTGTCAGACAATCCCTTTATGGACTACTTATTCGATCACACATATGCCATAACCCCCCTGTTTCTATCCCAGGGCCATCTTAATAGAGACATATAAAGTATCTTCGGACACTAAAGGATGTAGTTATTGTTAAAAAATTTACGAAGGATTAAGCAGAGTAGGGAGAAAGATTCTTGAGTTATTCCGAAAGCTTTGTCCTTACTCTTATCGAGTCTTAATATAGACACAAAACTTACTACTCTTCAAGTAGACATGGTAATCGTATCACCTGAACACGGTTTTGCGTGATAGTTGTATGGTAGACAATGTAAAGCATCAATAGGAATCGCGCCATTGCCATAAGAGCACTCATTATCTCGTGATCGTTATTAGTAATAAACGCTAGCAGTAATATGTGACAACGTCGTGCCATGGCAGCGTAAGTCCCTTTCAGGATTCCACAGCCGGAACCCAACAATGTGAGTCGTTTATTTCCTGTTTTAGTCATATTTTCGGCAACTTATGCACTTTTACGAGAGCTCGGGAGAGTAAAAACTTTACTAAAAACAGCAATTAATGACTCCCAAATGCTGATAACTAACAGGTTAAAATAGATTTCAGGGCCCGTATCACGGCTAGAATGATGCGGCAGGCTCTCTTGCCAAATCCAGTAGGCCAAAAACCACCATCCTCTGGTAATTCAGCCACCCTTCCGCTCGGAGCAGGGAAAGCTCCGCAGTCGCCCTCTGCCGACTCGACGGCGGGCGGGTGTGGCTCAAATCCATCATGACTTTCAATAGAGTCTGTACATCTTTCTCCAACTGGTACAGCTTCTCGCACTCGAAATAGAAGGGCACTTCACACCCCGCGCAATCTAGACACCATGTAATCCAGTCCGAGCCTGGCTCCTTTATGTCTGCCCATGTCGCTGGGTACTCCTCGACGTACGCTGACTCGTCCCCGAAGTACGGCATCCGCACGTGCCGATGTGTTAACACAAAGTATGTACATTCCTCGGGAACTGACGATTCGCTGTAGTCTGACTCTGAGTCTGACTCTAAGTCGGAGTCCTGTTCGATCGCGCTCTTTCGGTCCTGAGACGATTGGAACATGGTCGACGAGACCGGTTCGACTGGGAACCGCTCTAGACAGTACTCTACCTCGAAAGCGGGAATGCAGCAACTATGGTATTTGCACGACGGCTTGCTATTTAGAAGCATTTGTCCCGGTACCGGGAGAGCCAGCTCGCAGACATGATATTTTGTACGACGAGGGTTGGCGTATACTGGGGGACTTGTGGTCGTAGGGTCGATGATCATAGGTGTTCGCACATCATGGTGCATCTGGTGAATTATGGTTTTCCGACACATCTTCAAGTACCTTCCCACACGGCGTCTTCGTACCTGTCATGAAGTTCTTAGTATGTATATCCCTTGATCTTAACGTTCGTCGCGTCCACGATCGAATCCTTTATATTAGGACTAACCTAGTTGAACTGCCAAACTGTGGATGCAGCTAATCAGTTTATGGGCCTGCAAATGGAACCCAGCTCTAATCCAGAGCTGGAACCGAGACGAAGGATAAGAAAAAAACTCGTGTGTGTCGTCACCAAGGGATGACCAGCAACAGGACCAGGAATAAATAGAAGCGAAGAACGATGAAAAAGAAGAATATGTCCTGGGGCAGCGACGCGTCCAACTGCAAGAATTTATGAGAAGCTTCGAGTACGAGACAGTGAATTCAGCCTTCTTTTCATATAGCAGTCATGTTTTGTTTCGCTGAATAATTCCATTGTGCTCTGTTCTTGACAATGATGAGCCACGGATGACAAGACATTGTTGAATTAGGCGCCCGATAGATTCACAGAAAGAGCCAATAAAGATGTACTTGGTAACTCTTTGTCATCGGCGAAAAGTACTCAGGACTTGGTTATTGAATCCATATTCTCGAGATATATCCCTTTCCAACATTAGACCCCCATTCTACACTATTACCCAGAGCGTTCTAAGTTTGGAGTCATATGAACTATTTCAACGAGACGATTGGCTTAGAGAAACTAGCAATCGAGCTCCATTAACACAATCGGTTTACGATATTGTTCACCATTCAGCATTGGGCTGTCATTTTCTCACTACCTATATGAAGCGAATATAGATAACACAAGTGCTCGTTACTCTCATCTCCATAGGATGAGTAGGGTTATAATATACATTAACCGCGTACTAACGGCAACATACACTAATTCAAACACCCTCCGTGTTGCGTTATGACGCGATTCCCCCCAGCTGTTGCCTCATTAATAAGTAAAGCTCAGTCTCCGAGGGCCGAGAGTCCAAGCAAATCGCAGCGAGGACGCCTACGACTTTCTCAAGATTGAACAATCATCTAGGCTTGTATAAACGCAAAATCCGGCCTTAGCGGTGACGACCGTCTCGTCGTCGTCTTCTCCTAATCTATTCACCTTGTAGATTCGGCCGTTGTTGCCGGGGCTCATCGTAAACGTCTTGAAGACGTTGGCGGTCTTGTTAAGCACATCATAGGTTTCCCAATTAATGTAAGCATATAGTCATGTTGAAAGGGTCTCCAAGATAACGCGAAGCTTGGAAACATAGTCGAAGTCAATATCGGGAATCTTCAGCAACTCAGATGGCAAGCCATACTAGAATATTAGCACAGGCTGAAAAGGCTGGATCAACAATATTCCGAGGTCTTGAGGCTATACTCAGCACTACAGAGTGCTAAACCAATATTTCCTTATTTCAGATATCCAAGTCAATTAGCAGGGGTTGAGATCTTTTTACTCCTGAATACAGCCTAATAGGTGGTTCTTACCTATGGAAACAGGGTAGAGTGGAAAACAAACGACGAGGTCCTTATTAATCCAGAACCTGACGGGAACACGTATGGTGTTGATACCTGGGCTCTTGATTTTCTCTCTCTCTCTCTCTCTCTCTCTCTCTCTCTCTCTCTCTCTGTTTCTTTATCGTCCTGCGTGGTCTGACTGTCTCAAGGCCTCTACGAGGCCTTGTCTGTGTCACCCTGACCAAGTTTCTGCACTTGACATGAACCACCCGAAAAGCCCGTGCTAGCCCATTCGTTGCATGACATCTACGTTTCGACGAAGAGGCTAGTAAGCGATTGGGAACATAGTAGGTGGGTGCCAGAATGTCACAGTAGCGTGAAGGAACAATGCATTACGTATAGTATTTGGAAACGGAACTAAGTTTGAAGCATGCCAGAAATATAGTGTTCACTTGCATGACTTTGCCCAGTGTACCTTGGCCACGTGCAAAGGTGATACTGGCTTGGTTATTTCCGTAGTGCAAAGCCTCATAACTAAGTGCAACTAGGTGGATCTAATCTAAAATTATTATCGAATAGACAGCTTCCTATTATACATCAATACACTCGCTGAGTCATCTATACAGGTTTACATAGCCACTAAGTTCCTTATAATACAAAGGTTCGCAGTGTCTTGGTTTACCTATGTGAACCTATATGACGAGGCGATATTCAATATGTATTATATAGCGTATAATCTTCTGTAAAAATAGGAATAATTTTCGTTGTATCTTGGATAATAGATCTCATCTCTAGAGACCTCTAGGGAGGATCCGACCACATATAGACAACTGGTGTGGGCCCGTACCAACCACCTCACTTGAACACCTGACTTCATGCAGATTTTCTTTCTCAAAGCAAATATTTGTCTGATCTACACAACTACCGGAGACGTTTAATAACTAGTTGGTCCTAGTCTTTCAATCTTTGTGATATTCCCTGGTAGTAAACTCCCGATAGCTCCGGACTCCGGAGGCCGAACGGACGAGGAGTTTTCACTGGCTCCGGATGTGGCGCCAAGAATACCCTAGCCTCTAGGTAGTAGTGTAATTTTGCGAACTTGCCATGTCAACCTGCCATTTCAGCGACCTCGAGCATGCCAGTCAGTGTGTCGTACATATGTGTGTATTGTAAGAAATTTCCGGCCATGTTATTTTACTGTACTGAGAGACACGCCTCTGTGGCGATGAGGCAAAGGCGACATACGTTATGAATATATTCAGTGGACACGAATTCGGAGCCATATGAAATATATTGGGTGGTCAATAGCCACGTAGGTCGTGTCATTAATAATCTGGTGTTAGCACTCTTTTTCATTTTTCCATCTCCCCGTATCAGGTCTTCGGAAGTGGGGTTTTGGTGGGTGATTAAGAAGGATGTAGGCATGCGATCTGCTTCATTTTCTAGCCTACTAATCTGCGTAGGGCTCTCTGCAGTGGAGACGGAGCGGCGCGCTGGCGCCCAGATCAAACGCCTACTGCGGCAGTGTTGGACCGCTTAACAGGGCGATTTCAGGGTCCCGAGACACAGCTCGGGCTCTTTCATTGACTGCTTTACTCTGCTCAAGGCACAGCCGGGCCATTGTTGGGTCGCAAGATAGTCTCTGGGGCGTTGCAACCTGTCAGCCTATCCACCAATGGATCGCGAGTCGATGGGTCCCGCAAACGATAGTCGACGTAACCTACGACCCCCCCGGTCATCGCCAGCGTACCAGAGAACAACTTCACCGCTTGACAGTTGTACAACATGGCACGTCGCCCAAAGCGATCAGTGCTCGGTGGGGGTGGCTCCTTGAAATAATAAAGGATTTAATCTCTTGCGACGCATCTCTTCTTCACTGGACCTTTCTCATGCCGTCGTTTCGGCCAGCGATTCTCCATGTGGGAGAGATGTGACGACCCTCAGCCGCCGGCTGGGCAGGATCCCGATGTCGTCGGCACAGGAGTACGTTTGCCTGTCTAATCTTGGGATTACCTGCTGGTTGCTAACGATACGATAGACCTTTATTGCCTTCGCCGGGTCCGCATGCGTTGCGGTCTTGGCCTTGGTGTTTCAATACCTGTTCCTCTACTTTCCGCAAGGCGAGGTGAGGTCATGGGTGAATCCGATCGACGTCCTTTTGTTGGGTGGGCTGCGAAGGGTTCTTGGGTGTTTGGGCATCAAGTTCAGCTGGTTAAACACGCGCCGACAGGAACTCAAATGGCGAGCGGCCTTTGAGAAAGTAAGGACGATGCGGAGTTTCCACGGTCAGTTGCTAATGCATTTATAGTTTATCATGGCTGTCGGCGATGTCCAGCTTGCAATGGGATTTGCGTTACTGGTATATGGTTATGTGTCGTTACCCGAGGCCCTATCGGTATACCACTGGTGGCTCATTGTCGGACTGGCGTAAGTAACAAGTTCATCAAGACACGGAACCATGTCAATCTGATCAACGAAACAGCTGGTTCGCGGCCGTGACAAATCTGGCGACTACATCGTATCTGCGCACCTATTTCGCCAAGAAGCCTGGCGAGCGAATATGGAGGATTTTTCTTCTCGTCTGCTTCATTGTGATGCTTGCCTACTCCATGATACCGATCGTCCGGATCAGGGAGTTACTTGCCAACGGGCACGACGATGTTCAGGAGATGCTAGCGATGAACGTGCTTTGCTACATGCCTGGACACGGTCCAAGATTTGATGTGCGCTCAAAATCCGCAGTGATACTCTTAGCTATCGCTGCTGGTGTTGCTGCTGTTCTCTTTGCGATACTTTGGCTCTGTGAAAGACCTTCTAGCGTGATTTATAAGTGGCGTGACCACTACAGAGGCGAAATGCAACAGTCCTTGCTCGGAGATATGATCACCTGCATTCGCTGCGAGCAACGGTACCTGTTACTCGTGGTCCGACCGGTTCTGGCATTCTGGATAGTACTTCGCATGTACGCCGACTTCATAAACTCGGTTCTGTCGGAGGTGTTCTGCAGCATGGTCATGTTCGCCTGGGTCACTATGCGTTTCATCGATATACTGCGCCTAGGAAGCTTCGAAACGAACCGCTGGACTTTTGGTCAGATCGTTGCACTCGCATTATTCGCCGCACCTTTCGTTTCACTGGCGAGTTATGTGTTCTGTGCTCTTGTGCTCGGTCTTATCCGTCGACTTCGACGTATCAAAATGCTGAACTTTAAGTGGTTGAATCTTTTCCGCAGGAAGCAGGCCGAACCGTCAGAGAATATTGTCAAAACTGTCGATAAAAGTACCCAAACTTCCAACCCGGGTGGAAAGGGCAAGGAGGCCACAGAGCACAGCAGGATACGCCGAAAGAATGATCCGAAAACCGACGAAGACGACTTTATGCGAGTCTATAGGGACACTTATAAGGCACTCCCGTCACCCTGGTTCGTTATTGCGGTACCCCTTGCAGGCTTCTCAAGCCTACTGCACGCCGTCCTGCTGTTGGTCCTACCGAAGGTACCCGGATACCCCTCAACCGCCGATGTTCTTTGGCAGACTATCTTCTGGTATATCGTGTATCAGCCACTGCTCATCTTTGCGTTCATCCTTGCGGGAATGATCGTGGAAGAAAGAGTGACACGAAGCAGCCGAATGCAATGCGCCTACCAGGGCATTGCCGCTATCACAGTCATCCTGTCAACCGCCGCCATATTCGATACTCTTTACGGCCTCGGTGGAATTCCCATGTCATACATAGGGATTGCTGCGCTTGGTCTCAGTCTTCTGATCTATCTTCTCTACGGCTTTGTAGCCCACCCCGGTCCTCTGGCGAAGGGCAAGGGCCGCAGATACCCGAGAGACGGCGATGTCGAGGAGGGCGAACCCCTTTTAGGACCCAGAAGAATCTTGCCGGAATACCGCTTTCCCGTCCCGAAGCGGAAGCGATGGCACGGCCCTTCGCGGAGGCCTCAACACTCGAAGAAGACAAGCTACGGCACGATGGATAGCTCGGAAACCTCGGCACCAGCCCGTCAACGACATTCAACAGAACTAAGCAGATAACACTCATTACCTAGGTAAAATCTATGTGGCAACACAATAGGTCTTCTAGCTCTATTATCGAGCTTCCGGTTCGGCGTTCGAGGCGCTTGTGGTTGGGTTATGATTTTCATATGTGGATACGAGGATATGTTGGTGTGATGGTTGCATGTAGATTGGTTATAGCATTGGTATTGGGGATCACGAATGGAATGACTGGATGTAGATACATGAACAATGATTTCGGAATGGGTTTGATGTTTTCTCAAGAAATTTTGCGTGCACCACCGTGCTAGTACGAAATCTCCGCCCATACGAATACACCGTAGGAGACATCGAAGTCTCAATCGCATCATCTCCATTCGTACAAAGTTTTGAAGCCGGATTTAGCGGCTCAATCATATCATAGGCTCAACACTCATTTTGAGGACATCATTGAATTCAGCATGGCTTTACAACACCGGGAACAAGGATGCGACTTATCATGTTTATATGCTCAGGAGAAGGTAGCTTTTACAGTTCTCTACAAGAGTTGATATTTAACAACTCCATACCTCATATCTCTCGTACGTTAGCGAAATATATCTATCTGAAGGACTATGTGTAATATTCCTATTTGACACCAAAACTTAAAATTGACTAATTTAAGGCAATAGGGGTTCTTATTGATGAAGGGCCATAGTAACTATCAGGTATTGGTGCTGATTATGTATTCGATGATAATCCTCATAATCTGTCCGCCCCTGAGACCTCTCCGTGCCTAATGATCACTTTGTGTCTATGTTGCCGACATAACGGGTGCTGATGATGAGTTACATAATCAAGCAACCGTTGTTGGCATTGCTGTTCGAACCGCCAGTTTGGTAGCCCAGGCCGTCTGAGGGGTCCGAGAAGTCAAATAGTCCAGCCATTGTTGCGTATGAAGTATTGTTGATCAACGGTTTATGATATATATAGTTTTGTTAGAAAAAACTTTAAAGTATATGATGAAGGTAATGTGTGGTATGTGTGATAGCAAGGGATACTCTGTTGAAGTTACAGTATCCGATGGTTTTATAATTGACAGGCCGGATAATGCGGTCAAAGTTCTTTCTGTTGCTTTTCTTGCAGCTTCATGTCTAGAATCGTAGGCTGTCATTATTAATTGAGATACAAGATATGTCTCTTTGAATCCGAGTAGTAAAGGAAGAAGCCTTTGCCATCGACTGCTTTGTTAGCCTCTTTGTTGAGTCTCACGACACAATGTCTCAGTGGTTGTACAGCCACACACTTCAATTTGAGGAACATGCCACAAAAATTATCAAATTAGTGTTACATGTATTATAGTTAGCAGTTATTAATTTAAAGTAAACTATCATAGGTATTCTGAACTTACTAATATCCAGTCCATTTTGTAAAATGGCAAAATTATGGTAAGTAATTTCATACTACTGAAAAGAGAAAGGGGGCAGCCATTAGAGTGGTTAATCTTTTATCTTGCTTGGTAGTTCAAATTTCCAAATCTGATATCATAGCTTTACTTGTCTAATTAGTAACTACCTGACACCTTACACACAATGACCTATGATGTCTCTCATCACATAGCCTCGTACTGCCACCAGTCATGAAGAAAAAAGGGTTGTGTTATCTTTGAAAACTATAGAAGCTTGTGGATAAACAAGACACTATCGACGTCTTGGAAAAGTGAATGATAGAAGGTCAACCTCTATAGGCAACAATGCAAAATCGCTCAACCCGATAATCCCTGTGTAGCTAACCTTCATAATAACCAATGCTAACGCTGTATATCTCAATCCTTCGAAATATAGACTGCATCCTTTCCAACGCTTGAGTCTTGTAACTGCCCCCGTGGCTGTCCAGTCGAGCGGCAGCTACCAGCGAAATGATAGTTTCCATAAAGACCTAACGCTCTGCACCTGTTATTGGATCAAATGAAGCGAGTGTGTTACAAAGGACCTCAGCTTCTCTGTTTATTATTGTTGAAGTGCCCTCCCCCCATGCTGCCAAATTTTCAGGGTCGCGAATGTACTCGAGAACGAGTTCTCTGGCAATGAGGGCGTTTGCTAAACAATATCCGTCGAAACCTTCATTTTCATAAACAGCCTGAGACAGAAATTCTCTGCTCAATACTCTGAGGCTACAATGGTAACGCGTGCCGATTGGATCGTACCGTGAGACGGCCCGCTGAGTCATCGTGGCCACGTCGACGACTTTTTGGTGGCCAATACGAAGTGTAGAAAGTTTGTCTGTAAGGTCATGGCCTATGATGATCGTATTTCTATCAATGAAATTGAAGAGTTCTGTTCGTACTTCTTCCCAGCTGAGAAAGGCTTGAGCTGGAGTTACATCCATATTCGTAAATTCTTCTTCAATATTATCAGGATCATATATGAGTCTCCATCCGAAACTATCGGATTGGACCATGGCATGGATCAGCGGCCGCGCAATGAAGAAGTCGAGAACACAGATCACGACAAGCTCTCTGAAATCGCCACCTACGAGCCTTCGCTCTATCGTTTCGCAAGACAACACGACCGCTTTATGCTTCGGATCTAGTGGTGAGGGCTTCGGGGCAGGTAGGAACTCAAAGGGGCTGAACTCTTCAATGGCCATGTATGACATAGTTTCTTTCCAGTAAAGCTGGTCGGCGGTCATCTTTTCGAGGTGAGCTCTGGAAGAGCGAATCATAATTTTCGCGTGAATGTCGTCGATCTCATTTGGTTGAATAATCGAAAAGGTATTCCCCTCGAAGAAAATATCGCCGCTGGACCAAACCCATTTCGCGTATTTCACGGGGTCCTTTTCGCACCAGTCGGGTTGGAGATCTGTAAACTAATATCAACTCGATGCTTTGCATTGGCAAGGAAAATAACCAGGCAGCTTACCCTAGCAAACCACCTGTTCGATACGGTTCTGGGGTCTTGGATTTGACCGGAAACTAGCTGGATGGCGTGTCCAATTGATCAACAACATTGACGCATGCCCAGTCTCTTTCGCATGATTGACGACTGCCTCTCGATCTCCCCAACAGTACTTGCATTGCTCGCATTCTGGCTCCATCCTGGTGTCTTCGTGTGTCTAGGTTGGAGTCAACGTGTTCGCTCGGACAATATTTTAGGTGATGCACGATTAATGAGTAAGTTATACCGGGATAAGGCCAAATATATTAAGAGATTGTGTTGATGAAGTTGACGTGGGCTCGTATGTATATGTTAGTTCGACACGTCGGGTCCATCCCTTTGGCACGAAACCACTGGCAACGTCATAGCGACTGCTCACTCTCGCAACTTGACACGCTTTATCTAGATTGTCGCCCCTTTAGTAGAAGTAAATCCCCCGTAGTTACACCTGGGGGTGGCTTGGTTCACATTTTGGGTAGGAATAACACATATCATTGTGGAAGGTTCATCGCCTCGAGTTCCAAGTAGTCAACACCCTTCCTTCGCTCTTCCGTAGAAATCCACGAGCCACGTAGCATTTTGACTAAAGACAAGATTAATCAATATAATGTTAGGAGGGCACTATGTCTTGTCTATTCTCTTTAGTGATATAAAATTAATAGTCCCCGAGGCCAAAGCTTAGTAGACATAATGTATGGGATAAGTGATAACGTTTGTCAACTCGACCATTGTCGATGATAGACTAGAGGCATTCGAGGCAGGAATAGTCTTTGATGTTGAGACACATGCGCCTCAAAGACGATCGTCTCTGACCGGCAGACCCTGCATATTTTATGGACAATTTTCCATATAATTAACTTACAACCGTTTTGATTGTTCCCCTGAAAATCAATAACGTAGGTGTACATATTTGAGATGAGATACACAACTATGAGTCGCAAGCTCCTTTCTTTGATATTGTATTTATTACATTCTGTCGTAAGTAGTATCTCTGGACTAAACAATTTGAAAAAGCTTATAATTCTCGATAATAGAGGTACTTGGCCATCCCGTGATTACCACTTTCTATAGCTTATTAACGCTAACCCTGATGTGTCTAGAAAGAGGGCATTGGAGATAAGCTTTACGCTTCTTTCATAGGTTTGAGCTCATGATTATTTAGGTAGTTTCTCCTTTAACATGACAGGGCTTGCCACCTACACAGATCCAGAGGCCCCTGGCGATAGCGGTATCCCCCTTTCAACTCTGTCGCGAACACTTCAGGCGAAGTACCGAATTGTCAAAGACCCGCCCCCCGCGTATTCTCGATAATCATCTATCGAGGTTCGATGATCATATTTGCCACAAATCGAAGTACCCCAAAGATTCTCGTCTTGTCAGCCCTAAGTTGTAGCATCTTATATCACCGAGGTCTTCTTTCGCCATGCATCTTCCTATAACCATCATATAATAGCCTGTTGCATGCATCCCATCGTTCAACACTCGATCAACCTGTCCATGACATAAAATTCTCGACTCCTTCAAATCACCTAAGGACAAAAACCCTATGTGCGCGACTCTGCCGTGACTAACTACTTACAGTCTTCACTACACAGCTACTACCCCATAAGCCTGGGTACCTTCTTCCGAGGCTATGGCGGCCGCTTCATTGCGTCCTGTCCTATCGGTAAAGCGACGGGGCTGCCCGACAGAAGCCTCACAAGGGAGCGGTGTGACATCCTCAACCTGGCCGTCAAACCCAGGACAACCCGCTACCGTCGCAAGAGTTACGGATCACGTGCTACGGAATACAACTCAGTGGCGAGAAAGTTCATGAGCGGCGCCCGCTGAAGCAAGAGCAGCTCAATCAGTTGTGCCAGAAGGTCAAGCATGTTGGGTCTGAGGATAAGGCGCTCAAGGTTAATTATGGTATGTGGAAGGCTACGAAAGAGAGGCTTGAGAGGCAGTACTATGGGAAGGTGTTTGTCAGTGAGATGCTGGTGGAGGCATGACTCTTGGGTTAAGTTTGTCCAGGATTACGGACGTAAGATGTTTACACAAGACAACTACGTGGAATGTTCCTAGCTACAAACAGCCTGTCTGAACAGGTTCTCAACCCGTATCTGCAACTCAGAAATGCCGCTAATCCGGATACATGATTACTAAATGGGAACTAGGTATATGTGTACTCATCCGATATGAGAGTCTAGTTACAATCAGCTTATAGTGACAGGGTATAATAACAAACTTCATCCCTCGACAACATGACGGCGAAAGGATTGAAAACGACAATTCGATATTCGGTGAGCAATTTAGATACTTCATGACTAATAATATAGCAAATATGGGATGAGAACATTGGTTTCCCTTGCGAGGTAAGCGATCGCAACATAGCTAATAAGGAGGATTCCGTAAGAGCAAACGGCGCAAACCAATAAATGAATCATTCATAGTCTGCAACTATTAGGCTGTATGCTGTCATGATAGAATACGTAATGGGTAGTAAACAAGGCAGCGCCTTCGAATAGCGTCTTGATTCCTTACATGGCTTTCTACAACTATATGCAGTCTACTTACGGATTAAGGGGTTGATATTTCGGTGTCCAACGCGTTAACAATTGCTACGGTCAAAGTCGGGATGCTAAATATATGCCTGAACTGGATGGATAACTACAGCTTAGATTTGATCCTAGGCAAGCTGTCTCGTTTATCACCGGCATTTGTGCACTTGACTAGATCTAAATGGACGCCGGGTTTACATCGTTGGCTCAAGTATGTTATCCTCTCACAATAACTCATTGTCCTCAAACTGACTCAACAGATAGTAGCATTGCCAAAGTACTAGATTCACAAGCCTATCACTGATATCCAAACATCTGATTGAAGAGCGATACCTAGTGAAATATGTCTAACATGATTTGGCCCATATGCCCATCTGTGGGAGTCATCGTTTATCCAGAATCCCACTACGCCGCGACGTTTGTCATCAGCAAGCGCAGAAACGGAACTGGCGTGAAACGAGCCGGATCAGATGACTCCATCTCATGCAGAGAATTAACCTTCACGTCAGACAAGGGCAGGTCACTTGACCTGTGTTAGATATCAACGAAGAGCACGCAAGTAAATAAGCACAGCCACCTCCAGGAAACTGACCAAGTCGACAACCCAGTGCACTTACACTGTCGAATCGTGATGTCAATCATCCTGACTTACTCTGACTCTTGCTTGACCGTCGTTCAGCAACAGCAGACGTGAAAACAGAGGAGGCGTGAACGCAGCGGCTCAGAGCGCAGTCATCTCGAGTTGTACTACAGCAATATTATGACTCTTGAGGCTGCGTATCACGGCATATCTCTGATAGGCAAATGAGACGGCGCGCAGTCGATATTACTCACGAGTCCCTAACCAGCGATGCGACGTTGGGGTCTCGTCCTAGCGACGATCCATGCTGAGCCTCGTCGCAGTAGGTAACTAACTAGTTACGAGTCCGGATGGCTGGGACGAGACGGGAAGGACGAGGCGGCAGCCAGGCTGACGCGTGACGCAGCCTCGCACGGGCGCGCGGCACATCCAATGATAGGTACCTACTAGGCTCGCTTGGATTCACGCACATATATGGCCAAGCAAGCGCGGCGCGGACGATCGACGGCGTCCAATGCCGCGCGAGATCAGACCGAGATCTGGAATCGGGAGGGAGGGGGCGCAACGAATGCCGTCGCAGCGGGGAGTCGATTGCGACGCTGCTGCCTACCTGCCTGCCTACCTACCTACTGCGAGTATTCAGCCCCGGCGTGAAACTGTCCGCGTCATCCGAGTGGGAAATGTTCACAACTTGCGCTCTCAGCGAATGGGTATCCGCTCGCATCCGTCGTCGCAACTACGACCGCGATCCTCGTCATCCTCGTCGCCGTCGTCGTCGTAAGACCAAGTTTGCCTGCGTAGCTCACCGGAGGTAGAGGTGGCGATAACGGCGCTGATGCTAAAGAAGCATTTTCATTTGAGAGCTTCACCAACCGAGCGGGCCTAGCCCGCACCTTGGTCCCGAAAAACGAGCGAATCGAGTCGTCCGTCCGTTCGTCGTGAGTCATCTACTTAGATGTTGGACTCGGCAGGCAAATTATCGCGTCTGGAAACCGCTCGAAGTTATCGCTTCGTTGTCTACGGTCGGATGAGTGAGTGCTATGGGAGTCGCGTTCGGACTTAGAAATATCTAGTTAGATATCAAAGGGGGAGAGGCGTCGATGTGAATATTGCCGCACGTCGCACTGCAAGGGACATCTTTCGTCCGCCACCCGCCGGTCGCCGAAAGTCCCGTTGTTGTGGGCTTCTGATTCGCCCATCTCTGGGGCTACCATCGGGAAGAAAGATAAGTCATCCTGTCAAGATGGCGAAAGTGTCAAGACGCCCGGTATCTGGCCGTCACTCTGGAGCGATGACGTTGGGCTGGGTTTTTTTTTGATGGGGAAGAATTCAGTTCGACGGGTTGGGCATTTGTCAAGAACCGAAAGCAAGATGATGCCACAGGCTACTGTACTCAGAAGTCGAAAGGGGCAATGTTCCGGAACATAGTGGAGCGGCAAACTCCCCTGCTCGGGCGGCGTACCTACAGTATTTCACTGGTCCGGCAGGCTTGTCACATGCGAAAATAGACGCGGCTAGGCTGTTACTGTGCTAGCATGTAGAGTAAAATAGAGTGACACAGCCATGATGGGCAACGCCTGCGGGATTCGTCGTGCTTTGTATGGTGACACGTCAACGCTGCCCTACCCAGGCTTCTGGGTCGCTAGGTATTCTGATGATATTCCTCTCTTAATGGAGTGTCATGGGTCGCAGAGCACACTGCGGATTGGGTTACAGACAATGACGCTTGATTCTTTAAAAAGCACACACCCTTTGCCTGCGATCTCGGGCAGTCCGTATTCCGGGACAAGTGTAGTAGAAGACGTTGGGCGTGAAAACGTTTTGTTGTCCAACGGCCCGTACTACCTGGTTGCCTCTCAGAGGATCATAGAGCGACTCCCTCCGCGCTTTGCAGACGAGAGTAAGTGTAGGCAGATATTCGTATTGGATGGGAAGAGTGGATGAGGCCGCCTGGGAAGCAGGTGTATTGTGCTCTTTGATCGACGATATCCCGTCTGCTGGCGACTAATACTGACTGCCGATATCCCGACGCTTCGATTCGTGAGGCAGCGTCGAATCAAGACGTCGGGTCCCCGCGACAGAACGGTGAAAAGGAGGGCCAGGTGAGCTACGACAAGGATGGCCGAGTTGGACAACGCAGAGCATAGGGCACATCTTATCAGGAGGTCTACCTAAGTTAAAGAATATCACCGCTAGAGTTTCGTCACATACATCTACACGTGCGACCGATACCGCCAAACGGCAGCCGTGGTTGGATCATCACTCTCAGTTACCTTCATGGTGGAGTCGTGACGTTCTTGATAGGTCAAAAGGGTCTTAATTGTTTATCACCACCGTGATGAGTTGTCTTGACGCCATCGTCAGTTTAGTCTACAAGTGAGATAGTATATGCCTTGGGCTGCGCGATCGCGATTGCGAAGACGTGGACTTGGAAAATACAGACCTGACTGTCGCTTTTTCACGGCGTCTCCAATGCTAGGCTGTCTTATTGGGCCCCTCGCTTTTGCTATTGCTTTACGTAGGAGGGGTAGGACGAGGGGCACGAGGGGTAGTTTCGCAAATATCAATTGAGAATTTTCCAGATTATATTTCTGTGCGCTGCGCTACATCACGGTCGACTGACCAGGGGCCGGGGGGCCAAGGACCAGGCTCATATCTGCATATAAGGCATTAAAATCAGGACAATCAGATTATTCAATGCCCGCCCTATCTTCCTGAAGAGTCGGTGAGTAGCACAAAGGGCGGATCTGCTTGGTTGTCGTCCCGGAGTCGTCTGGTGAGCTCTCCTGTTGTGGTTGAGGTCGAGAGTTGTTTTTGTTGACAGTCTGTGGGAAAGGAAGCTCGGTGGAGGAGCGGCCTTCTCATGAGTGGTCAAGCTATTGACCGTTGGGTAAGAGATCATAACGCTAGCGCTCCGTTACGCAGGATCCTGTGGCTTTAAACAAGGCGCCTGCGTCTGTAGGCCTGCCAATCCTCCAATCGGGACGTACACACCTGCATAGACCATGGGCTGAAGGCGGTCTCCACTGACCAAGCAATTTGCAGACCTAACTTCAGCCCACAGATATTGGACATCACTGCAGGAAACAGCTTTTACGCGCAGGGCATCAGGGCATGAACGTACAGAACAATCCGCTCGTATGAGTCATTGTGATGGTAGTCTGAGTGTGTCCAGGCTTACTCTGTCTATCTTCTCTCACCCTCTTGTCCGTCGTAATTAAGACATGGCGAAGGAAGAAGGGAGCGAAATGAAACGTTTAAAGAAAATTTTTTTCGCGCTCTGGTGGTATTGAAATGAGATAACGGACTAGTGGTGGGCGCGGGACAAGGAAGAAAGCCACCCGAAATAGGGGTACAACTCTGGAAAGAGTATCAGTATGTATTGGGTTGTGGGCCTGTCAAGGTGTGCGGACGGTGAGGATCCACCGTGAAGATAGGAAGCTAATCTGTCTGTAAGTTACTATGTATGTACTGCATACATACATGGGTTCGATGCACACACCAGCACTATGTTAGGTTGGTCCACTGTTGGACTTACCGCGGCGTTGGATGGAATCTCCGTCGAGTTGATGGCTGCAGAAGATGCCTTTGAGGCTTGATCGTGAGCCAGGACCGTTCCACCCGTACTGTATGGAGAACCACATGGATGGAGACTATAATATGTTCTCCATACCGACTGGTTACTCAGTACGTACACTACATACATATGATGCCGTAGATAAGACTACGGGACTATGCTATCGTAGACTCCCACTGCATATTTGGTGGCTTCTAAATTCGAAATCATAGTACATACATATATACATGCCTAGGACCTAGCAGTGCTTGACAAAGGGGAGTATGTGGTCAGATCCACTCCACTCTCGCGTGGTATGAGCCGCAAAACCCTTCGATCTCGACTGCAGTCTGCAGGTGCATGGCAGACTTTAAATAACAAGTTAATAGAGCTAGGGCCAGAGGGTCCACGGGTGTCGCATGAATCCCTACATTCATCGAACTTGTCTGTGCGTACTATACTGAATCTGCTAACCATGTCGCCGTTAGACCCTCCCCGACATCATGACGAAAGATTAATCAAGCTGTGTAGCTCGAGGCATCGGGACAACTGCCCCCGGTATGACTTTTCGATAGGCCGATCGTCACGTATGGCTTGGGTAGAGTTTCAGGTTCGCTATTGGAAATCAAGCTATACTTAGTCAATGGTCAAGAGGGACTGCTCGAGCTGAGATAATAACGCCGAAACAAGGTAACTTGTAAGACAGACATTTTGTGCGAGTGAGTACAGTAATAACTGACCAACCAGCGTGGTACCCCGTCACTCACACCGAGAAGGTGTGGCAAGGCCACAAAGTGCTACGTGCAACAGAAGTGTGTTAGGTAGGTAGGTACATACTTTATTAGATAGTAGCATGACATAATTAGATCTCTCTACAACCTGCTACGAATTGGCCCGCTGCGAGCACTTAAAACTAGTGTGACGGAGGCTGAAAGTTTTTTACGCAGCCAATGGATTGCCGATCCTATAGTAGCCACGAAAGGGCGGATAGAACCGTCGGCTGAAGAGACTCACTCGTGCCATAATATTCACAGAAAGTTAGTTATCTAAGCAGCCACTCTCTTGTTCCGGCATGAAACGATTCTCTTGTGTACAAAATGCTGTAACCCTAGTTAGAATTGGCATCGAAGTGGCTGGCAAGCAAGTAACACGACATCGGCCTCGATACCCCTTGTGAACCTGCAGGCTATCTATGTATGTACCTGTAGATAAGCAGCTGAGGAGAGATCGAAGCAGCAAGTCCTAGCAACTGATCTCGTTGGTGTTAATCGATATCATATATGCACGTAGATGATCGCGACATCGAAGTGATTGGGAGAGAAAGGGGAGAGGGGGGGAATGGAAGTGGGCATTGCGGCGACCTCCACGTTTTCTAGTCTTCCCCCGCCATGCATTAGGATGCAGATGACCCTGTTCCGAACGAACTATGCTTGACGGAGGAGTTCGTTTGCTCGAATCAAGGCATTTCTCCCACTAATAAACGTGGGTAGTGCAGGTCTGGGTATGACATGTATGACATGCCGCACTCGCTCCTTCGGGCCTTTCTTCTTTTAGCAAGAAATAGGCAAAGCCAACATTTGTTGCAAGCGCTGGATGGTACCCTGGCACCTGGAAATAGATATGGATGGTGTGTAAGGCCTCACTCTTACTCACACCCACTCACACCCTCCTAATTCGCACTACTTGGCTCTATTCCGCAAGCAGAATCGAGGGGAAGCGAATCAGGAATGTGAGCGGCATACACCGAGCTTCCACACAGAGTCCAGCTGGATAAATGCAAAGAGGTGGTTATCGAAATTGGAGTTATGGCAACTCGAACTCTAACTAACTAGGTAACTCTATACTACGCAAGCAAGTGGTATTGGTAAGAGAAATGGGAGGCGGGGGAGGCCGTAAAGGGAAATGATCAGAAACCGCGCAAGCCTTGTCGCCTTCCAACCCCTTCCAACCGAAGTGTGATAGGCAGGTAGGTAGTATTTCACGCATATCCATAGTAGGTGACGCTTCACATGCACGTAGGATGTACGTATGTATCTAGCTATGTATGTACGGAGTCTGGATGTATGTAAGATGTATATATGTAAATAGGTCGAGACATGCCCACTTCCCCGCGGGAACTGTCTATCTGACCTATTGTCTTTTCTATCTATTCAATCTGTTCTGTGCTGTAACTGTACAATACTAAATAAGCTGAGGTCCTCTTCTCCTCCGACTTGTAAATCAATATCCTGTCCTATTACCATTGTGTGTACCAGTATTCGACGAGCGTCATATGCGATTAGCGACTTATCAGTCGTTCCGACACTTCGCATCCTGTTGGCACCCGTTGGAGACCCAGCACCAGATTATTGCTGTTACGTGGACGGAATTTTGATCCAACTGATCCAACCACCAATTTTAAAGCCGGAACCGTTTGCCTGATGGATCGTTCAGATTAAAATTGCTTCCCGTCTACCACAAGGATCGCAGCATCCGCCGTGCTCGCTGATGAACCAACTACCAACGCCAATTCATCCTTCTTGATCACCAAGTTGGGTTGCGCTGTTTAGCCCGGAACCAGTCAGGACGCCAAAAGTGCCTCATGTGTTACGACGTGTTATTTAAGACGACCCAACCTCTCTCTTTCTCTCTCTTTTGCCCCAGTCACCCGATCGCGAACAACCTCGAGGTACAGATCATTTCGTAGATACTAACCTATATCACCATCCTACCGTCCTACCAACCTCGGTCAGGTGGCGCAACCTCGAAATCCCCAGATAGGGTTTAGGCCTTTAGCCTTCGAGTTCTTTACCGATGGGCTATTGACGATCGATCCTTGGGTCAGGGAAAAAAAAATTTTTCTCTCTCAAAATTTCATCAAATTTCTACATATACACTACTGTACGGCCTGTGCCACTGGGATTGATATTTGTCCGTCGACTCCATCCGCGTCGGTGCGCTTGATCCAATCTCGCTAAAAGGCTGGTCCTTGAACCATCCAAGGGCCACCCCAGCATCCCGGAGCATCATCATTCAACATCTCGAAGAATTTTTTTCCCTCTTCTTGTTTTTTTACAAGGGGATTCATTATCAATTTTACGACATTTCGAAGAATGAAAACCTTGCAACGAGACTGAACCCACAACATTGTAGTCGAGTGGACTACTAATAATAATAGCAATACGTGGAAGAGAAAAGGGGGGGCTGGGAATTACGTGTTGTCGACGATTGTCGCAATCGTATTCACGGCATTTTCGGATCCGGGGCCATTCAAAGCGGTCCAACAATCCTTTTACTTATACACTACTGCTACTTATATTCTGGCCCTATAATCGATCCCATTTCGAGGTCGAATCAGACCAGCCAGCCTGGTGCACAGGTGCAGTCAGCGAATTGACCACTGCTTGGCAGAGAGATCGACAACGACCTCAGCTGAACAGAAAGGCGAAAAGCCCACAGGCGACCAGTTGGGATAATAACGGGATAACCAGTCAGCCAGTACATATTGCGCACCCATCGCAAAGAGGAGCACAGCACATACGGCGGCCGGTGGCCAATTCGTATCCAATCTCCCTAATCTACCCGGGTTGACTGGGTTGACTGGGTTGATTGGGTTGATTGGGTTGAGGAGCAATTGGGTGCTGAAACAAAGTGCGAGCGGAATCTTCTCGGACGTTGTGGCTGTGTCTCTCAACCGAGGGGACCCGACTCTGCCAGAGTGCCCGTTACTTATACATGCGCATGTACATACATACTGTACATCCATACATACATACATACATATTGTATGGTATGCATGTACCTGGGTACACACCGTACTGTGGTACCCGGCTGCTGCGGCTTCGTCAGAGTGACTAATCGACCCTCTTTGGGTACCTTTATTCCACCCACCCTCCGTCTTGGGATTGCAACACGGCAGGGTTAGAATTAGGCTCGACAAGGGATACCCCTGCCGCTTCTCTCACCCCCTAGCCTAGCCCCCAGAAAAAAAAAAAAGAAAAAAAAATCGATTGTTGTCCTTCAGCACGGCACGCACGCACACACACACGCACGCACACACACACGCACGCAAGCCCAATATCCTGTTATAATTAAAAAGGTGACTCGCCTGCCCAACATACCTCCGGAAGACTTTTGTCATTTCCTTCCCTCAACTTTGGCTTTTGCCATACCATTTGACTCATTCAATCACAAACCCTCATTATCAATCACGGAATATCTTTTGATTCCCCCAATCAACTGTTTTTGTGTCTGGACAAAGAATCGTCCAGCAATTTCCAAACACAACCATTTTTCGCCATTTAAAGTCGACCACCCTCGACTTTTGGTGCCCAATCCGCCGGGGGATATAAACACCAAATCTTGACATGTTCTTACAAAGAAGACGGTTTTCCTCTCCTCTTCCTACCGACCACATACCAAGGTGACAGGTGTCACTTCCTCTAGCGTCACGACACAGGCGCCATTATTTCCAAAATTTCCACAAAACAACAAGAAGAACAATCACAACAACCACAACTACAATCACCACTACCACCACTACTGCCACCGACCAATCCGTCGACGACATCGCAAGGGGGCGACGACAGCGACGACAGCGACGACGACGACGACGAACTTCGCCGACGACAAGTCTAGGTCTTGATTTGATTGAGTCTGATCTTTGGATGTCTAGCGCGATATCGCAAGAGCCAAGGAAGATGAGTTACAGATCACCGTACGGCACTCCTCGTCGAGGTGAGAGTGGATATTACTACGATGTACAATCACCCTCACCAACACCGTCACCTCATCGCTACCCATTTTACTCAGCTCAGACCCCCCAGCGACCGGCGACTCGGCAGCACACCCGCAATGCGAGCGCCGGCTACGACTACATCCGTCCCTCGACCGCCTTCTCGCCCCGATATACAAGCAACGGGGATTACGCCACCCCCCTAAGCCCGAATGTGAGTCCGCGAAAGCACAGTTTCTCAAGAGGGTCGCATCATATGCCGAAGCGCGAGCGCCGGAACTCTGCTTCCTACTATCGGGCCTCATATGGGGACTCCGACGAGGACGAGATCTTGGAGGTCGACGGTGTCAGATATGTGTTGCTGGCGCAGTCCAAGGGTCGCAAGCGAAGAGAGTCTTTCTACACTGCTGCTGCGGGACATCGCACTGATAACCACTACTATCCGCAGGCAATGCCGTCCTACTACGAGAGAGAGAGAGACGAGTACCCGCGCTACGAGGAGCTGCCCCCTCGCTCCGCCACCAGGGTCGGCCATCATCCACAACACACTCGTCGCTCCTCGACGTCAACGCCCATACCGCGTTCTGCCACCGCGCGGCCCTCTAGCTCCCACCGGAAGAAGGCCCCTGCCACTGGCCCCTCCCGGAAGGCGACCGAGGCCGACGCCAAGATGCACCGCATCCCTCCCGGGTACTCTTTGAAGAACTGGGACCCCACCGAGGAGCCCATCATGCTTCTGGGGAGTGTCTTTGACGCCAATTCTTTGGGCAAGTGGGTCTATGATTGGACCGTGTACCACCATGGCCCATCCACTCCATTCTCGGATATGGCCGGCGAGTTGTGGCTTCTTCTGATCCAGCTATCCGGCAAGATAAAGCGCTCCGAGGAGGTTGTGCCGGAGATCAGGGCCAAGAACAACCAGGACCTGGTTGAGGATTTCATCGAGTCGGGTGAACGCCTGACGGATAGGCTTCGCACTCTCCTCAAGAAGTGTGAAGCCCCCATGCTGAGCTCTCACAAGGAAAGGAACCCGCCAACCAATCTCAACCAGAACGCCGGTGTTGAGTTTGTCAAGACTCTGTTTGGTCGCGACCGTGAGCTCGGGCGGACCGAGGCCTTCATGCAACAAGTTCGCCTTTGGAACCACCGCTTCGAGGCCAACTGTGATGACATTCTGAAGAACCCGAAGAAGTAGATGAGCGTTCTTTTCAGTTTTACGCCATGGCTTTTCCTTTATTTTCGCCGAGTCTAATCTCCCTGCGCAATGGATAGATTCCGAGGGATCGTCTACCATTTAGAAATCCATACCACGGACAAAGAATGGCACAGCCATCATGTACAACTAGGAACTGATTTTTTTTCCCGTTTTGGGGGTCATCTTGTCATTTTCGGAGTGGCACATTGATACCAGGATCTCCCGTTTTTCAGGATTTCCATCACATCTGTCATATTACAGCAGCCGCAGGGCAAACACGAAACCATGCATCGATGGGGGAAAAAGGGCCCGGATTTTCTTCCCGTCTCATCTTTTTCATTTTCTCTTGAGATACCCCAGATGAAGAAGAGAGGAGCCAGAGGCTCACCGCGCAAGCAGGATGACGACGACACGAGCCGCGGACACACGTTAATCGTCACGGGATTATTATTATTATTATTATTACAATCTAGGAACCCAAAAGTTTTTTCGTTACTGGAGAGCGGCGACTCGGCTGTTACGCGACATATAGAGAGAGATTGCGCAGCCGGTTTCTAGAATCGCTTCGGGTCCGTGGGTTTATTTTTTGCTTTTTTTTTTTTTTTTTTTTTTGATGGGAAAAATGCATAGTGTACGGTCGGCATTTGGATTTATTACTTACCGCCTAAACGCACTGTTTTTAATGGATAGTAGTAGTATCGTTTACTAGCGATGGATTCGCCGCATTCAGGTTCATGTTATTTGGCTTTCGCCCGCGAGCGAGCGAGCGAGCTTGCCTTATTATTGTGTTGTAAGGAAAGAAAAGAGAAGGCTTTTTGCGAGGCGTTGCGAAGATTTATTGGTCTTAGGTATTTTCATTTTCTTTTGTTATTCCGCAGACCAGACTTTTTTTTGCTATTTAGAAGGAATCTCGAGCGTTTTATTAGAGATATTTGGGGGGGGGGGGGGAGGGCCTCGGTTTGGGTGCACTACTGGCTGGCTGGGAGATACCCTTTTCTTTTTACATACTCTTTTCTCCTCTCTTAGTAGCTTGTTAGCTTTTCATGCCAGATAAAAAATTAGAAAAAAAGAAACTAGTCCCATCTATTACCAAATTGACTTTTCTGTTCATGTCTTGTGAGCGGGGTGTTGAATGAATGTGTAAACATCTGGATATAGATATGTAGCTGACGACATGAGCATCTCGAAAGAACATCCGTTACCTCTCGATGCCAATGCCAATGCCAACGCCAATGCCTCGCCCCGGCATCCCGGTCCACCCGTGGGTTTTCTGCTCATGCATATATGAATAATGACCTCATCCCGGCCCACGCGGTGCTGGGTGCTTCCATTCATCCCGCATCTCCCTCTCGGAACTTACACCGGACGAACAATGGGTTCCGGAACCGTTGAGGTCATCGTCTACGTCCACGCGTCCCCCCTCTGCTCATGCCCAGACTGTCAGGCTTTTCTGGATTCCTGCCTATGTACATATGTATATCCTGCTGGTCTTAGGTATAGGTGGGCGGGCCACCCCCTCGCAAGCCCACGTATGTATGTGCGTTAGGCGAGGAGGCCTAGGCCTGCTGCACCCGGACCCGGACCCGGCTTATGTATATAGGAGCTGCGTTAAGACGCAGCAGCTACCTAGGCAGGCGAGGCGGGGCGCGGCGCGGCGGGGCGAGGTGAGGCGAGGTGAGGTGAGGTGATGACTTTATGCGTTGTTATGATGGAGATAGATAGATAGATAGATAGCTACATATGGAATTGTGCATAGAAGAAATGCTGGAGATATTGGGGGTGCTAATAGATGGATACTGCGTAGATGGATGGATATGTGGAGGAGTGGTTGTTTACCAACTCCGGCTACTTGGCGCTTGCTTTATTTATAAGTTGAGGGAGACGTGGTTAGATGTGGTAAGTAGGTAGGTATTGTAGTATTGTCGATCGAAAAAATTCTCACCAGAACTGCATCGTGTATTGTTCACAAGCTAACACAAGAACCCTTCTTACCAGGGCGTCTTTTTCATCCTACTCTATGTACGTAAGTGTTGCTATGTGGTCATTACCGTGATACTTGGCAGATTTAGAGATATAATAATATGTAAACACACAGACATAGAATCTATTTTAATTACAGCTGCAGATCTAGAACAACAATAAACATACGCCCCATCGACAATGAAAACATATCATAGTAATAAATCAAATCGAAGTGAAAAAATTTTTTTTTTTTTTAATTGATCCTTTCAATTCGTGTGTGCGCCCATGTGTGTGTGTGTGTGTAAGAGAGCGCAGGAGCCATATTTGGCCGAAATTACTTCATGCCCAAGCCATCCAGCCACATCATATACATACACACACCACCTTACATGGATTCATTGATGCTACTATATACATATATCAGTAATACGAATACGTCCATACACACAAGCCCACGCGTCCGCGATGTGGAGATGAGGATTCGTGAAGGTCGCGGCGAGCGAGAGAGTGAGTGAGTGAGTGAGTCAAGTTGATCTTTCGTTCGCTTGGCGCGAGAAGCGCATCGGGAATGGATATCTTCTTCTAACTTCGTAGATATACGCTGATATGGATGGATGTTTAGGGAGATATAGGTACCTAGATATTCGTTTCGCTGGTGTCGAGTCGAGCCACATTGGTATTGTACTTATTAACACATACATATGTAGATCTGATGATGATTGTGTGCCTGACCTGTCGCAACGGGCCCTCGTCCTAGGTAGGGTTTGATAGGGTTGCCAGCAGCCCCTCGGGATGTTGTTTCAGGGGCTCTCACAGGCTCCTTTAGCGACGTTTTTTTTTTCCCTGCCCCTCAGACAAGCAGACAGCCCGGATCCGTGCGCTACATATGTACTGTAGATGCAGGTCACTTCCCTGGTCGCAGTTAGGTACCTACATACATAGGTAGGGCTCCCTTAAGACAATTGATATTTTGAAGCAACAGATTGAGATATGTAGTTATGTATCTACACGGAGTATTACATAACTCACCTTGGTATATGTATTCGACTAAGTTATACATAAGGAGGCTGGCCAGGCTTTTCTCTCATTCGCCAATTGCTTCCTTTCCCCATTCCAACTCCTAGTATTATTATATTCCAAGACGATGTCAAAACGTTAACTTCTCTTGACATTGGTATCTGTCTTCTTTTTTTCTTCCTTTGCCTTCTTTTCCGTTCTGTTCTAGCTATCCGTCCAGGTAGACATCCAATGCAGAGGTGGGTAGTACTATGTGCATTAAGCCCCCTGTCCTCCCCGTGTGGAATACGGCCGCGCAAGGAAGCGGCTGATGTGGTCTTAATCATATTCCGCCGCAATACAACATGTAACATTTCCAATAAAAAGTTTTTTCGACCCGGATTCACATACATATACGATCGATCTAACAGATAGATACTGTGCGGTTGTGGCTGGTGCGGACGAGTATGCACATACGAAGGAAGACGAAGCGAGTGCAGGTACATCAAACACAGAGAAATGCACATGTCTCCTATCTGAGACCTGCATTTTCGTGAGGGTGGGCTGGATCAATACTTATGCTTCTGGACCGAAATATAAGCAAAGGGGTAATCCCTGGCATGAGTGTATATTTAATACATATGTGTGTAATGGGATGATTGTTTCTGTTCCCGATAATAGTCACACTAGTTCAAAACTTAATTCTATTAACATGTAGTGCCTGAAAACTTGAACTCTATATAGTATTAAAAACATACACACAACAGGATCTATTTTAGGGAGAGTTAACAAGTAGTTCTCCGAGTTGCTTTCCGCGCCAGTCACAAAGGACGCAGTAAGTACCTAACGCTATGTCGGCATGTTAGTCGGCTGCGACAGGAATAGGCAATTAATTAATTGGTGTTGAAGCAAAGAAAAACATACATACACACACAGTCACAAGGCTGCGGCTGTCGCTGTCACTATCACTATCACTATCACCTTCACTAAATACTACTTCATACCAATAGAATCCCCCAACCTCTTTCTATTACATACTACGCCGGCGTATGTGTGCGTGTCACAACTCTAGGGCTTACCTACGTATGGCAAGACTAAGGTTTTATCACATTCTTCTCCCGGATACGCTACCTTAGGTCAGGACTCAGGCGTCTGCATCTCCAATTACAAACGAGACCGCGCTGCGCAGGTGTGTGCGCCGGCAGTTGGCTTCCCACCATGGGGCTTAAAAAGTAACGTGGTGAGGTGCCAATTCGCGCGCAGTGCTTGCATTGGTACGTGCTATTCCTGCGCTAGTTCTGCACGTCGGGCCACGACCAAAATAGCAGCATCGTCGGAATCACTGCCGCCCGCGTGCCCCCCTCTATCTTTTTCTGAATTTTTCTTCTTCTTCTAGATGTCTTCTTCTGCATCGGGACTACACGTATGTATGTGCATGATGGCCTCTTTCTAGGTCGTAAGGCTGGGTTGCCAAGATGCGATTGACTCCCTCCCCCTACCGGCCTATGGCCCCCTCTATCCGTTATAGGCGATGAGCGCATGCTACATGATACCGGTCCGCTTTGATTGTTACCTAGTTCCCGATCCCATTGAGGCGGCGAGTGTAAGGTTGTCGCTGTTTTCGCCTGATCTAGGTAATCCGTATTTACCTACCCACCCGTACGAGGTCTGCGCACTTCTGCCAACAAACATACGTAGGACTGTCGTACCCAGCCCCAACACGACAATCATACATATAACTACATCACCGACGCCGCATTAGGATAACATGATCCATCCCAACTGCATTTGTACGTAGTTAGTATCATCCTGCTGCTCCGGCCTGCGGGTCGGTTAGTCATACCGGTATCGATAGTATGCGCGAGTAACGAGGTCGGTATGTATGTAGGTACTCTAGTATGTATGTGCCGCATCCCACACCAGTTTCCAGAATAGGGGATAGGCGGTTATGGATGCAAGTCATATGAAAACGGTAGGGGGGGGAGACAGGGGACAGGCCAATGAAACTGCGGGATGGCGTCACATTGGCACAGCTCTACCAATAGTTGCGGCCGAGAGGCAGAAAAGAATGAGAAGGCTCGGAAGAGGATTAGTTACAGCTGTGTGTATGTCTCAAGACTGTCTCAATCCAACATATTTCTACTTAGTAAAGAGATTACCTTTTGGGGGATGTATTGACCCTCACTTCCTGTTACAGGTAGGTAGGTGGATAAGAGTAGTTATTGTAGATACTGGGCTAGCCCAGAGGTTCCGTACATACGGATTACATACAGAGCCACCAACAAGCTTGCTTATACCGGCCCGAGACGGTGGGTATGACGGATGAGAAGCCTTCGGACTCAGGCGGGGCTGGCTGGCTACTTACATAATATCACCTAACTTATACGCAGTATAGCTTACTCATATACTATAACAAGAACCTAGCGCCATCCCTCTAGGCAGTAATCATAATCATAAGCCCAACATCACACATACAGGGGGAAACGAATTGATCTATTTTGTTTGGTTTCAAGCGCGCGCACACACACGCAGGATGTAGGAGGCAAGGCTTCCGGCCTAGTCACAGCTCTCTTTCACTCACAGTACGAGGAATCCTAGAAACAGCTAAGAAATATATACTACCATGTATGTTGCAAGTAAGTCGGGAGGCAGGGCTGCGTGCGCGCGCGTGCATGTCTGTACGTAGTACGTATGCATGCATGGTGCCTTGGTAAGGGGCATGGAAACCATAGATTCCTACTTGTCATACGTAGTACACCCAGTCCAAAACCACACTCCTACGACCTCTTAACTACTACCTAGATTACCCCTTACCATCCCATCCCATCCCATCCCATCATCCTGCATCCCCTTCCTCCTCGCCACCTACATGTCTTTCTGTACAGGAGAGGATGGGACGAGTGGGAGCGAATTCACCACTCGCAGAGTACCCGCGCTCCTTCTCACGTAGCAGCCAGGTACACAGACAGGAACACACGGATTGGCGGGCGGTGTCTACATATCTATGTATCCCAGTGGTTTGTGTGTCTGCAGCGGATTTAGGTACCTACCTAGTGTCTCGCATGCACGAGATTCGTCTAACCTACCTAGTTATATGCGCAGAGATGCAGGCGTTCGCGTCTTCTTACAATGGATGCCGGTGGCTTGCCAACTAACTACGCTTGCTCGCTTCAGAACCCGATGAGCCAGCCAACCAGCCTCCACACATGCGCGCGGATGTATGGAATACCTAGGTAACTCGCATGTGTGTAGGTATGTAGGTAGGTATGCAGACTACATACCTCCTATCCCAGCACAGACTACGTAGGTTTCCCGGCTGCTTCCCAAAGGAGCCTCCGCCCGGCCGCCTGTCTTTGCTCAAGAGTGCGGTTATCAGATCGAGAGGCGCGCGTCGGGGTTTTTGGGGGCCGTGACTAGATATGCGAGTAACCAGACTGCCAGACCGGCGATTTGATGACGAGATGTGATGAGATGAGACAGGATGAGGTGGGACGGACGAGTGAATGAGATTTCGCCAAGGTCCCTTGCTGATCTCAGATTTCCGCTTGGCGTCAGATCGGGGTCGTAATATGGAGGTCATTGTCGCATTACTACGTACGTCCGTACTTCCTCGTACAGGCCGGATGTACATCTGAGGGGGTTATGGGGTTACCTAATAACAGTAATATTTCACTGCGCGACGAACTTACGCCTGCTATCGTATAGTATTAATACCTACATGCTCCCTACCCATCACTCACGTCAGCTGTGTCGCCAATATCGCAGCTTATCATGCGCACCCGTGTTCTCCTCCTCAGCTGAAGGATCCGGGGTGGTAATGGATTCCACGTGCCCCGCATAGGATAGACACATATACCTACGTAGGGTTCTTTTGGCAGGTATGCAGCTTAGCGATGGAGCGGGCATGTTCCGTATATGGTCATATGTATGCGTATGTAATCGCGCATGCATCGGCCGCTAGGACTTAGGTAAGACCGCGGCGTGAGACCGAGGGATGCGTGCTAAGTAGACTAAGCCAGGTGCATGGCACCTCGTGGCGACTGGGGTCCGAAAGCTGGCCGTATACTACGTACATCTGATATAGCCTAATTAGGTTGAATATAGCTCCAGGTTTCTTATATTGTTGTTAAAAATTACAATAAATAAATAAAAAAATGCTCATCATAACTACATGCCTACTCATTTGTGTCTGGCACAACAAAAGGGGCCCCCTTTTCTAGGTGTGGGGAATGCGCGCGGAGTTAAGGGGTATGGAGGTTGGATGGTTTTTTCTTTTCTTTTTTAAGAAGAGCGATTAAGCTATTGGTTTATGGAGTTATAGTGCCGAGGCCAGGCATTGAGGCTACTCTGCGTCCCTGGGACCGTTAATTTGGGGGTTGTGAAGATTACAAACAGATAATATGAGACTAGTTTAGGTTAACCTTTCCGTAAAGGTAGATAATGGGTAAGTATAGGAATCTGCGATTTTTTTTTCTTGCTATAAGGACTTATGGGACCAAAATCACTTCCCACGGTCACATAGGGACCCGTGGGAAATAACTCGTGGGACGGGAATGTTCACGCCTACCTCTCCGTGCTCCATATTTGATTGGTTCTAAGATATATAATATCACTGGAGGGCGAAGAGCAATAAAGGGCAACGTGCTTCATGTCCTAGCCAAGAGTGCCGAGGTGTACAAGTAGGTACGATGTTGCAACGAGTTATCGTCGAACCAGCTTATACTAATAATAGATGACCTACCTACCTCACATACCTAGATATTCGAGAGAAAACTTACATTTCAAGGCAGCATAGCTTCACAGACCCGTCTCTGCCAGTTCGAACAGATACGTTAAAGAAACTTATCACGATGTCTTCGAATGAGGCTAAAAATTCCGACACGACACATATCCGCCCACTCTCCGGAGGTCCCAGTCCCTTCTCACAGACACGAGTAAGCTAAACGTCGAATTTAGCCAGCGTACGCAACAAGTCGTGTCAAGACAGCACTCGCAGGCCTATCGGCCCTCCTACGACGGGATGTATTGGTGGACCGAGGGTCGCTCGAATCGACGGCACGAGTGTCGAAACCGCGCGGGCCAGCGATTTGTGACCTGGCGGGACACGATGTCCGTAACGAGGAAAGATGAAGGTGCCAATCGTCTATCTGCACGACTGGGACGCGTTATATGGTTTCGATATTGATGACGCGAGCGCCGCATCGCTGCGTGTAACCAATGATTACAATATATCTGGTAAACCCAGGGCCGGTGGAAGGCCACCGCCAGTTGAAATGCGAGTGGTACGTGGAGGAAGGCCGCCGGTCAACGAACACCTGTAGGTACGCCCCCCTCCCCGACAAGAAATGCAGGGTACAAACACAGACCAAAAGCCAACGGGAATATGGTAAACTACCTATGGACCAAGAATTGATTAGTAGCAGCTTTGCGGGAGCACTCCGAACAACAGAGGTTGCAAGAACCTAGCAAGCAACCGGCCAAGCGGCTATACATGGGTAAGCACCGACAACCCAACAGGAGCGGCGTAGATCCGGATCGCCGTGCCGCTATTCTTCTCGGGACTATGATGCTGAGAATTGCCATTCCTACCCAAGAGGCAGCGCATTGTTGCATGGATGACATGGTTGACCATCTAACATCAGGAAAACGCTAGGCAATACGAACAGCCAACGACCAAGGTAGTAGGAAGAGCCGATGTCAGCTTGGGAGAAATTTTATCTCAACTCCGAAGGTGCATGGTGGATGCAGCCATATTAACTGGTATCACAACATTTGGAGATTCGTCTGGCGTGTCTATGACAAAACTGATGCTTCTGGTGTCGAAGATTCAGTGTCCTATTCTGTGACATCTCCGCGGCATTCCTGCAATGAAAAATTCTCGCAGTTGATACGAATGAGTTTGTGACAGCACGAGTGATAGATCATAGCATTGACAGCAGGCTGAATGCGAACTTGACCGGTCAAGATTGTGCTTGGTTGATAGACGAGACGCAATGCTTCAACGTGGGTGACACTGAACGGCGCCGAGGCTACATCTACGCGGCCACAAAAGTACGGCTTGACTCGGTGTCTGTGCACTGGTCGAAGAAGGCCGATAGGAACCGGAGATGCCGAATCATTGGCCAAGGTGAATTGACACATGTGCAGCCGCCCTCCCAAGATTTAAATGGCCGGAAGAACTCGGCTACAGAGAGAAGACTGAAGACAGAAGAGATACAGTACTGAGGCACGAAACACTAAGGGCTGATGGCTAGGACGGTGAGTATGAAGTATACTGTCTTTCAACTCTCACGTGAAATGAAATATCAGCTGGCACAAAGCGTTTTATTCATGATATGAGACACAAATTCGTCCTGCAACATCTATGGTCCAGCATATATTTAGGTATACGCAAATGTACTGTGCAGCTGAACTCGCATGCATGCCTACACACACACACGAGCAACTAATCAGTCGAAGCGGGGGCCAATCGTTGAACTCCCGTTCCCTTCCAGCAAATCCTCACGGATATCTCAAAGCACGATGAATATTGGTATATCTTGGCGAATTTGGGTTCGATTCAGCCCGGTGAGACTTTACTCTTCTCATCCACCTGCATTCAGTGATCCTCCCACCCCGTTACCTGAGATCCTGAAACTCCGCGGAACACTCCAACGCCTTCTCTAGAGTCATCCAGATAGTGTTTGGTCTGATTGGTTCAGTTAACACTAACTACATCAGACTGTCACGACGACGAGGCCTCCTTGTGGGCTCATCAGCCGGCTGATCGGATTCTGAATAGAGCCACTACTGATGTCAAAAAGTGATACGTCGAATACGTGTCTCAGGACAATTTAACAAAGCATAAACGACAATTTTGATATCGCGGTAGTCTCGCTGTATTGTAAGGTGCGAGTTGTAATTCATTCTTGCTGGTGATAGTAGTAGTCGAGGGGCAACAGGGGGAAACGGGGGGCTGCTCAATAACAACTCTTGTTATATAATAGCTCTGCTATCCTCGTCTTCTCCATGTCCTCGTCCATCTTTGCGTTGTGCTCTATGTTGATATTTCTAGCAGTAGTTTATCAAGCACGGTGCATTTTATCTTGTCTTTGATTTGCTTGGCTATCTCGTTCTCCCTCGTGGCCGGAGAACACTGGCCTTATAATCGATACAACCCACACAAGGGCGACGGCCGTCGTCGCAAATATCCTGACGCCTCGCGCCCAGAAGCCCCCTTGGAACCTCAAGACCTCTTTGTTGATTGGTTCAGAAACTTGGTTAACAGGAATGACAGCTTCCGGCTGCAGAGCATCTTCAAAGATGGGACTATTCCAGACGAGGTCAACTCTCTTGGCGAGCTTGTTGATCGAGTCAAGTTTCCTGATTCCTCAGTCCCCCCGGTCCTTGGTCCTCAGCTACCGAAACGAGGTCGGGCGTACGACCCCAACTCAGAAGCAGACGAGCTTTTCAAAAACTTGGGTTATGAGCTAGACCCTCGGTGCACGATCCACAAATCTTACTGGTGGTACAGGACTTACGAAGGGAACTGTAACTGGCTCAAGCAGTACGAGACCGGAGAAGGTTCAGTAGGCACGGCCAGACAGCGTGATTACCAGCAATACACATACTCAGATGGCATCTCAGAGCCCAGAGATGGACCTAATCCCAGAGCTGTCAGCAATGCTTTCTTCAAAAGGAAGAAGAAGCTATACTACGAGCACACTCCCTTGCTCTTGGGGATGATCGAAGTAAGCCCGTAACATCTCTTTTGTCTCCCTCGGCGCGATCCATTCGTTTGAGTGGCTGTTGACTCGTTTCTATGCAGTTCATCATGCACGACATTACTTACAGTCAAGACTCTACGGACTACATTGAGGTTCCCATGCCGGAGGATGAGGAGTCCTTCCCACTCGACACCAAGCTTCGGGTCTTTAGGACTGCAGCAGTACCAGGGACGGGCACGTCGCCAAGCAATCCTCGAGAGAACATCAACATGGCTTCTACCTGGCTCGACATTTCGTCTCTATATGGCAGCACGCCCGACGTAGCGAATCTCCTTCGTTCGCATAAGGATGGAAAGCTCCTGACCCAGGAAATCCAAGCTCCTGGCACCCAGTCAAAGGCCTCGTACCTCCCATTCAATACTATGCATGTTCCTACCAACACACCGCCGAACGTTGATAGTGAGAACCTCTTTGGTGGAGGGGATCCGCGGACCAATGAGGACTGGTTGATGCTTGGCGTTCACACGCTTCTCCTACGTGAGCACAATAGGCTATGTGACATACTCGTCCAGCAGAAGCCAGATTGGGATGACGAACAGATTTACCAAACTGTCCGCCTTCTCATGTCAGCAAAGTATGCCTTGATTGCCAACTCATACCAGATGGCGTACTGGACGGATGAGATGCCCTGGCCCAGGGATGATGGATTTCCTCTATATCGACAGATGTTCGGCCAGAGTGCCCTGGAGATCAATCCCGCCAATACCTATCCTTGGCCCTTGGTCACAAAGAATGGAAAGCCTATGACCGTCTCAGCAGAAATGGCTATAGTGTACCGGTTCCACGAATTCATCATTCCTAGCTTTCCGATCAAGGGCGAAGAAAACAACGAGACCCTATGGGAGCAGGATCTGTTTTCAACGGGTTTCAATGCCACCGGCTTCCTAAACGTTGGTCTCGAGAGGATTCTTCGTGGCACAGTGGCCTCGAGCATTCCCAACTTCAAGTCTGGGGTCGACGAGAGCTTCCGTACTGCTGGTCAATATAACGGTAGACCTTTGGACATTGTGGTAGCGAGCATCGTTCATGAGCGCGAGCAGGGCCTACCAACCTTTAATGAGTACTTCCGCGCCTACAATGAGCAGAACCCTTTTGTTGAGGTTCCTATTCGCGACACGTGGGAGAAATTCTCTTCCGATCCCGAAATGGTTGCCAACCTTCAGAGGCTATACGAGCATCCGGATGATGTCGATCTCGTTGTCGGTTGCCAACTGGACGAGGAATATTTTCCCGGCACCACGGTACCTAAGACTGCACTGATCATTAGCTTGTTCAGCTTGTTTGGCATGGGCAACTCAGACCGCTTCTCGATTGGGTTCTCCATGATGCGTTGCTTCCTTGTTGATTTCCCATGGGATTGTCATCCAAGCAATGCTCTCGAAGACATTCTTTGGGAGCCTATAAACGGGTCATCGTTGCCCAATGCCAGGTTCTATAACGAATTTTGGCTGACGGAGCTTGATATCCAGGCCCACGGAGTGAACCTGCTTTGGCGATTGATCACTGAGAACTCGGAGATCAAGTGCGTCCAGCAATACCCCCTTTTTCCGTACGATGAAAAGACCAATCCAATCCTTTGCGCGACGCCATCAGAAGAGACCAACATATGGGAACTCATCCTGACGGCGGTCCAGATTGTCCTAGAGCTTATCAGACAAAATCCTCTGGGTTTCATCTTTACTATCGTGATTGGCATTCTCATTATCCTACTCATTTGGAGCATGTTGCCGATACCCGATGCGCCCCCTTCTCTCCGCGGCTGGCCTATTATTGGTGAAGCGTTAGCCTTCCAAGCCAACGCCCTTGAGGTTCTCCAGAGAGGATTCCAGGAGTTTGGCGGCTCTGCATCTCGCTGCTTTGGCATTAAGCTTGCATCCCTCACCCACTACGTGATTACAAACAAGCAAGACCTCGAATTTATGAAGAAGGACAACCCATACGAAGCCAAGTTCAACCTGCACCAGTTCTTAGAGGCTCTAAACTTCTCCATCATAACCAAGGAGGAGAATTTCGAGTCCGACTTACACACAAAGTTGATCAGGGAGAACTTTGGAGACGCCGAAACTCTAGCCCAGTTTAGTTCAGTTATAGAAGAATCAAGTCAGGAGTTCCTCCGACGGAAACCTCTGACGACGGGTTCGCCGAGCAAGCATGAGAGCCTAAATGAGTGGATCAATGAGTACATCACGTTTGTTGTTTCTCGTTGCATTGTCGGGCCCGAAGGATACGACAACGCAGAGCTGATACAGACATTTTTGAAATTCGACGAGGATGCTGTAGCAGCCATGGGATTGTCCTCCATGCTGCCTAGTTTCTTACAATTCCTCGCGGCTTCCAGCATCAACGAGGACTTTGAAACCGTCCGAAAGGTAACTATTCCAATCATTGAGAAGCGAAGACAGAATCCAGCCGATCCCGCAGACGGACCAGTATTCCTGGATTACATCCTCGAGGCAGTGGACGATAATAATCGCGCTTCTGGTAGGTTTTCACCCCAATGCGATATTTCTCGTATTGTTGTCTTTATATCCACCTGGTCATCCGAAGAGTCCACTAACAAAAAATGCCCGTTAGATTTAATCGTCATTGTCGTTTGGGGTGGCCTTGTCAACCTCCAAGCCACATTCTCCTCCACCCTCCTCGACATCATCAATGACCCGAACGGGCAGTCGACTTTGGTGCCTACACTAGGGTCCGCCAACGCCTCAAACCTGGATACGTTCCGCGCATGGGAAGAAGAATCCCCGTGGAACCAGCTCCGCAGTGCCATGTTTGAATCCATTCGATTGTCCGGGCCCGTCACTGGCCCAGCCCGCATGGTTGTCGATAAGCTCTCCATTCCCAGCCAACCATCGTTCATGCTCCCCAAAGGCTCAGCCGCAACCCTCAGTGCGTACAGCACTCACCGTGACGAGGCAGCATGGGGCGCTCAAGCCGCCGTCTATCAGCCTGAACGATTCCTGACAAACACGCCTCCAATCGGGGAGCCCGAGTTTATCACTTGGGGGCTTGCTGGTCCTCACATGTGTCCCGGCCGTTGGTTTGGCCAGGCCACGATACTGCTCATGACCAAGACGGCGCTTGAGACGTACGAGTTTGAGCCCGAGAAGAGGCTGTCCGATGACGAGAAATATTCGTACTCTGCAGGAAATGTACTACGTGTGCCTGTAGCGATGACCGTTACGCTAAGAAGTGAGGTGTAAATCCATGGGCGATAATCAAGGTCGTGTCCTATGTTTGATTTTTCGCTGGGATCAGTAGTTTGAACCAAAATTCAAGGGTGAGTAGGCAGTTTCAATAATAAGGAGCACCTTTAAAAGTTGAGACGAGGTAAATGCCACCCTTGGAAGCTGTGATTAAGGAAGTTATGAGAATGAGGAGAAAAATGTGAGAGTTGTGGACATCTGAAAATATGCTTTCGTCTGTTGCCCTGACTGTAAGAGAGTTCTCGTATCTCATGGTCATCACAATTGAATACGGATTGAGGTGTTAAATGCACTCGAGAAATGCTTTAGGTAATTGGCGGCACTACCTAATAAGTGATAATCTATAATAGAAATGGCCGAGCTACCTGGGCCAAGTCATCCAACGTCTCGAGATTGAGCTCTTAAGTGTTTCATCAAGCTTCTGCAGAACCAGACACATCCCAAATGATCTCCAAGATCGCCAACGAAGATCTCTTAGGTTCGATGACCCGTTGAAGGACGAATAGTTCATCTGCCGCTGCGAGTAGAGCTTTCCACTCGTGCAGATATCTTTCACGAGCATTGAAGAAGCATCCCATATTCAAATCCACTGCCCTGTGAGGTTCTGTTATCAGAGCTGCTTACAATCATAATTAAGGCCAGCATCTAGCGGCATACCTCATATCTCGCTCTCTCCATAGGGGAATATGGCCTGGGTCTGGCATTATTGCGTCCTGTATAAGGATCTTTGCCCCAGGTCGGAGGGCCGGAATTTGCGCTTTCAGGATTCGAACAGCGTACTTGTCCGACCAATTATGGAATATCGCGCGAAAGAAATATACACCAGCTTGCACCGTCTGCGGGTCGAAAAGCTCATGTGCCATGAACTCGACGCGCCCCTTCAACTGGTCGGGTACACCAGACTCAGCGCCCTCAACGACCATCCCCATGTCTTGGACGAGTAGCTTGATATCTCCAAAGCTCTTCGCCAGCTCTATGGCGACGTGGCCTTTGGATCCACCAACGTCGACGATGAATGCGTTGTTTAGGGAGGCCCAATCATAGAAACTGGGGACGTCCCTGATGACGTAACCCGGAAAATGGTCGAAGGCTTTCATCGCAGATGCAAAGCGCGCCGCCCGCACAGGGTCTTCACCGAGAACGCCGTAGATCGACTTCTCGGTATTGTTGGCAAGACAGAAGCCCTGTGAACATCAGCACGCGCGGAAGGTTAATCATCAAACTTCGGGACACCAGGGCAAGCAGATAGAACGTGATCAGCTCTAGTAAGATGTGGAACACGCACAGTTTCGTTGGGCTCTTCGGAAGATGGCCATTTCTGCATCGCATCTACCATCTACGGCAAAGCACCCATGTCAGTTCAACCCTATACAATTTTCCGTTTGAAGGTACACATAGACGCGTACCCTGGCAGAAGCTGGCCAGGCTTCCTGCGCCCCATGGCTAAGCCAGGCATTCGCGTATGGAATGGTCAAGAACTTGGAGACCTTGGTATGTGCCACCATACCAGGCTCAGGTTCCTTGAAGATACGCATGGCCATGGCGTATCTAATCAGGCGTCTAACGAGCGATTCATCCAGGCCTGTCTGCTTAGAAATATCTCCGAAGGAAACTTGGCCCCCAGGAGGTATCATGTCGGCAATGTGGAATCGGCAGACCGCATCAAGGCTGATCATATTGGAGATCTTGAAGGGTTAGTAACTCACGAAGAGGGGCAGCTGAACCAGAGGAACGCTTACCGCGCTGAATTTGAAGACTAGTGACATAGGATCCAGGAGTAATTCGTGTAACTCGGCAGTCGCATCAAGGACAGCATCTTGAAGATGGGACATATCAGCAGGAAGGCATTCCGGGCTGTCCCCCTCAAAGGATGGGGACGGCAGCCCCCGGGCCGACAACAGCTCCTGTAGTTCGTCGACGGAAGCGCTTATCTTGGCAGCTAACTCAACTATTCGTGGAGCTGTGTTAGATGTTTTGTTAGGTGATGCCATGATCACTGAGAAGTAGGATGGAGAAGTATGAAGAGTTGGGGCAATATAAAGAGTAGACGCAATGGGCACGGCAATAATCAATGAATATAGAGGTTGGGTTTGAAAGAGAGTGTTGGTGATAACCAGTCCCTTGATTAAAGGATTTGGGGATATGGAGATAGGGGGAGTCATCGAAAATATGCGCTTTCGGATTCGCTGTTCTCACTTTCGGCAACGTGATATACGGTATCTTACAGGGAGAGGGTATATGACCTGACCTATGGCCCAGTATTGGAGCCACATCGGCCTTCCTCCGATTCCTCAAAAACTAAAGTCCTTGTTGCTTAGCCATAGCGCGGCAAGTACAAGAGACAAAGATTTGTTAGTAATTTGATACGCGAGTTCAGGTTGAGAAAGTGTATAGGTATTAATAGAATGATGAAGATGAAGAGAGCAAGAAGGATTCCTTCGGTGGGATCTGCACACTATTTGTGCAGATCCCTGCTTAGGTATCTAATCCGTTTCGTGATTGTGCATATACCTCTTCTAGCTACGCGTATTATCCTCTCTGCCTCGTCTCTCTTATAGGGTCCACTATGACAAGACCGAAAAATTTCATGAGACGTCCCGTGCATAGCTAGTCAATGTTCGATCTCGTAAAGATTCACGTTGAATTGATGTTGCCTCTCCGTGAGGTCCGAATAACACCGACTGCTCAGACGAGCCTTGTCCCATCTCGAGCGTTATTCCCCCTATCGAGTTCTCCAGTTTCCCACCTCAATCATTCTTCTCATTGAGCTCAGGGTTGAGTGCAGGCTGGGGTTGAGTTCCACCTCTAACGAGGTCGATTAGCGGCACAGCAGATTGAACAAATCCTGCAGGACCAGGGCACAGGACTGGAAAGATGTTACTGCCCAGACTAAACGATGAGCGAGCCCCCCGCCGCTTAGCTCAAGGCTGACGTACGCTCGGAATCTCTTTGGAGGAGCCTCGAAGCACTTTACGCGGATTTGGGTACCTGATCGTTTCTTCCCCTTTAGCCGAGAGGTGTTGACGATTCGTAGAGAGATTACTATGTTATTACCAGTCTCTTGACATAATATCTCAAATCGGGAACCATACCTCCCAATCGACCAATGTGACTCAGATTCTAGTTCAGTAACGTTAATAACTACAATGCTATTGTTCCTTGATTCTTGTAAGAACACCCACTTAACCGTGTTTCAGCACGATAAAGACGTTAACAGATAGAAGATTACCGCTCCAGCATCGTTAAAGCTTCCAGATTGGCTCTCATTAAATAGGTATAATCTATCAAAACCTTAGCGGTCTTACCCCGACAGCTTGGGGGTGCGTCTTTCACACATATCAATATCCCTAGTTATGGCTGGTTGATAATCCTTGGGCATTGGAGCTTGCACTTGCGTACATGAGGATCCAACGGGAGGGAAGACCATGTTTTTGATATCTTGGATTTTGAAGAACGCCTCGCATAGGAGACCACCAGCTCCATCGTTCTCTTTGTTGGTATTGGTGGCTGAACGGGTTCTTAGTTTCGTACCTTCCGGCAGCGATATCCGAGTTTCCCAGGAAGGATGTTTGTCCAAGACCGACCAGAAATCGTCCAATGTTCTGCCGATGTTTCGGTTTAGCTTTGTTCCGTTAATAAAGAAGTACTATTTGTGGGTTATTATCGGATGGCTAATGATGAAAAAACTTGGTGTATCCCGTTCGACGATGGTAACTACTTAACTAGCATCTCCAGGGCTAGCACGCTCATAAATTCCGCAACGTTGAGTACCTTTTTTACATGGCGTGCTGGCTTAACCCAAAGGAGGGAAAGAGAATCTGTACAAACCGGGAAGAAAATGGCTTGTCAATGCTTGGGGATGGTTCGCGCGAACTCGTCTCGAAACGCACGGCAGAGCAACGGACTTCCGACATGTTGACTCGATTGCATTGGATGTATTGCTTTGGGGCCTGTCGGCCTCCTACGTTGTTGTTTTCAAAGCTGTGGAGTCTTCGAATCCAATAATCTGAATAATTTTCGGGCCTTGGGTTGGTGCAAAGCGCAAGTGACAAGTTAGTTAGAACTCACGGGAGGCAAAAAGATAATTAACAAGAGATAGGCAATAGAAGGCATTTCTAGCGTAAAAGGGCATGTGAGAGATGATTATTTTCCATGTCAAGGTTACTCAGCAACCACTCACGGAGTCTTCACTATGTTTGCCTCGATCCAATGTAAATAGGTAGATCGCACATCATCTATTTCTATCACACGCTCTGTAGGTACGTGACGACAAGTTAACGTCACCTAGGCGAAGAAAGAAGAACGTAAGCCCCCCCAACCGTCTACTGATTTTTGTGAGTACGTTTAGCTCACAATAGGCACAGCTTAGCTCCCATCTCTATCGGAAGCATATACCAAGTACATCAAGCAAACCTCCCTCGGAAGCTTCACCAATCGAGCACGGATCTTCATCACAAACAGCCTAGCACTGTAATCTTCAGGATGTTCAACCACGGCCTTGACCAACTTGGAAACCTCACTATGAGCATATTCACCTCGTCAACTCTGCGGACATATCTCGACGAGACGTGGCATATAGTTGTCTGGGTTATCTCCGTGGGTTTCACCGTGGCGAAGAGTGTGCTACTCGGCCTCGCCATAGCCACAGATATCGACTCTCTGCTCCGGTCCGAAAACCGCCATCTTAAGAATGATCTGGCATGTTGGCAGGAGCTGGAAAAAGCCTTCGTCCGAATCGTCTTCATCGCTTCTCTTCTCTTTCCGGTTTTGTGAAATGAGAAGGCTAGGGCCCATCGACTCGTGTCCTCACAATCGGCTTGGAGCGTTGACGGGAATATATTGGCAACGACAATGTACAATAGGGCCCGTGGTACGATGGCCCTGTTGTTGAGGCTGATCACGCATTTCGAGGACATGACATCTATGCCGCGCACGTACCAGTTACCGAGCGGACCAAGGCAGAAGAAAATCAACTTGTACATTAAATTGAGGCCATTCGCAATCACAACTTGACTTGTTTGGTCGGGCATCGAAGTGATAAGACACACAAGCTTCTCACCATCCGGAATAAAGCCCTGCCAAGTCTTCGTTCCCATGTTCCCTACTGGTAGCAAACACCGGTAACCTCACCGCCGAGTACGGTCTAACGCCTCGCGCAGGCATCCGTCTTACTAATAGGTCGCGATGCGATGATATATATGCGCAAGGCGCGCAAGATACTCTGTATATTATGTATGTCTACAGGTATCGTCAATCGACATGCCGTGGGACATATATGGGTATGCAGGCCTTGACGGATAGGTGCAATAGGCAGCAAAATAAAGTCGACTCGTTTACACGGAGCTGCCATGATGGTTTGATTGGTTATCCAGCCTGGGGTTCCTAGCTATGCAGTTATTAAGCTCAATGACAAAGTTAATCTGGACTTGATGGATCTATGGGACTTGTCGGATCTATTAGACTTGTCAAAGTCGGCACATGAAACAGTGTGGTGAGGTTAACTTATACACCCATTAGCAGCCTTAAGAACACCCTGTAGGCCCTCGAGTTGCGGGGTTTCCTCCCGTCTCTTCACATGTATATACGACGATGTGATCTGAAGACCATTTCGGAAAGAAATAAACAGCAGATGAAAATTTTGATACGCAGACGATGCGCTTCTTATATTCTAGTTGCAACTCTTTATTTGTGGCCTGTGTAATACTAATGGCCTGAATCTTGTGCTCATTGAGATCACTTTCCCCTCTTCCACCTTTCTATAAGTGCAAAGGGCGATAGCGATTTACATACATATGCCCCAGGTCCATCTAACCTTTGGGGTCGTTGTAAGCACTGATTCGGGTCGTATACCTAGATGCCGTTAGTCCTTCTCGTGGGATATGTTAATCTGATGATAAGCTATTAGCGCTAACACCATTGCAAACCTCAGTTAGCTAATATTGGTGGTAGCGTAGAGTAGAGATGGCAATTATGGCATTATAGAAACCCTGTTCTATGCATAGTAGCGATTCGTAATCATCCATACATAGGAGGTTGACTCTTCCCGGGTAGTTACTAGTCCATAGTAGATTACCGGATTTGGGTTCCAAGCCTCGCGATGAGCCAATCGGATGTCACAGAGTTGTCGATCCTAGCACCATCACGACTGAGGGGACCAATGAACGGACTTTCATACTTCTGCAATTACAATTTACTCTCCGTCATCCTTACATCCCACAATCCCACACCCGTGATAGACTCAAAGTTCCGACGTGACATTTTCTCAAACTCACCTGTAGCTGTCAGATGTCCGCGATGCAGCGTCGTCCAGACCGACGAGGGTAATCCAAAGATGTGGGCCTGGCTGTGATTGACAAGCCAATTAATCACTAGCGGGTGCGGCTGGCCATAACCCCCTGTCTTGTCGACTTAACGATAGACACCTTTTCCCGGTCGATGCCATAGTAGAAAGCAACATGGTCTAATACATATCCTCGAGGATTTATCAATACGAGTCAACAATGGGGAGAGAAGATCTGCTTAGACTATATCTTCAAGAGACGCAACTTGTCGAAGTGAATCAAGAAGAGTGTTGATTTGAGGGTCAAGGACTGGTACAGTACAAGGATATTCGTGGCGTTTGTGTGTGTCTGTGTATCAGGGCTTCCTCCATGTGTAAATCGCCGAACCTCAAGTCAGTCAAGTCTCATCAACCCTGCATTTCAACAAAGAGAAGGGGTCCCATGGGCTCTGTTATGAGAAAGGATAGCTTGAGTTCATTCATAGCCTTCATACCTAGTGAACCCAACCAGCGCACCACCAGCGGATATCCCCAGTGAAGCCTCAAGACTATGCAGGGAAACACGCCCGGGCCTAGCGTAGAGCTCTATATAACGCTGAGTGCAGTCCTTGCGCATGCATGCGAACGCAGTCGCGGGGCTAAGTTGCCCTGATACCTAGATCCTGCGCGAATTGACGCAGACGCCATGGCGTACCAAGATCCGCAGTTGCTACCGCACTCGTACTGGAGCAGCACGACAGACTCGACGGCGCTGCAGCAAGTCAGCGAGCCCTTCACGCCGCCCTTCGCCGGCACGCCCGTCATGGAACCAGAACCGGAACCGGAACCGGGACTCAGGTCCCGTTTCTCCATGAGCACCACCGACGAATCCTTGAACCCGGGCTTCTTCCCGCATGTCAATTTCTCGTACAGGAGGCCGCGCCTGTCGCCCATCTCGCGGGCTTACGCCTTCGGGCGGAATTCACGCCGACGCACCAATGGCCACCAGCAAGACACAGGGCTACAGGCCATCGACGAGCTGGAGTGGCCGATGCCGCCGCCGACGAAACCTACGCTGCCGCAACTAACCCCTGATAGCCTGGAAGTCCCGGCTAGCGACATGTCGCGCGCGCGAGCGTTCCTATTCGTCGCCGTCATTTGCATGGCCCAGTTCTGTGCTCGTGAGTCTTCCTAGTCACTCCCAACTATTAAGACCGCAGTCACCAGTGCATAACAACCAATATCTAACACCGCCATCGCAGAAGCCGGCATAGGCCAGACCCTCGCCATCGTACACGCCATCGGGCCCCACTACGGCATTCACAACGCGAGCGACCTCACCTGGGTGCTAGCCGGGTACTGCCTCGCCATGGGCTCCCTCATCCTGGCCGCCGGGCGCCTGGGCGAAACCTACGGCCGCAAGCGAGTGTTGATGATAGGCTTCGCGTGGTCCGCAGTCTGGGCCGCCGTCTCGGGGGCGGCCTTCTACTCGACGTACGGGTTCTTCGTCGCCGCGCGGGCGCTGCAGGGCCTGGGCATCGCGCTGAGTCTGCCGAATGGCTTCGCACTGCTCGAAGCGGCGTACCAATCGAGCAGGCGCAGGGCCCTGGTCTTGACGCTATTCGCGACCATGGCGCCGGCGGGCCTCCTCGTCGGGGCCGCGGGCGCGGGCGCCCTCGCGCTGGTCTGGTGGCCGTGGGCGTACTGGGTTTTCGCGCTCGCGCTCTGCATCGTCGCTGTCGTGGGGCGCCTCGTCATACCCGACCTGGCGCAGGGCGGCGGGACGCCGAGGAGTATCCGCGCCTTCGTGACGGAACTCGATGTCCCGGGGGTTGTCGCGGGGGTGTTGGCGCTGGCGCTGATCAGCTTCGGCTGGAACCAGGGGCCCCTCGTTGGTTGGAGGGAGCCGTATGTTTGGGTGTCTCTCATCCTTGGGGTTCTGCTGCTCGCCGTATTTGTCGCCGTCGAATGCTATTACGCGCCCAAGCCACTCGTACCCTTCATGGCGTTGTCATCGGATGTGGCGTTGGTGCTCGTATCTGTTGCCTGTGGTTGGTCCTGCTTCGGAATTTGGGCATCTTACACCTGGCAGTTCGCATTGGATATTCGCAGAGCATCGCCGCTGCTGGTACGTATATCTTGATTCACGCGAGGACACGAGTACTATATCAATGATGTATAGCTGCTAATCTTGGCTGAATGGCAGACCATCGCGTATTTCAGTCCCATCATTCTCGTCAGTTGCTTGGCTGCAGCGACAACGGGACCCATGATCCGTCGACTCGGCCCATTTATCGTCTTGCTCATCTCACTCCTTGGATTCACCGTTGGATCCCTTCTAGTTGCCACGGCGCCGGCTGTACAGTCATACTGGGCGCAGTTGTTTCTCTGTATATTGATAACTTCTTGGTCAATGGTTATAAGCTTGCCCGCAGCGACATTCATTTTATCGACCGCTGTCGATAAGACACAGCAGGGCACGATGGCGAGCATGATCACCACCGCCATGTATTATAGTATCTCGCTTGGGCTGGGAATTGCTAGGAACGTGGAGTTCGGTGTGAACGGAGGCGGCTTGACCAGGCATCATCGGCTGAATGGATACAGGGGCGGCTTGTATACCGGTGTTTGTCTGGCCGGAATCGGGACTCTCGTCTGCCTCGCTTTCTTGATGAAGGTGCACCGGCGGAACCGAAAACGATCTTATAATTATCATGGGTCGATGGAAGAGCACAATCAGATATAGATCCTTAGATCATTAATAACTAGGTAGGAAATACCCTTATCTCACATTCACGATGCATCTATTCATCCATTGTCGAATAACCACATCCGGGTCTAGTACCCATGTGTGAGAATAACTCGGAAGCTCGTCCGGTCATGATCCCGGGTAAGAAGTAGGTGCTCTATAACATGTGTACAGAAAAAAGGAGAGAAACTTTGATTCTTCATATCACGCAAATATCGCAGACTACCTCGGGGTTATCGATAGTGCCGAATTTTTTAGCTCAGAAAATCCCGCTTCAAGAGGTATTGGTTCATCTCTCCACTTTACGTAGACGGAAACCGAGAGGCGTAGCTTTCCCGACTGTTGTTTGGGAGGTAACCTGCACTTTTTGAGGGAGGCTTGAGCTAGGCAACTGTAGCCTGGGTGGTGGTCTGTGCGCCGTAGGCGCACTATTTAACCCACTTTACTAGGATGTAATTTTTAGCTTACCACTTAATAATAACAACTCTTGCCTTCTTCTGCTTGTTAGAGGGTAGAGCGAGTATTGCCTGCCAAGAAGTGCATGAACCCAGGCCGCTATCATAAGTAAGGAGTACGTATGCGATTCCCACGTGTTAACTCATAGATCGCCGGCACCATGCTAGGCAACAAGGAAAAAGAAAAATGCAGAAACTGTTCGCTTGGCTGCTTGGCTATCTGAAAACGATACCGGAAATGAGAACATGTTTGGTCATGGCAAATGTGTAAAGCTGGAAGTTCTAGATGCCCCTCCCCCGGCCTATGTGTCGAGTGGCAAATTCAGATGGTCGTCAGTTTACATGTGAAGAGTTTCATGTGAAAGAGGCAGAGACGCTTCATCGGCCCACCTAGAAAACCCTTCCTTTTTTCCTAAAAAGCCCTTGCTTTACTTACGGAAATTACCATACCCGCGCTAACATAAGTCCCCTATTAAATTAATATATAAATTATATGTTGGATGGCCTCTATTATATATACGTATAAATTAC
>JAJJKD010000177.1:0-80114 GCA_022376535.1 Xylariaceae sp. FL0662B | reverse complement strand
TTATTAACAATTTAAAATATAAAGGTATTTATTATTTAATAACTTATTTATAAATAAATAAAGTAATAAACAGTCCGTTTAAGGTATATAGTAATTAATTTAATAAAATTACCCATTACTTTATTTTCTTATTAATTAAAGTATTTTTAATAATAAAAAATATATAAATATTTTTTTAATAATAAAGTAAAGTTATTAATCCTTTTATTATATAATTAGCTATATATTTAGTTATAATTACGGGATAAAATCGGATTAAATATAAAAACTTACCTTAACTTAAATTACGATTTATTTCTTTATTTTTACGGATTTATAATTACCTTTATAACTATTAATTAGTATTAAATAAGCTTTAATATATACGTATTAAAAGTTATAATAAAATACCGTAGTTTTTAATAATAATTTATTATTATTATTATTATTTTATTAATAAATAAAAAGTATAAATAATAATAATAAAGGTTTAAGTTATTATTATAAAAGTTCCGTAAGTTATATAACGTAATTATATAATTATATTAAACCTAATTTAAATTAACTTATTATAAATTTAATTATAATAATTTAATAAATAAGCTTTAATATATATATATATATATATTAAAATTATAATTTATTATTATTATATTTAAAAATAAAAAGTATAAAAAATAATAATAAGGTTTAAATTTATTAAATAATTTAACTGCTATAAAGTATATAATTATACATAATAATAATTACTATATACGTAATAAACAATAATAATAAGGTGTTATATTTATCTTTATTTTCTATTATAAAAAAGGTAAAAATAAGGGGATTATTATGCGATAAATATAAAAAATCTTTATATTAAGTTAAATTAATTAACCTTAATCCTATATATAAGCTATATATATAAGCTTTATATGCGGTATAATTAAGTATTATTTTAATTAAATTATTATTATTAAAGTTTTATAAATTATATAATTATATTACGTAATTATATTAAACTTAATTTAAATTAAATTACTTTAAATTAATTATAATGATTTAATATTTTTAAAATTATAATAAATTTAATATAAAGTATTATAGTAATGGTGATGTAAGGCATTAAGGGAGGTGCGTATACTAAAGGTATAGCTTAGATTAAATAAGAGATTAAATAACGGAACCTTATATTTAAGTGCAGCTATAAGCTGCAATTAAATATAAGATCTTCATCTTTTTAATATATACCACTTTACCCCCATACCTTGCATATTAAATGGTTTAAGCTTAAGGTATTATTAGTATTATTATATTAAGTGTAATTATATATGTATATAAACCACCTATATACACCTATAAACTTTATAAATTCCACCTAAATGCTTAAAGATTTCCTCTTTTTTTCCTTTTTTCCTTAAGTTAATTATTTTACTAATAATATAATAAAATCCTTAAGCTTTAACTTATATATATGCGTATTTACTGTAATATAAAGTTTTAAAAAAACCTTATATTAATTAAATAAAATAATAAATAAAATAAAAGATTTATAATTTAATAATTATAGCTCCGCTATAATTTTTAATTACTAGATTTTTATTTTTTACATAATTAATATAAGGTTTTTTTTAAACCCTATATTAATTAAATAAAATAATAAATAAAATAAAAGATTTATAATTTAATAATTATAGCTCCGCTATAACTTTTAATTATTAGATTTTTATTTTTTAATATAATATATTATACTACATTTAATTACTTTTTTAATAATATATAATATTACCTTTAATTATTTTTTTAAAAAAATTATTAAATTATTTAATTTAATTAAATAATCTTTATATATAATAAATAATTAAATTAATAAATTATAAATAATTAATTTATATATTTACGGTATAATTTATTAATTTATTTAATATAAATTTTATAATATAAAATGGGTTTTTATTTTTATTAGGTTAGGGTATTTTACCCTTAACTTTTTAATTAGCTATCTTACGTATAAACCCTTATAGCCAGTCAGTTAATTAATTTATTAGCTTTTAACTTTATAATATACTTAATTTTTAATTTTTAACGTTACCGATATATATATTTTTTACTATACCTAACCTCCGTTTAATAATTTTAAAAGCTTTAAATAAATTACTTATAATAATTATTATATACCTACCTATTTATTACTATATTTATAAATCCTTTTAATTATATTAATAAAACATTACCGATACCCCTATAAACTGCCGGCGAATTGTTATTTATATAATTATTTATTAAGGCCCCTATTCCGTAAGCCCCTATAATAGCGGCTATTTAAAAAATAAAGGAATAGGTTTAACGGCTATAATAAATAGCTAACCTTTAACGGTAGTACTATAAATTATAGGGTTAAATAAATAATAATAGTTTATTAGTTTTTTTACTATAGAAACGCTACCGAAACGATTCTGATTTAAAATTAAAATAAGACGTTAATTTAAATAAATTTATCGGAATTTTTACCTTAAAATTTACGTTTAGGTAATAAAACAAATAGTTAGCGGATTTTTAGCGAGCTTTTAATAGTACTTTTAAAAAATACCGTAAGTTATATTGTTAAATTAATTTAATAGTATTAAAAATAGATTTATAATACCGGCCTTTATAAAATAAATATATTTAATATTTTAAAGCCGAAAACCTTATAGAAATATTACGTATTAAAGGTAATTAAAAAGCGTTTTTTTAATGGATTAGTATATTTATATATAATATAGGCTATTATAAAATAGTTATTACGGAATTATTTAAATAAGCCTATTAAAAACTTAACTAATATTCCAGGGATTTTAATAATTACTTATAGTTTTTAGAAAATTAAAATATAAAACGTTATTTATAAATAGGTAATAGTTAATATTATTTTATAAAATTATTAAAACTACTTCGAAATAAACTTAAGGTTTAATTATTAATACTATTAGGTATTTATAAAGGTATAATGGTAATAGCTATTAGGTTTTAGGAATTTAGGGATTTAAAAACTATCTTAAAAAACTAATCCCTTTTTATTAAGGCAAATATTTCTTATATTAATAGCGCTACCGATATATTATCGGATTAAGCCCTATTTATTAGTATTTTAAATACCCCGGTATAGTTAATAATATTAAAAGGAATGGTTTAAAATGCTACTTTATTAATCCCTTTATCAAATAGTACCTATAGGGATAAAAAAGGTAAAGTAATGCCCTATAGGATTTATAATAGTCCTATTTATTAAAAGTCCGAATACCTAAAGCGGAGGAAATTATAAAATAATCTATAGGCTATACCTATAGCGCTATATAGTTTTATTATATAGCGTATAATAAAATTGTTTTTATTTTATAAATAATACGTTTATATACCGATATTATTCCGGTATTATTATATGGTTTATATAAACTAATCCTATAAAGATATCTTATTAGTTTTTCTTTTTTTTTTCTTACTGGGTTTTTTATAAGTTTTTTAATAGGTAATTAGTAATTAATAAATATATATTGCTTTAATTATATATAGCTTATAGCTAGTTATTTATATAATTTATAGCTTATAGCCCTATATATATACGTTATACCGTTATTATTATAGTATTATATTATATAGCTTATAGCTAATTAATTAATTATTAATATGGTAATTAGTTAATTATTTTATTATTTTAGCGAGGTTATCCCGTTATTATTTCGCTAATATAGCGGGTATATTTATTAATTAATTAGTTAATAATATAAGGTTAAGCGTTAACTGGCTTAATTTAATAGTAATAACTATCCGGGTTAATAAAGGAATTTATTAAATAATATATATTATTTTATAATTGGAATAATAATAAAAAAAAGGCCTTTAATATCGAATTATTTACGTTTCGGTATTATACCGGTATTTTTTTATTATTTAATATAATATATATGCCTTTAAGCTAATATTCCTATTTAACTTTCAGTTAAAAAATTATTAAAGCTTCGGTATTAATATAGGTAGCTTATAACTATCGTATTATAGCCGAATTAAAATTATAGGTATTATTTCCGTTAGATATAATATTAATTTATTAAAAACAATAATATATAATTATTAAATAAACGGTATATTTATATTAAATTAAGGTCGATTCCTTTTTAAAAAAGGGGATAATTATTAAACTAAAGTATCCTACCCTTAACTTTTTAATTAACTATCCTATATATAAACCTTTATAGCTAATTAGTTAGTTAGTTTATTAACTTTTAACTTTATAATATATTTAATCCTTAGTTTTTAACGTTACCGATACGTATATTTTTCGCTATATTTAACCTTTATTTAATAATTTTATTTTATTATAAATTTATATATAATATTTTTTATTATAAAAGTTTACTTATAATTATTATAACGTTATATTTTATAATATATAAAGTGGTTTATATATAAATGGTTTATATATATATATATATTATTAATTTTTATTATAAATCCTTTTTATAATTAAATCTTTATTTTTATTATATTATATTACTTAAATAAAAAGTATATATTTTTATTACTTATAATATTTTAAATTTTTAAATTAAACTTTAAAGCTTCTTAATATTAACTTAATTATTAAAAGTTTAGTGGTATTTTTTATTTAATCTAAATTCATTTTATTAATGTGGGATGGTGGCAACTTAACCTTTTGCTAACTACTGACGACCAGCGGATTTAAGATCGGCTGGCGCATTCATCACATTGAATTCTTCCCGTCCGCGGTCTTCTACGACCCCAAGCAGCTCGGCTTGCTTCCCTGCGAGCGCGGGCTGCTCAAGTTGGCCCGGTCCCTCATTGTATTGGTGCGACTGATGCCCTGTGTCTCATGCCTTGAGCTCGTCGACCTTGCGATCTCAACATTGGAGCCGCCGGGTCCTCTCGCGCGGAATCGATACGTCAGACGTCACCCAACCTCGAGTCGCAGATTGAATGCGCTCAATAAGTATATTGCTGAGAAGTTAATCGCGAGTTTTGGCGGAACGTTTACGTTGTGCGCATTCTCCGTCGGCTGCGCCAGAGATACTACAGTAGTTTAGCTGGGTGAACCGCGTTTGCCCCAGCATGGCCGACAAGCCCTACGCCGAAATGGACCGAAAACAGATCAGAAAGCCTCGAATCGAAATACCTCTCTCGTCAAAGCCCCGACCTTACAGGCCCGGTGACGGCCCCGCGCTCTCTCCGCTCAGAATAGCCCTCGAGAACGATTCGAATGCGTTTATACTCGACAGGCGCGTCCTTCCCGGTACAACAGTCCATGGCGAGCTCAAGTTGCAGATGTACTACGTCGTAGGCTGGCCGGATCTCCCAGGTGCACGCGTATCCGTCAGCGCGACAAAGATCTACGACTACGTTTCACCTCGGACACTAGAGGACTATGAATACAATTGTTCACTTGAAATTGATAGGCAGAGGGAGATAAAAGAAGCTACAGAAAAGCAAAAGGCAGAAAGAGCGGCCAAGATGAAGGTGAAGGTGACCGCTACGTCTACATCTACATCTACAAACAGTCCGATGCCAAACACGCCATTAGCCCCGGGGCAGAAGAAACGAGGGCGACCTAGCAAAGCAGAACTCCAAGCGCGTCGGTTAGCGCAGCAGGCAAGCTACAATAGCGATGAAGCGCAGAACATTGAGATGGAGTTGCCGCCTGCTAGCATAACCGGCCCATCGTTGTCGACGCCGCAGAAGAAATACACCGCAGAGCTTGCCACCGACATGGAGGATCTCGATGAGGCAGACCCAGACGAGGCTATATACAAACAGCTAAACGGAGAAGATACCGACGATATGGATACAGATTCTAGAGTGGGGGATGAGGATACACGACTCGAGAGTCTAGCTCAAACGTCACCTTCTTCAGCTCCTACGATGAAGTCGTTCGCGGAATCGCATGGGTTGAACACAAACTCAGCGGAGTATAAGCAAGCTAACGGCCGGCTTGCACTAAAATCGTCTACTTCTCATGTCCCAGTACCACAAGTGCCAAGATCAAATAAGCAAATTCCCCCTCCCAAAGACCTCTACGGCCATGTCTCTACCACTCCTATTCCAGTCCCCCAGCCAGTCGGATCAGACACATTCTACTCGCCACGAAGATCATCTGATAGCAGATCCTCCATCAGCCAGGATCCCGTTTCTTCAGTTTCCAGATCGGACCAGAAAACCCCAAAGCCCAAGTCCTTCGAGGGCAAGCATTCCACGACCCCTATCCCAGTCCCCACATGGCCACGCCCGAAAACCCAAACCCCAGCATCGCCTCCACAGCCCAAACCAACCACGCCGCAGCACCACGGCTTCACACCGGCGGGCCGCAGCTCAGGCACGTTCTCCGAGTCGGCCGTCGAAATCCTCAACTACGAGCAGCCCCCGCCACGCCCCCGCCACAGCCGAAAAAAGCCGAAACCGGCAGTGGAAGACCAGGTCTGGGTGGTCAAGGGACTCGAGGGCGACAAGGTGGTGAAGGGGGCGAACGGCCGACCCGAGCGCTACTTCAAAGTGCGCTGGGAGGGCGACTGGCCCGCGGACCAGAACCCGACGTGGGAGCCCGAGGGCAACATCGCGCCGCCGCTCGTGAAAAAGTACCTGCAGAAAAAGAGCAAGAGCAAGAACGGGAGCGGGGGCAAAGCCGGCGGCACGGCGCCGGTCCCGCCGCCGCCGTCGTCAGCGCTCAAGCGAAAGTACTCGAGCGTCGCGGAGGCGTTCGAGGGCGAGACCGAGACCGAGACGCTGCCGCAGCGCCCGAGCAGCCCACCGAACGATGCGGATGGGGAGGAGGCCCAGCAGGAGGCTGAGCAGGAGGAAGACGGGGAGGACGAACTCCTACTCGTCACGGAGAACAGCCGTCGCAGCTCGCCGATGCGCACCGCGGACTTCAACGCCGCGCTCGCGCGGGACCTCGCCTCGTCTTTCCACCACCACGGCAACGCCGGGCTCGATCACGGGAGCCCCGGGTTCTAGTACGGCTTCTAGGCCCTGGGTGTTTGCTAGAAGGGGCCGAAAGCACGCGAAAGCAATGGTTGTCGGAGGACTGGTGGGGGATGGGGTGCGCTAGCTAGATAGATAGATAGATAGATAGATAGATGGAGGAGCCCCCGTTTGCGAGTGCCGTATCATTGATACTATGCGCCCTCGGACTTCGGGGGAGGCGAGGCGAGGTGGTAGTTGGTAGTTGGTAGTTGTCGTGGCGTGTAATTGTATTCAGTAACCATTTTCCTAGGACATTACCTACATCTTCTCATGCGTACGAGCTAGGTATCGCTATCCGTTGATTGCCCCGTGATCCGACGTACTTGCTTGCTGATGGATTGTTGACCATTGAAGACTCGGTGTCCACGTAGCTGGGGCAGAAGAGTTAACTCGTCCTGGTCCGAGGATATGTAAGATACGCTCTCATCGTAGATAGCTTCGTTCGTTCGAATAATTGAGTAGTTTGCTTCGGTTGAGGGAATGGGTATTTTCGATATTGTGGGAAGCGTGTCTGGTAGGAAAGCTCTTCAGGCTCTTATTTATCGACGTAGTCACGGAGGTGCGGGTTATGTTGCAAATGGTGAAAATCTTCTGGTGTATGTCAAATGCTCAAATAAGTCTACTTGCTTGTCTACTAGATAGGCCGATATCATGGCGACATTGTAGGCTAGAGCAAAGTATTTCATAACATCATTGCATCTAACCATTATATATAATGGGGAATCAGACGTGGGCTTATCCGAAAGGTTGTTTGAGGAAATATGATACCTTTCTGTAGCGAAGATGTGAGTTAGTAGATCAGTTGTGAAACGATATGGTTATTAGGTTTAAGATGAATTTTCACACAATGAGAAGAAATTCACGATTCGCTCTAAGCTAGACGAGGTCTCATGACATTATGTGCTTCGTGACACAGCACAAGCAAAAAGCATGAATGAGCCGCCACAGGAGCGAGGACAACGCGTATATTGCTAGGGAAAATCTGCGCGATGCTATCGAAATACCAATTAAGGCGACCAGGATGACGAGTTTGTAGAAATAATACTCATCGCGAGGGAGCAAAGCATGCAAGAGTACCTATGATAGACAACAGTAGGTTATGTAGTCTATAGAAAACCTCGCTGCTAAGCAACACTTCTTCCGTCGCGGAGGTCTTCCTCCAAGTCATGCTCAAACCACATCACCAATCATCGCCCCGCTCGAATGCAGCCAGCTCCTCGCGCACCCGGATGATACCGCTGTATCGCGCTCGCACCTCGGACATGGGAATCGTCCTGAAGGGCCGCCTCTCCATAATTGCGTTCACCTCCGACTGGCGAACGAAACCGCCCTCGTCGCGGTCCAGGAGCGGCCGAAAGTCCGGGTCGTTTTGCGGCAGTGTGTATTTCGCAACCAGGGGGTCATGGTTGGGCTCCCATTTTGTTGGTAGCTGGGTCGTCTCGGATTCCATGGAAGAGGGGACTGGTATAAGGGTGGCGCTATCATTAGTATTTTCGGGTTGAGAGCCGTGAGAGTTAGCTTGGGCATCGTCATCGGTCTGCTCCTCCTCTGGTGTAGAGATTTCATGTACAGAGTCCTGAGATGCAGAGTGCGGGATGTTATCATTGTCGACCTGCACTCCCTCAAAGTTAGGCAGCTTGTGGAAATTGCGCAGCCACTCTTTAGGATCCCTCTTGTATCCCTCGTAGTCGTACTCCTTGAACATCTGTTCCTTGCTGATGATCCGCCAGTGTCGGCAGTCGTCGTTGCCGGCACGAGAACAGATAATGCAGAAGTTCGAGTGCGGATTCTTGGTAGGTCGTTTGGGCAAGAGTCTGACTCCCGTCAGCTCATCGAAGTCGAAGGAGTTTGTGAAGCTGCACGACATGCTGAAAGGATTTCTCTTGGTGAAATTGGTTGAGAGATGAATCGTGGTGGTATAGTAAGTAACGACGAGAGAGAGAGATCTTTTCTAACTTTCACATGGGCTTAAATAATGGTAGGCATTAGGTTGCTTCCATTATCAGACGAAAGTCGGCCTTAGAGATGTCAGAGAGGAAGATCAGGCCTTCATTGTCTAAGCTACTTATACCCAAGGTAATCACGTACATCAGATGACTCCTTATCGAAACCAGGTCGGTCATCCCAGCATTTTCAGATCAAATCATTGCAGGAGTTCGTTCAATCGGTATTCTGAATCAACTAGAGTTCAAATTCTTTTTACGGGGTATCTGCAGGCTGCCGAGAGGCCATAGAGGACATCGTCATGGACGACCATTCTGATATATTTCGATCCAGAGACTGAATCTTTTCAATATAAGTACTTGGTTATATTCTACCAAATTAAGGTTAACAAAATGAAAAACACCGATAAAGATGAAACAAGTTAACAACTAAGAACAGGAACATTACCTGACAGTAAAATGGAAGATGAAGATTTATATATATATATATATATATATATATATATATAAGTGTATATAATAAAATAAGCACTTACCTGGGGATTTGCTATTAATTGTTACTAACTTAACTATAAACCCAGTGCTTATAACTTATAGGACCTTGAAGCAGGAATTGCTTCATACATATAGTTACATAAGATACCTTTGGCTTCCGGTAACATCGACCGTCTACCCAAAGGTTTACGTCCAGGGCTAGGCACAAGGAATTCTCCTACAAACAAGCTTGGGTACAAATAGATCCCAGATATCTTTGGGTGGTCAGCTTGTACAGCAGTCTTGTTGCATGAGTGATATTTGAAGATCGCTTATACAGCACGTCATTCAGTAATTGAGGGTATTCAGCACTACAGAAAAATGCATACCCGTAAGTGCTGAACAATTAGGTACCTACCTTATGATGATTATAAGACTCGGTGTAGCGAGCTAGCAGTAAAACAATAATCGATTCACAACTCAGCCTCCAAGGTTATCGTAAAGTTGCAGAGTAGAGACGAAGAAAGAACCATTAAGGAGAAGTTGCTCTGACTTACATGCTTCAATGTTGTCATGTAACCTTAGTTGGCGTACTTGTTTGTACCCGTTTGTACCTTCATGGGCACAAAGGGAAGGCGGTGAAGCATCTAGAGGCGGCAGAAACCCCCACCCCAGAAAAAAAATAATTTGGGCCTATCTTAGATCACCTGCCTACCAGCCTACCAACCAGCCTACCAAGATTTGATGCAAACTTGCGAAAAGTTGGCATTCTTCCAGCAGAGCCTGTCACTAATAATAATGGCTTCAACAAAGCCCAATTTGAAGCGCAAGGCTTCTATAGTAGATGAAGATACCGGGGCTCATTCTCAATCTGACGACGAATTCGGCGATGGCCTTCTAGAGGGTGTGCTTGAAGACGAATCCGAAGACGAATCTGAATCTGCATTTGAATCTGCGTTTGAATCTGCATCCGAAGGCACAAACGACGAGGATAAAGGGGATGGTGATGGTGATGATGCCGAAGACGACGAACTGAGCAGCAATGATATTCCCACTGAGGGAGAGGAACTCGAGCGAAAGCAAACCGTACACCAAACCGAATCCCCTAATTACAACATTGAGACCGACGCCAATGGAGGGACAAGATATGTATATCGTGATGTCGACCTTGTATACGATTCGGACGATACCGATGCCCAAGAACCCGCCAACACTATCGGCAACATCCCACTATCCTTCTACGACTCGTATCCTCATATCGGATATGACATAAACGGCAAGAAGATCATGCGCCCGGCCACCGGCGAAGCTCTAGATGCCTTATTAGACAGTATCGAGGTCCCCAAGGGGTGGACCGGCCTCACAGATCCCGCGACGGGGAAGCCCCTGAACCTAAGCCAAGATGAACTGGAATTGCTACGGCGTGTTCAGATGAATGAGGTCCCTGAAGAGGGATATGACCCATATCCGGTAAGTTTGTCGAGCACCTGCAAATTCTAATCCATCTAATGTAGCCGCCAGGATACCGTCGAATGGTTTACGAGTGTGGAGGAGACGATGCCGTTGAGTGCTGCGCCCGAGCCGAAGCGACGTTTCTTGCCTTCTAAGCACGAAGCCAAGAGGGTGATGAAGCTAGTCAAGGCAATTCGTGAAGGGAGGATACTACCATATAAACCGCCGGAGGAGAGAGAGCGAGAAAAGGAAGAGGAGGAAGACGTCCATTATGACTTGTGGGCCGACGAGACACCTCGGCCACCCAACGTAATGCACATTCCCGCACCGAAACTTGCTCCTCCGGGCTACGACCTGAGTTACAACCCTCCACCAGAATATCTCCCAACGAAGGAGGAAAAGAATGCCTGGGAAGAGACCGACCCAGAGGAACGGGAGAAGGAATATTTACCCCAGAAATACGATTCCTTAAGAAGAACGCCGGCGTATGACCAATTCGTCAAAGAGCGTTTTGAGAGGTGTCTTGATCTCTACCTTGCACCTCGCATACGGAAGAACCGATTAAATATCGACCCAACGTCTTTATTACCGAAACTTCCCCGACCGGAAGAGCTGAGGCCGTTCCCGACTGTCGCGTCAATAGAGTACGTCGGGCATGAAGGCCGGGTACGGTCGGTTTCTGTTGATCCGTCGGGCCAATGGCTAGCCAGTGGTGGTGACGATGGCACTGTGCGAGTATGGGGCCTCGCAGACGGTAAGCAGCAATGGAAAGTGAAGCTTAGTAGCGATGACCCGGTAGACGTAGTACGATGGAGACCGGGCCAGGACGCATCAATTCTCTCGGCAGCTGTTGGCGAGGATATTTTCTTCATGATTCCATCCTACGGTAACCCGGAAATCGAACAAGCAAGCCGAGAGGTACTTGACGCAGGATTTGGATATGCCACCAATAACAAACAGCTTACGACAGCGAGCGGAGTAAGAAAAGACCCGCCCGCCAAGTGGTCGCGACCTGGAGCACGTTTAGAGGACGAAGGAGTCCCATTGAAGGCCACAGTTCGGTCGCCCGTGAAAACCATCAACTGGCATCGACGAGGTGATTTCTTCTGCACAGTATCTCCCAGTGGTCAGAGGAGCTCGGTTGCTATTCATACACTATCCAAACATCTCACCCAGATTCCATTCCGAAAACTGCCCGGTTTGGCGCAAACTGCATCATTCCATCCCCTGCGCCCGCTGTTCTTTGTCGCGACCCAACGGTCAATACGTTGCTACGATCTTCAGAAGCAAGAATTAGTCAAGACCATTCAACCGGGAGCGCGCTGGATCTCCTCATTTGATATACATCCTGGTGGCGACAACTTGGTTGCCGGCTCCTACGACCGTCGCCTGCTCTGGCACGACCTCGAAATGTCGACGCGGCCTTACAAGACGATGCGATTCCACCCGCAAGCCATCAGGGCCGTGAGGTTCCACCGGACACATCCGCTGTTCGCGGACTGTAGTGATGACGGGACTTTGCAAATCTTCCACAGCAAAGTCGTAAGCGATTTGATGGAAGGGCCAACCATCGTGCCAGTCAAAATGCTCACAGGACATAAGGTGGTTAATAGACTCGGAGTCACGGATATCGACTGGCATCCGCAGCATCCGTGGTGTGTCAGTGCCGGGGCTGACGGAACCTGTAGATTATGGACGTGAGCTTGGCATAACGAAAAAAAAGCAACAGGGGTCATCCTCCGTCGTTAGAGTATATATCAGGAATTCATATAGCGATGGCGTTTCAAGAGAAGAGAGAAGTAAAAACCTGCCTTTGGAGACGGGGTTCTTTCAGGGCGGGATCCCAGCTAACATATATTCGTTGGCTCTTTTTTAATGCAGCAGATATGTATGTATCATCCAATCGACGAGCTGCAACATACGTTTCCCTGACTCCACCCTCGTCGTTGTTCTAAACTCCTCATGCCCAATCACTATCCCCGTGTTGTAGCCTATCCCAGTCTCTCCCTCTCTGCTTAGCCACTCGCAACCCCTATGTATGTGCCAGCATCCGTTTGGCCAGCCCGTCACATATATATGTATGTAGCTCATATACCTACGGTACTGTCCGGGCAATCACTCACTCATCACTCAGAATCAGGCATTACTACCCAATCAACCAACTAACCAACCACCGACATCTATCTAGGTTATCTATCTGTCTATATGTCCATGTGTACGCATCTCCCCCCCCCCTTCCCTTCTTCTCCCGTCTCCTCCTCCATCATATCATCTCAACCCATCCATCACTATCCCTTTCTCACGTCAACTCACTTCCATCGACGACTCGAACTAACTCTCATACATACCATGCCCTCCCTCCACAAAAATCGCCAGCCTCTCAAACAGCATCGACCAGATCGACCCACAGCATGGCCGTATCTAGGAATGCGCGGATGATCGACACCCGCTAATATCATTGTCGTGCTCCTTGAGCAGCAAACAGCACTGATAAACGGCACGAGACTTCCTTCTATACAACGCAGTATTACCGTGTCGAAGCTGTTTACCACGCACGCCCAGCGAATGACCCGCCCCAATTCGCCCCGCGGGTTCTGTCTAGCGAGCTGAACTCGGAGCAGTGCGGACGTCTATCCCGCGCTGTCTACGATGCGTGGATTTGGGAGCGGGTGTTTTTGGACCCGTTGTGGTATTCGAAAAGGGGGTGAGGCGGGTGAGGGCTAGGGCTTGTCTTGGGGGGTTTTCATGGGTGGTTCCTGGTTTGGGCCTACCTAAGAGGGGGGGTTGGGGTCGGGGGCGGGATGGGATGAGATGGGATGGAATGGTGTGGGTTGGGGTGGGACTGGGATGCTGACTATCTAGGTAGATACTCGCACAGCTGCTCGCACGCCGCGCCTCCTGACATCGAATTGATGTGCTGGGCCGGGCCGGTGTCGTTTCCAACTCCCCTTTTTTGGAAGACCAGCGCCCTGATGATCCCGTCCCATCCGCGATGCTGTCCCCGAGAATGAACGGACGAAGGCCGTGGATGGCGATAGCCAAGCCTCCGATGCCGAGACCTGCAATACTGGGGGTTAGAAGTATCGATCGTTCTGATCGGACGGCTCTCAAACGTGGTCCGAGGATCAAGATATACAGGCAAGTAGGTAGGTAGGTAAGGCTGGGTTGAGAGTCCAAGCTTGGAAACGTGCGTATGCGCGTGTGTGGTTTTCTTGCTTACTTACGAGGCACTAGTTTTCTGCGCTATGCACTGACGAGCTTGTCAGGTACGACGTCGCGCTGCTACCGAGATGCGGGATGCGGGATGCTGGGGAGGGATGGACTCAGCATGGGAAACTCAGCGCGGGAAACTCGACGGGGCTGAACGTCGGGGCCGTGTACCCAGTTGCGGCTACCGGAGAAGGCAAGCGCTTTCAGACGACCCCGGGCAATGGTCGGTGTCCCGGCTGAGCCATCCAGTGGAGCCGCAATGGTGGAAATAGCGGCAATTATGGTAGCTGCATCCAGATTCAGAACGCGTTGGGAGATATACAGACGGATGGTCGGTCGGCCGAGACCGGTAATGAGGTTTTGGTTTTCTACCTCGCCGTAGCGGCCTAGACGAAGACTACGAGTGTCCCCTTCTGCGTCTCCGATTCGATCCTAAGGCCAGGCTTGGAAGGAGACAGTCGCCTACGCATGGAGCGGCGACAAGTTGTCCGGCTCCGTGAGCAGCGCGTCTGGATGCCGGCCCGAAAGTTAGTCCATCTAGGCCAATGCTCAGGTGGTTAGGACGGCGCGAAGTCGTGATGTCGGCTCCTTTAACCTACCTACACATCACAACCGTCTCGATTTCCCAACACCGCACTAACCCGCGCGAAAAGAGCGCATACTTTAAAAGCATGCGTCTGCACAGCGCAGAGCACTCGGTTGACTATGCGTGTTTATATCACATCCGTCTCCGCAGTATTAGCAGCGGTTCCCGTCATTGTTATTAGGCCGGCCAGCGTTGAGGAGCCGTACATTGACGATTTTTACCCCATATCCCGGTCCTTGTCGGCCAAGGTGTCAGGTCGGGTCGCATCGCAGCTACAGGCTACAGCAAGCCCAAGATTCGGCCTCAAAGAGGACCTCAGTGGGTGGCGGCTTAAGTGGTGGCCCCTTGCATGCATGCATACTTATAACGTAGCAGCGACCAAGCTTGGCCCTGCCCGTCCCCTTCCCCCCTACTTATTAAATATGCACAACAATTTCTAGGGAAAGCCGGCTGGCCTGACGAGATTAGCTGCGCGGACCCAACATCGTGGATCCGTCTGTGTCTGCCGAGTGGGCGGAAAGATTGATCTAGATTAGGCACAAGGCTTATTTATTGGGAAATTCAGATTCCCGCACACGCGATGCTACTACCACCATCATAACCCCAAACCCCGCATCTGAGGTGAGCGGGATGAGTGGGTTGTTGGTTATTGGGGTAAGAAACCAAGGCAGGAATGTGAATGCAGGGCCTCGCTTGACATGGGGCCGGCTTTTGAGGTGGTAGGGGGGCGAAGAGGATGATGGGTGTGAGAATCAGGTCAGCTTTTTTTTTTTTTTTTTTTTTTTTTTTTTTTTTTTTTTTTTTTTTTTTTTTTTTTTTTTTTTTTTTTTTTTTTTCCCAGTCGTCGGGTCGGGCGTTATGCAGTACGACAATTTATACACACAAGGTGTCCACTACGTGGTGATGATGCAATGCAGTGAGATCTCAGATGAGGTAAGACTCGAAAGATAGGATGAGATCCATGGGGAGAGGGGCTCGGGCTCTATGGATGACCGGGGCTACGGGGTTACGACGTTCTCAAGTGGGAAGGCGACCAAGCAGCCGGGACTCCAACGGTCGTCTAGAGCGGGGCGTGTGGTTGGATTCATCAGTCGACGGCATCTACAAAGTAGACAGCAGAGACTCGAGATTCGCAGCAGGTCAAAAGCCAACGCATCAATTACATTAACACTAGGAGATAACTGCAAACGCAAATGGAGGCCGCCAAGATCCCAACCTCTATATCCGAGTCCCAGCCAGTTGACGCCTTTTTCTTGATTGCCATACACACAAGAGAACAAGAGACTAGGGTTGGTTGACCCTTGAGAATGCTATTCGACACGTAATAATGACGCCCAACATCTCCTACCAGCAAGTGCCCGAGAACAGAGAGAAAAAGGAAAGAAAGGAAACCTGAGCCGCACATGGTATCTTGGTTATATGCTTCATTCGTTTCATCAAGTCTCATACATGTCCTCGTCACGGATGTTGCGGGCAAGGACGGTATTAGGATTGGCGGTAATGTCGAACTGCCCACCGACGTCCTGGATCTGTTCGGCGATGTGGTCGCGGTCGTAGTAGGAAAGGGCCGGCGAGAGCTTGCTCCAGGAGGAGTCGGACGTCTTAGTGGTGTGGCTCCTGGGACCCGGCGGCATCAGTTTGTTGCTGCTCAAGTCGGCAGCGACGTCGGCGGGACAGCGAATTCCCAGTCCCAGTCCCAGCCCGGGCAGCCAGTCAGAGACGCTTCCGTCGAAGCGTTGGGTGTTGTTCGAATGGTTAAAGGCGGCGATGGCCTGCTCGGTCAAGGGCTGAGCGGCCCCGTCGTAGTTGCGGTTGAGGCAAAAGTCCAAGTAGGTACGAGGACGGATGAGAGGACGGTTGACGAACGGATCGCCGCTCTTGAGAGTGCTTTCCGTGTTGACGGAGTCGGACGACGGGGTATAATTCCCCTCTGTATCGAAGTACATATGCTCAATGTCGAACCCGACGCTGGCGTCAACGAGCCCACGGGGTTGAGTGACGGGGCCATTGTTTTGGACAGACGAGAAGTTCCTGTCGTTGAGATGCGGGGGACGATCTGGGGTGAAGTTGGTTGTGTAGTAGTTGTCCGCCTCGACGAACTCCCAGCCCTGCTCAGAGAGCCTGTCGAGGTCGGTGATCTGGTCGGACGGCGTAGTAGACATGTTGATAACGACTAATGTGGGTGGTAACGACGATGGGGTAGTATGGAGATAATCGAGTCTTTGGTGCCGTATTAATGCGGTGGTCGAATCCTGCTCTTGGTGCTAGACAAACTAGAAAAGAAGATAGCTCTGAACTACTACAACGTGATACTTCGCTGACAAGTTGCGACTCTGTTGTGTCAAGGTAGTAGTACAGTTAAGGATATGTGTAGGAGGAAGATGTTGAAGCTAGTTAAAATAATGCTGCCACGCGTATGCTGGTTGCTGCTCTTGCTATAATGTAACCATAGAGTTTTCAAAGGTATGCCGAGACGAGATGAACAACAAGAAGTAATATTCTTCAGGCAATACATATGGTGGGTGAGGTTGGGTTTTAAGCAATCTCGAAGTCAACACAGCCCAACGTGATTTATGACATCTTTCTCTGCTCCCTATACTTTGCCTTTGATCCTCGAAATAGCTGGGAGAGCTCCCCGATGTTTCACGGAAGCATTGCGTATGGCGGTGTCTGCATTAGTGCAGGTCTCTGGCTTGGCCTATGTACTTGAGCAGCTCAACCAGAACCAATCAAGAAATGTACGTAGGACTGGAGTTTACAGAGATGCGATACCCATCGATTAACAACGAAATATTCCGGGGCAGCCTAAAGAACGACTAACTACATCGCATGACCCCATATATGATTTATGAGCCTCTTAATTATCGCCTCACTTCTATATTTACTTGCATCGTTTAACCATGGTTGAGTGATTTATGTACAATAGACAGAAGCTACCCTGTATTAGACCCCTGGCGAAACAACCTAATGTATGTATGCATATACAAACTGCATACTATGTAGAAGGTCTTGTGATTACACCCCAGGCCAGGTATCGTGTCCCCCAGCCCATCAGGTTTAAAGTAAGTATGTTTGAGTCCCGGGGGCACGGAATACCTGTCTGTACCGGTACTTAGGTACGCAGTAGATCATCTCCAGGTAGCATTCTAGACATCAAGCAGACTACACCATACATATGCAACGCTTCTGTAGCAGCAATTCCGCATTTCGGGGTACGTCCCGGTACAGCCACTATGTAAGTAGACATCTGAAGTCTGTCTTACCAGCGCCATATCTATGTCCACGCAGGGCCTGTCGTAGCTTAACGTAACCGCTCTATACTCGTACCATTTAAATGTTCCGAAGAAACACTAACGAGGTTACATTTCCAACACTCAAGGTGTGGCACCCTTTACACTAGGTCCAGGAACACGACCGAAGAGAGCCAACAATATTACGCAGTAGCAAAACCCGGTCGGTGGGCATCTGTGTGTCTTACTTTTTGGTACTGACCTACATTGTTGCGTAAGAAGAATAACAGCCCGACGCTATGCTCGCCTTGAACTCAGAAGATAAAATTGCTTGAGGTTGGATGGCTAACAACAGAACACCCTTCATTATTCCGATAGATCAGCTTCACGTGGTGGTCTCTTTTCTCCAGTAGTTCGGAGGAGTTCGGGTACCCCAGGGTTAATGTCAGGCATAATAGGTACTTGGCTGCCATCTATCCTTGTGTGGTGTCACTACCGCAAAAGTCGGCCAGTTTCCCATCGATGCCTAGCTGTCTTGAAATATGACAACAAACGCGCACGCAGGCGAACATGTTGCATGTATCCGAGCGTTATGATAGACCGACTCGTGATAAGCGTGTATGACGAGATCTGCGCGTTTGTGATATATCATAATCTCGATGCCGTCCGTCAGTTGATTCGCTGCTGCGCAGACCAGACCGAGGTGTGATGATCCTCAGCGACGAAGGTATGAATAATGGAAACGTAACAACGCATATGGCAGATATCTACCGCACACCGTCCCAGACCGAGAAGGAAAAGCTAGGCTTTACCGACTGGTGGAGTCAAGCGATCTTCTGGCTCCGGGTACTTCAGCCCTGTTGTCTTCTACTGCTGATCAGGTTTTGCAATCCAATATGTTACTCTTTGTCTCCTCTGCGGAACTCTATCGTAACATGCCTGCAGACGGATCCTTGATGAGCCTATGATGTGCGTAATGAAGTGGTACGTAGAGATTAGCGCCAGGGCAATTTCTACTAGCAATAGACGTTGCGGCGCATCCACGCCACAATCCTTCACTGTGACCTTTTACATACGTAGTTACGCACCCAGCAGCAGTCGCTCTACTGATAATATGCCCTCGCAGCGGCACAATGCCGTTTGCCGGATTTCAACTCCCAAGTCCTCGTCGGATGATTCACAAATTGACCCCTTGACGTCAATAAATCAGCCCAATGCTAGAAACAACGCGTAATCCAGGGTAAGAAAGAGAGAGAGAGAGCTAGGATTAGCTTGTGTCGCGGACACGTACATGACCCGGAAAGGACTTGTTTCTCAGATCTGCAGTTGGAAAGCCTCCTTTGTGTTCCTGTTCCGCCCGCCAGGACTACATACATACTACTAGCGCGAGTACGTAGGACGTCCCAAGAAGGACACACATGATGCGGCAGGGTCCTACTGCACACTACATGCTACCGTGAAATGATGTTCCTGTTATGTAATGTTTTGGCCTAGGGAATCCAGTAGGTATCATGTCATCCAGCATGTAAATCTCATCAGGGCGAACATACATAGATAAGCTATGATCTACGGTAACCACTAATAAACAACATCATTATTTTAGGGGGGCAAGTTGCATGTATTGTTCGCATACCAGCTGACTAGGTACATTTTGCAGATAACGAACTCGCTTCCATGTAGATCCTCCACCCGTGGTCCTACATGCACACCATAGGACAGAGAGCCTGCCAGCTAGCAGCGAATCCATTCAGCTAAATTAGCAGATCCGTCCGGGGTCCTTGGCGCCCCCATGTGACAGCTTCTCGTCAGCCCTAGAAGCCTTCTAGAAGGACAGAACGTACAGAACCTACAAGGATTGTACCCTACCTCTACATATCTCTAGCTCTCCTCCTACCTCCCCCCTGCGCCTCCTCTTGTGTGGTATGACTTCATGTTGGTTGACGCCGCCCAACTAACCGTACGCTGTAGTACAGTCTCGTGGAAAGGGAACCGGTTGGCGCCGTTATTCGTAGAGCTAGGTACCTAGGCCAAGCTTGACTACCGGTGAGACCTACCTACGTTGTATCGCTCGATCTACATAACACCTTAGCTGTAGACTAAGAATGCAAGAGGACAGCATCACCCGACTCACATAGGTATGCCTACCTACTCGTACATGTAGCAAAGAGACGATCGCCATCGTCAATTCGACGACTGCCCATCCTCCCGGGGGCCGGGGTCGACTAACTGACTGGGTGACTCACACCAAGCAACAGGCGTCGCCTCCGTCCGACTCTCCTGAGACTTCCAGCCATCGCATTGCGCATACGGAAGTCTCTTCTTGTCTTCCGACATACATACTTACACACCTACATGCCCACATCACTAGCTTAGGCTCCCCCTTTTCCACTTAGCGTGCATTTCCAACCTGCCCTTCGGTTCATCCAAGGAAACCCTCCATATGTATGTATGTACGTAGGTGCGCATGCATGTCCAGTACATACGTATATCCGGCCAAGACTCCGTCCACTCCAACGGCGCCTACATACACACATACATGCATCAACCTACATATACTTATTTATGTACATACAGTACATAACGCAGGTAAGTAGTACGTACAACATATCTCGGTACCTATGTAGATACAGACAGACCAAGGGCCGAGCAGCCGACAGACGACCATGTCGACATCCGCCAGGGGGGGATGCCAAGCAAGCTACCATGTATGTAGGTAGCTGCACGCTGCCAGGGCCGGTGCCGGGCCACAGATGCAGAACACACACTTCCTGGGCTCCATTCCCATTCGCGATGTGCGCGACACATACCTAGACGTTCTTACTTACCGTCTTACCAACCATCGACTACGGAAATCCCAGTCCCAGCTCCAGCCCTCCCCCCAAATTCGCGAATGTAGGAGGATTGGGATGGGGCCGGTGGGTTTACGTTGCGCCTCTTCACATACCTAGGACGGAATAATTCCGCGTGCGTGCCTGCGTACTACACAAAGTGAGACCTATCGTTGTTGGTGCATCCATCGATGGTAAGGTAGGTATCAATATTCGTTCTATCTTACGCCGCTGCGGGTAGACATGTATGTATAGTACGTATGGACGCATTCATGTATGCGTCGGGTGTATGGATGTAAGTACGGATGTATTTTGGACGTCCATACGTACGTTGATCGTACGTATAATGTATATACATGCGTTGGACGTCCGGATGTATGTGTATGTACGCATGTACGCATATGTCTAGAAACGGGACCCCGGGGAATCCTTCGAGAACCTTAAGGGCGCCAGAAGAAGAACAAGAAAAAATATTTCTGCAAGGTCAAGCGGCTGAGTACGCAGGCATACATGCATAGGAACATAGGACGGATGTCCACCCCTTCTTACTCCCCCTTCCCCTCCCCTTGATTCCAGCTTGGCGATCCGCGATATAGTATGTACAGCATGCGCGTGTGTCTCGCTGACTCCCCTCCCCTCCCCTCCCACATACGGATCCTTGTTCGGATGAACATGTAGGTGCATATCGGTATAGGTATATGAGTTATCATCTACGTACGCACATAAATACAGCACTGATGTACTTATCGTACCTAGCAGAGATGCACGTATGTATGCCTGTCTGCCTGCGAGCCTTACCATCTTGAGATGAGCGGTGCCACCACACCGCCAGATTTGAGGCTCTTGGTGACCAGTAGCAGAAGGCGGCAAGGGCATGTCCTCCTCGTACGCGGTGGGCAAGAGGTGCCGTGCATGAATGAATGAATGAAAAACTTCGTAGACGACCATAACTGCTTGGTTTCTGGTTGATTTTTGTTTTATGGGACCTGCTAAGTACCTAACAGTACAGCCAACCCCAAAAGACACGTCAGAAAATGGAAGGCTTCTCGAAGGTCATCCCCCCATTCCTTGTGCATGATGTTGCATACCACCTGCAGCTAATAACCCCCGTCAGCTTGACAGGGTCCCATCCATTGGTAGCGGGCTACGGTGATGAACGCTGGCTCGATTGTACCCTGTCGAGGCTATCTAGCAGTATCCCTTCGTCTTTGGAATAGACGCTCTCCTGGGCGGTAACTCAGTTTCTGTCCCAGCTACTACAGGATGACCCGAGTCGAATTGCTCCGAGTCCGATACTACTCGCTTTACCTCATGGCTACCTCGCGCACGCATAGCAGTGTAAGCCCTTCTCCCTTTTGTCATGAACAAGGGCATATTGGATTCCTAATTCGCGACTGCGGTGCGCGGGCGCTCCGTGCTCAAACTACCCGAAGCCTTCGGTTCAGCGAGAACTGAGGCTGCCGCGGTACTCCTCTTTCGTCTCAAGCCTCCGGCTTTCAAGCTGCGCGCCCTTTGATATGCCCGCTCGATATCGTATTCGATCGCGCATCTGATCTTCAATGCACATACAGCAGGCCACACGCTTCTTTCGCCGCGAAGGATCCAGTAATCCAACGTTTCCCTTGTAGGGGTCTCGAGTAGGCGCACAAAGTCCCCCGCCGTGACCTTCGGCACTAGCATGACGCTTGCCCCGGGCACCTCTTCGTCAACTAGGAATCTGCGAATACCAGCCGGCAACAGGCCCAACGTGTCCAATTGCCGCAGGCGGTGGCGTAGTTCTAACCCAACAATCCTGAACAGATGACCTGTCACCTGGGCTCGCTTGTGTCGAGCAGTAAAAAGCGACGGACCATGCATATCAGATTCGAGGAAGGGGATTAAGTAGGGACGCGCCTGACTGACTATGAAATGATTGACATTAAAGAGCTGGGCGATGCGTGAAAGCGGCGATTTGCGCCCCTTGTCCGATGCATGCGTCCATGGTCGGAAGGTGTTGGCTGGCGCCCAAGGTACAATATTACCGTGTACATCCTTACAGAGTACCGTCGTCTGCTTGCTTCCGTAAAGCGAGGGCGTCGAGGCGTTGGATGCTACCGCCGCCGTCCAAATCAACTGCCTCTTGTTAGCAGCCTGTTCATCATACCCCGAGGGCTTCTAGATGGTTTTGGAGACCTACAACATTGGGAGCTGTGATGTAGTTCAATAGAGTAGGAATTCCACCTTGCTCTTCCGTAGCCACCGTGATATTCAGGACACGCTTACTTCTGTGGTAAGCTTCCTCGAACGTTAGATCACCGACGTTGGCTTTGACACACTCCTCCAAGACCTTCACATCAAGAAAATAGCCCTCGCGGCAGAACCTAATGATTCGCCGCACCAGGGTTTCCAAGCTGCTACCGACAAGAGGTGCCCATTGATGATGATCTTTATGCACTTGCCGTCCATGTATCTCGAAAGCCGAAAGATCAATTCCACCCCCTTTCAACACGTCAGGCAGTTCGTCCTCGGTATGGATCGATACGAGGCTTGCGATCAGCGCGCCTGTTGCCGTGCCCGTAATGATCCGCGGTAGCAAACCTTGCAGGAACAAGGCCTTTACCACACCTAAGTGGCATAATCCGAAGATGGCACCACCCTGCAGGACTAGAGTGCTTCGTCCGAACGCTTGTCTGAAGTCGTGCAGGAAGTCGAGCTTCTGCTGGTTCGACAGATGGTACACGTGGGGGTGCTTGTCGTGTATGGGCGTTGCAGGGCGGACGTTGATGTCCTCGACCGCTCCGGCTACTTGCGCAATGTATTCTTCAATCAAGTATTTTGTTCCAGTGAATGTCCGATTATACAGCCTTGGAGACGTGATATTTCCCAGGTTGCGAACTAGACCTGACCGCACAAGGTCGACTAGAGATTGTAAATCGTTGTTGTCGCGTGCAGTGATGATGGAATCAAGGCGATCGCTGATCAGCGTCCAGTCGTAGGAATGGGAAGAAGGGTCGTTGCGCCTACAGCCAGAGTCTAGTCAGTATCTGGATCTGCTCTCTGTTCTAATTGCAGATGGCATACCAGAGGTTTAACTCCTTGAGATTATCCAGCTGCAGCGCGGCATACTCCCACTCTTCATATATCTCGGCATCGCGCAGTTCGTCTAGCCATTCGTCGGCCGGACTCTTAGATCTCCATCGTCCCAAGAGTTTCTAAGGCAGAACTGTGAGCTTCTAGGGAATCCCAGCCTTCCCACTCATAATCAGGGCTTACCTTGTACCAAAACAAAAACACCTCGAGCATTAGTCCACAGATGGCCACGATCACTCTAACTATCGAGCTCATTTCTCAGGCCAACAAGTTGACCGGGATCATCGGGAAGAGGCTGACTGTCAACGCCGCGTTAAAGTCGAGCGATTAAAGACGGCAAAAACTGTTTCACGTCATAATTTGACGCTTTGTCTAGTATAGCGCCTTAAGAATGGAAATAAGGTAGGGAATTAAACGACACGGTCGCCCATAAGCAACTTACTTAGGTAATGTTCTGAAGCTGGCATGTGCCAGAAGCTTGGAATATCTCCGAGCTAATAAGTACCTAGCAGCTTAGCAGCTTAGGTACCCATACCTCGGTGTCCACGATAACCTTTTTCCCCGCTTCCCCGGACAAGAACTCTAATCTCCAATCCAGCTGTAATGGATCATATACGCAGTACCTACTAGATACACACCGGCACACCGTGGGTACCTTCTATGTAGCTCGCTAAACACACTTCCTTTTGGGGGTGTTAAGTCGTTAACTCTGCAGTATCTCTCCCCTATTTTCCCTATAATCTTCTTCATAACTCAATAGACGCTCGTCAAACGGCGGCTTTTCGCCATTACGACACCATATCAAGCGTGAATGTCGATAGTACCGTGGACGTGGTGTAAAATGCTTTATCTAGCTAATACTATAGGTTATGGGATTGAGTCCAATTTTAGCTACTTATATTATTACGAGTAGAATGCTTATATCCAGACTTTGATCTGGCTCCTCGGCGCCGGATACTGTAAGTCTACTATTAGTGACATCGCCTACACAAAAGACCAAGAAAATTCCAGTCAGGGAGTCGTCTGCTTCGACTGTTTTGAGAACCAGCCAGCTGTGTCACGGGGTCGGTGTCCGACTGACACGACTATCAAAAGCGCTCGGGATAACTCTCATCGCGCAATCGGAAACCATAGGTAATTTGTTGATTATTCCTCCCTTTCGGTGTACTCGCGGGAGCAAATCAACATCAATGATGACCAGGTCTCTAAGCCTCAGGCCGTCGGTCGCACGAGGTTGCACGTGCTGGCTGGATTGATATAAGATCTGATGGGATCCCGGACGCTCGCTGGCATGATCTGGACTGTTGTTGAGATTCCTTACAGTGTAGACATTTGATAAAAACAGAGTTATCCTTTACGGAAGGAAGGTTTGCCTCGACACATCGATTTGTTCGCTCTTGTAAGTAGGTATACCTAGAGACGGGAAGGTGGCTACAATTCAAGGCAATTTCTGGCGATGACGGCTTCAAGTTGGAGTCGTATCCGTTAAGCATTGAGCCTCCTAACGGTCTCATTCACATGTACGAGCCGGATGGCCTTTGGAAAGGGGGGAGGTGGCATTCCTATATATGCCCTACGGGCGCTTTCTCAAGCGAGACAAAGCATATTCTGCAAGGTCTTCTAATATATTCCTCGTCTTCAGCTCATCTGCATCTAAGCTATGAAACACGTCCATATAGGTTAATTGAGTGACGGGGTACTTGAACTTTCCGGTTCGTCGCACCCCTTAAGTTGCATGTGATAGAGGTTCGTAGCCCTGGCTTTCGACCCCACGCTTATCCGACCTACTCACCAGGAACGTGGTACATGTATGCTTATATCCCTTCATAGGAAATAGGTATGAATCAACTCGATGAACGCTGTACGAATATAATTATTGATTGATAGCTAGATCACCTTCCGGTTTGCTGTATCCATGCCATGTCCTATAGTGACGCTTTATGTACCAACCGGAACCTTTTGCAGCAGGTCGAATGCCGCTATCTAGTAGTTGTGCAAAATGAGAATATGGTACCAATGATCAAGCCCGCTGGTTTGGTCGCATGAAAAAAAAACGAGACGCGTCTATTCTTCGTCGTCCTCATCAATAATATGGCGCCTTCGTGTTCTGGATGATTCAGCAGTCGGAGCAGTCGCACCCAGATCATCCGGATCGGCGTCTGCATCTGCATCGGCGTCGTCGTCCGCTTCGGCCGTCTTTTGACGCTTCCTTCGAGGCGGCGCTTCCTCTTCGTCCTCATCGTCTAAGATATCTTCCTCTTCCTCGTCCTCATCGCCTCCGCTAGGTTGATCATCGTCACTAGGCGCAATGAAATCATCTTCGCGATCATACTCGTCCTGGCGACGTGAACCCGATGGCAAGTCATCATCCGAGTCATATTCTGGTCTGCGCCGCCTTGCCTTTGAGCTGCCAGGTGCGCCTCGCTTACGGGAACCACCACCAGCTCTTCGCCCACCTTCGAGGTCGTTAATCGAAAGGCCACCACTTCTGTAACCTGCAGTCCGAGCATCGAGGCGTGCTGCCGCATTCTCCCGTCGTCTCTGAGCTCTCAGCTGCTCCTTCTCGGCCAGCTCCGCTTCCTTCTTCTGAAGCTCGGGGTCTCTTGTAGTTGTGATAATCATGTCCTCGGCATTATTTCTTCCACGGGCGGCTGCTGCCATGGCCTGGTTGAACTTGATTGTGGCCTCGTCTTGCTGTTTCGAACTCAAGTTCACAGTATATTGCTCAGAGACATGGCCAACGGTCATGAATAACTCGCTTGTGAAATGAGCCGCCGCGACATAATAGTGAGCATCTTCCCGCTCCTCATACGGTTTGTTGGGTACTGGCGCCATGCCCTTCTTCTGTATCTCGTAATGGTCACCGCCAACTGACATTGTAAGGGAGCCGTCGCTCCATCTGTAGACAAGCGCATTGCTTTTCAGTTCGCCGGTTTCCGCGTCCCGTTGAAATCGAATGACGTTTCTGCTCTTATCCGAACGCGCATTTTCCATGTCCCATTCGGTCGGCTCGAATGTATCGGGCTTGTATTCTTCTGCTTGCCATTTGAGGAAATAAGGCACTTTCATGGATTGCAACTAGACACCTATTAGCACCAGGATTAAATGATGATGAAGAGCGCATGTTTTCGACATACCAAGCTATCTTTGGTTCTTGGCGTTCTGTGCCGGTGCACTGTGACACCCATGATGCGCTTGACTTTGACTTCTTGGTCGCCGTCTATATCCTCATAATCATGCGCGAGTCGATTACCCTCATCCTGCTCCGAAGCTAAGTCGTGATCGCTGAGGACGCGGCCGTGTTCAGATTGAGCCTCATCATCCTCGTCACCGAAAAGGTCAGCACCTCCCTCGTTAGGGAGATCAATTGGATCGTCGGAGTCCGACATTGAGACGACAGATGACCTTTAAAAGCTCTAGAAAGGATGATCCCGAAATTTGATTTTTGGATGAGGTGGCGCGATATTGCAACGGCGAGAATCGAATTAAGAAAACTGAGCGCGTCTTGAGGCTGGATGGAGAATGGAGAATGAAGAAGAATGAAGAATGCTTGGTTGGTTCAGACAGCTACGTACCTAGGTACTCGTGGTACGCAGTACATGCATAGTACGAACTTGGCTTACATAATATATTGTAGTAATAGAAAGCACTAAAAAGAGACGGCCCTGCTTGGCATTGTTATCGATAAGACTTTTATCGATAGGATGGATGGTGTCACTAAAGCCTGAAATGGATTAGCGTCTGAGTGTTCGGCGTCTGGTGCAGCACCTCCCACCTCCTGAAACTGCACTGAAGATCATTGGGCTAAAATGTCAATTCAGCTTGGGAATCTTCCACACACCATCACAAGAAACACACATCCCTTCGCCTCTTTTCATGAAGTCTTGACGATTTCCCCTTACTTTGACTGTGACGACGGGCACACATACATACACTTGCAGGAGCGATCTCGCATTGATTCTCCTTCTATTCCTCTCATTTTGTCCCGTTCAGCTTTTGTTATCGCTGTCGTCTGCCGCTTAGTCGCTGGCCGAACTCGACGGTCCTCGTGTGACCATGTCTAACCTGTTTTCCGGGATGTAAGTGACTTGCTTCTTGCTTTTATCATTTTTTCCTCATTTTTCTCATTTCTCTTAATTTCACCCCTGCCGGTTATAAGATTTCCCACATTGGCCCAATGCAAAGTTGCATGAATGAAAAGGGCATGAAAATCGTGTTTTTCCTTGGGCAAGGGCTGGCTTGATCTTTCGTCTACATAAGTGTGTCTATGTGTATGTGTATCCCTTGGCATCTATGGAATATAGATACGACCCTCACACGGCAATATATGGGCTTGGGCTTAGCTCAGCTTGGTCACTCTTCAATACAACATAACCCGAGTTCATTCAGCCGGATGACGATTCCCTGATGGAACTTGGGCTCCCATATGCAGATCCACTGCTGCCCATAAAAAACCACAAGCCATACGGGAAGACGCGGCTGAGGCCGTCTTCATCCCATGAGGCACCAAGTGCGAATTCCACCACCCCGAAAGGCTACTAGTGTACCGCACTTGGTGTGGGAACGGTCCATCAACTCAACAGCTTGAGTGTTGGGTTGGGTTAGACAGATTTTGCACGCATTAACCTTCATGTTCATGCTTGGACATTCCCACATTGCTTCCAAACCTATACCATTATCTGTATTATTTCCAATAGGAAAACTGGTAGGAGATGAACAAAGACATCCTGATTGTCGTTTCCCGAACACAATTTCATTTAGGATGAAGCAAGCAATAGCCTGAGTCCACGTGGAGAAAGCGAAATGCAAGTGTCTCCTTGTTCAAGTGCCATTGCCATGGTTTCGTGTCTACTAGTTGGTGATAACAAAAGACCACAATGCTGCATGGACCTCTCTCCGAACCCTTCGTACTAGTGCTAATTCTATTGATAAACACTTTCGCGAGCAGATCGATGCTAACTACTTGTATTTAGAAACGCTCGATTCAGAGGAACTTCATCCCGGACCCCAGGTCAGAATAAGAGTCCTGTTTCAACTGCCAGCGGTCAACCCAATTCACCCATCAATCCCCCCCAAAGCAGCCAGCCATCTTCCAGCTCAGCACCAAAGATTCCGCCGCTTCCTAGCTCACCATCCTTAGCTCAGAACATCGGTATGGATGAATCCAGAGGCGTGGGAGCCAGTGGGGAGGACGTGCTCAATTCTTATCACCTGCCTCGACCACTACCGCTATGGCTCAACGCGGCCTATGCGAAACATATCGTCAAAGGCAACTTCATGACCCTGAGTGCGAGACCGAAGACCGTGGAGCAAGGAGAATGGATTGCTCATCAAGGTAACATATATTCTGCTATTTAGCACATTAGGGCAACGGATTCTAACAAATCGAAGTTGTTGAACATTACCGCAACTTGTGGAATTTCGTGCGAGTGGTCCACGAAAAGGAGGACGATGGAAGTACAATCTGCAATCCTTCAACTTGCCCTCGGATGTCTGCCGGCACGTGAGTGACGCTTGCTAAGTACAAAATATATCATCACGGCTAACCCAAACAGAAATCATTCCTTCACATGGTTGAATAATAAGCGGGAGCCTGTCGAGCTCCCGGCACACGAGTACATGACGCTCATGCAGCGCTGGATCTCTGGCAAGATTGACGACCAGAATATTTTTCCCACCGACTCTAACGGCGTCTCTTTCTCACACAACCCGTCCATTACCACCACACCGTTATCTCAATTGAGCAACCCAGGCGAAAAGGAATGGGTCGGCAGACGAAGTGGCTTCCCCGAAAATTTTGTGGAGGTCTGTCAGATCATCTTCCGACAGATGTTCCGTGTGTATGCTCACTTGTACTGGGCACATTTCATCGACCCTTTCTACCACCTGAACCTCGAGAAGCAGCTCAACAGTTGCTTCAGTCACTTCGTGCTGACTGCCTGCGCGCTCGACATGCTCAAGCCGCAGGAGTTGGAGCCAATGCAGCCCTTGATTGACCTGTGGGCCACCAATGGCACCTTCCCACCGGGTTCGAAGGCATACGACTACGCGAACCACCGCGCCGGAGAGCGACTGGTGCAAATGTCCAACCCCGCTTAGATCGGGCACTCACCACGCGCCACAATAATGTAGGCGTGTCATCTAGTATGTCCGGAGGTACTAGATTACATCTGGATCATCTGTGGAATCATGGCAGCATTCGCCACGGGATGGCGGGACGAGATGACAGCATTTGCCCTGGATGGAGAAGAAGGGCACAAAGGCGTTTGTTTATCTGACATATGGGGGGCGTGCGATTTGGCAATACGTTCGTATGAAACGACGTCCAAAGTCTTGTGATATGAGAGCAATGAACCTAACCAGCTAGGTAGTTCTAGGTAGTAGCATTTGGCAGGCAACAAGCATAGAGAGAGAATAAATGTCAAGTGTATAGACCAGGTCCAGACAAACACATATTGTGGCGTGGAAGTTAAATTGCTTACGTGATAGATAGGTAGAGAAGGAGTGAAGCTGTCTATTGTGATATTCTCCCCCATGCTCTACATGTAACAACCGAAGCTGCTGCTGCTGCTGATGTTGGAGGCCGAGCTGCTCCGCGTCGCCCATACGTACTTACATAGCTGGGCAGTACTAGGTAGGACTATTTGGCCTCACATGGTGCCACCAAGTACCTAACCTACCTACATAGGTAGTTAGCTACGGCACTTTACTATAGCAGTTTAGCGTCCCGGCTGGGTAAGTTTCATATCAACATAGCATCGCCGCTCTTTCTTGCTCACCCCAAAATCACCCAGCCATGCCCACCTAGCGATGCTCACAGGATTTACATAGATCACCACCTTTGTGCCATCCATCATCCCCTTCGATAGGACGACGCACCCACCAATCGTCTACCCGAATCCCAATATGTATGGCCTTGCCCCTTCTGCCTCGAAATTCGTTTAACTTTGTGCGCGATGCTCGCCGTACATAGACGAGGATTCAGCTCTGAAATACCACTACTACCAGGAAAACCAAGACGAAAGAGTAGGAGGATGGATTCTCGCAGGGAGCCCCTAAGGTTCTGTCTGGTACATACATACATACATACATACATACCTACCCTCTCCCAATACCTACCTAGTTGGATGAATCTTAGCGTCGCCCACCTGAGTGAGGTGTTGGCGGAAGCTGTTTCTGCTGGCCTTCCATGCTATTGGGAAAAGGTAGCACTTTAATGGATCTATGCATAACTATAGTAGGCGGCGATCAAGTGCATTTATTCCTGCTTACTCCCTCCCTCGCTCCCTACCTTGCGTTTAGTATTAAGGGTGTGTGTAGATAGAAGATAATCCATCCAAACCTAGCGGAAGGAGGAGCCGTCATGGCTGGTTAGCGACAACACGAACATAATTGCATCCACGATAATAACACTACGCTTTTTGGTTATGAATGTGTGTAGTAAGTTCTTGCTTTTCTTCTTAGCTACTCGCCATCCATCTACCTTGGGTCTACTTTTTCCAATTGTTTTTGTGGCGCGCCTTTTATTATCACACATGTCATGTTCGCTTTTGAATAAACCGTTTTCTTACCTTTTTTTGTTTTCTAGAAATACAAATCCTTTGCTAGTAGAACAGACCCAAGATTTTTCATGCAGCCTTTTCCACACTCTCACCGTTCGGTCCATTTTGACTACCCTCTCCATTCTGTAGGTCAAGGTGGAACGATCTGATCAGGGCATCGCTCTCGTCAAGGGTCATCACCTTGAGGTCTGCCATCTTCTTGATCTTGGCCGTACTGGAAAGTTGGGAGTTGGATTGTTAGTGATCTGAATCTCAGGATAGGTGGCCAACACTTACACTTCCTTGATCTGGTCGTCGGTCATCTTCAGACCAAGCTGGTCAACTCGACTCTTGATAGCATTCCAGCCAGTAAGTCTAGATGCGAAGTGCACACTTCGAATTTTGATCAGTATTGAGGCCATAGTATCACCAGTGTCATAGCTTACTATCTGTATGGCTGTTAGTTCTGAATATGTGGGGGACAAATGGTACGGCTTGCCTTGATAGACCGAAGTCCTCGGGCTTGAGGATCTCATAGGTGGACGGGGAATTAAGGATTGCCTTGGCGTGGATACCAGCCTGGTACCGTGTTAGTCAGTATAATCGGCAGGCTTCACATGTGGTATATACCTTGTGTGTAAAAGCGCAAAACCCTGCAGTTCTTGTAAGCAACACGGCAGTGACTATAGCAGAAAAATGACGTATGACATACCGGTAATTGGGTTGTTAAATGGCACGTTGATCTAAAGACGCTGTTAGCTTGATAGCTTGCAAGAAAGCACATAATAGAATCAGATAGAGTGCGGGATACACTTACTTCAACCGCTTCTGCGACGAAGTCTTCAATAGCCTTGAGGTGGTGAAGCTTGTACTTGGAGAGAATGTAATCCCTGCTGGTCGGCATCATTCTAGCCATCTTGAATTTCGTCAAGTCAGACCACAGTCAGATTCCCAAAGAGTAGAAGTTTGACGCACGAGAGCCCCAAGTGGGCAGATGCCATTTCTTTCCCCAATCCCAAGCACGGATGCGTCAACGTCTGTGCCGCAGAAAGTCAGCCTAAATATCCACCCCCACAGATGCTATTGACGATGTCCGTGGATCTGGAGTCCATCTCAAAGGTGTATGTCGGGTGTATCTCCCAGCTACTTTTGAAGGTAAATCGCTTCGTAAGGTGAGCTTACGTGTAGCACCCGCCTCGAGGGCAGTGAATGAGTTCTAGAAATGGTCAGGTTCTCATCTCAAGGCAGGTTTCTGAGGACGTAACGAACCGCCACAGCACAGCCCGTATCATCGTGGAACTTAATCAGATTAGCCAAGTGTCATGCGAAATATAGTTGATAGCAGCCCATACGTGAACCTCGATATCGGTCGAGACACAGCCTCGTAGGGTTCTAACAAGGTCCTACGGATGGTTAGCATCAGACAGACTGAAGATGATGACGATCACCTACGTAAACCTGTCTTGGAGAAGCACAACCCACGGTGTCGGCAACACCCACCCTCCCGACTCCGACGTTGTTGACAGCGCGGTAGATGGAGAGCAAATCGACCAGATCAGACCTTTCCATACGTTAGCAAGACGGCTGGCATCAGTCAGCCGACCCCTTCGAAACTCCGCTGAGACAGACAGGAGGAGTCAAGCCTTTGATGGAGAAGAGCACGTCGAATATCATTTCTTTGGCTTTGTCCAACTTAGCAACGTAGAAGCCCTATCGGTCATGGACGCATTTTGAGAGAGCGTCTCAAGATGATCGATGCTATGTCGTAACGAGCAACCAGAGTCTGCGTATGAGATCCTGCTTTCTCCTCTAGGTCTTGCTCGTCATGGCTCTCCAAGGCCCCAGTCTCCTCAAGCAATACAGAGATCGACGGGATCGGCTTAGCGAAATGCAAGAGACCGTACTCACCGGAAAGAGTCTTCACTCGAGAAACGAACCTCGCAGCCTCGGCTGACCAATTGTTAGCTTCCAGTATTGACCAGATTGGTGATACACATACCTCTTGATATACTCAATAACTTCGATAGCCTGCTTGGTAATAGCCACCATGTCCTTGCCGCCAAGGGAATGCTCTCGGAGGAATTCTTGTTCCTGCAAGTGAGTCCATGGACGGGATATATATAGTGGGTATATGCTCACGGCTCGTTCCGATCACGACATCTACACCATCAACTCCGCAGTCACACTTCGAGGGTTCAGTCATTTGCAATTATTCTTCGTTTGAGGGGCACATACCGCAAGTTTGGCGTCCTGGAGCATATGTTAGCCGCATACGAAAGAGGGTGTACTGACTGATCGACGAAGATGAAAGAACGACCTCTAGGATCGCTAACCATAACGGTAATCCAGAAGCTGTTTCTTTATCTTTGCCCATGTCGTATTTTTTAGGGTGCAACTTACTTCTAAAGTGCATCTTGTGTCTGAAATGTCTGTTAGAAGACTTACCGCAACTGGGGCGAAAGGGGGATAACGAACGGGTTAGAATTTTGGACTACTGCGTCGTTAGTAGGCGTTTAGTCTGTCTGATGTATTGATCCTTGGATGGGCACCTTGAGGCCGAGCTTGCAGATGGCTTCGCAGTCGTCGCGAGATTGCTACGGTTGATTAGCACTGAGATCTAACGAAGACCAATCGGCAAGACTCACCGGACTGGCAGCTGGATTCGTAAGCTCGATGTAATCAACACCGAAATCCGATCCATAAGAAGGTCAGTTTTCTTAAATTGAAACTGCAGAGCAAGATTCTACGGGTATCATACAGCATCGTCGCACTATGGACAAGGTGGCGTTAGCGAGTAGGACAAAGGGCTAGAGTACGCCTTCAACATACATTTTAATCTTGGTCTCTGTCGAGAAGTAGGCATTTGCGAATTGTTCTCCTTCTCTCAAAGTTGACTCAATGACCTTGAAGTTACGGACATTACTCAATAGGTCGCTAACGCTCGAGTACGGGTTCGACGCGATGTTGCTTGTGATGGACATGTTGGGAGTTGGGCCGTCCAAACGACGATGGGGAGCTGTAAGTAGGGTGAACGGCCTCGTTATGAGGAAAACAATACGCCTCTCTCGCTACCGGTAGATGAGAGGTTCGATTGAAGACTCGTTTCGATTCGATTCGATTCGAGGGAGACAATCGGGTTGTTTGATCTTCTGGAAGTCGGAGCAGACGATGGAGGGGCAGATTCTACACTAAATTTACCCTTCACCTAGTTTATACAGTATCTTTTCTTTTATAGATATTGACGTGTGGGGTATTTAGGGTCTAGAAAGATTTTAGATCGGGAGTCATCGCCAACACCTCCGGTCCGATGGCCGGGTTCGTGGGCTGAAAGAAAAAAAGACAGTTGCTATTTGAATAGTACCCCACTCTGAAAAATAAATATAAATTTTTTTTTTAAGAAAAAGCCTCCTCACTGGGCCCCCCCAGACAGATGGACAAGGATGGGAACCAGGGGCGGACCTCAACCATGACACATCACGATGTCTTTTTCCCCTACACAGAGTCACCATAGTGCATGTGATCTAGGCTTTGGTTCTGTCCATTTTCCGGACCGATCATCGACTTCGCAACATAAACCAATTGCAAGGACATGGTTCATAATCTGCTTCACTGATTCTCAGCGCTGTTCATGCGAGCTCAAGCCGCTAAATAAAGTACCTAGGTATTGCGTAAAAGCCTGGCCAGGGGTTACCACTACCCCACATCACCCCTCGAATCACATTCTATGGCTAGAGATAGATTTCGTGGGCCAATGTGACGTATTAAGGATGGAATGCTGATTTGCTAGCTACAAGGCGAATTCAGCTTAAAAAATCTCCTTTCTGGTTCGTGCGTTACTACATATATATTACGTAAGTCAATCGAGCAGTTGGGAGTCACTGCTCCGATTGCCGGATATCGCTCGGTTAATTGTTTCCCGGGGGGTCGCCGGGCTGACCGGGGTGGAAAGTGAGGAGGGATCCCAATGATTCACAAGGCAATACCAAGCACACAAGGGGGGGATAGCGAGAATTGTCAATACCACAACGAAGCTGCGAAATTGTGCCACACTCTTGACACTCGGTGCGACTCCAGTGGGAGGTATAGACGCCCGCTCCTTTCATGCACCACGATGTACTCCTGGTAGCTCTTCATTGCACAGGTGGCACCAGAATGTGCCTGGGTTTTTACCCTCTATTTACATTGAAAGCAGCGATAGCTCAGACATAGAAACGGATTTGGACGGCAAGAGTTGTCGGGGGTGACTATTCAGGTATATGTATAATCCGACTCGACAGCTACATACCGCTTACCTACTTACCTACCTACCTACCTCTAGCTCTATATATGTACAAATGTACGATTGCTAGAATACCACATATCTCTAAATAAGACATAGCTGCTACTACCTACGATGAACGCCTCGACGCTCGTACATTCTTCGGAGGACAACGACAGCGATGACGCCCACCTGCTGCGGTGCTGGGCGATCCAAAACTGCCGGGGGTGTCTCGCGCAGACGGATTGCAGCTGGTGTCCATTCGTACGTATTCCCTACCTACCCCTATTTACCTATCTATCTACCTATCTAATATAACCCTTCCTCTCTCTCTCTCTCTATGTATATGCGTATGTATGTTCCAACCACAACCACAACCCCAACCCCAACCCCAACCCCAGCTACCCATCACGTTCCCGTCGGTATCTTACGCATTATACTAACCCGGGGGGCGGCATAGTCATGGACCTGCATGCCGAACAACCACCGCGTGGCGCTGCTGGCGCCGGCGTGGGACGAGCACGTGTGTCCGCACTGGGCGGAGCGGTGGGAGCTCCGTACGCGCCCGCTGGGTTGCCAGGTGTCGACCATCACGGCGCTGACGGCGCTCGTCGCCGTCGCGTGCACGCTGGCCCTCGGGCTCCTGGTCGCGGGGCTCGTGCTGGGGATCCGCTGGTTGCGGGACTATGGTAGGAAGCATCCGGGGTGGTGGAGGAGGGGGGCGTGGTGGGGATGGGGGTATGGTGGTTGGGGAGGGCGTGCACGGCGGTTATTTGGCTTTGGGTTTAGAGGGAGAGGAGATGGTGGTGGTGGTACTGGTGGTGAGAATCGGGATTGGAATCGCGAGCGTGAACCTTTATTGCCATCTTCAGACAGGGCGGCTGGACCGTAGTAATAGGCGTATATCATATGTGTATATTTAAATCAAAATTATGTTTGCTTCATTATGTTCTACGTCTCGCTCTCGACTAAGGGGAATTGTTCAACCAGAGCTGACCGGCGGAATGATGGCGACCTCGTCACCCTCCTCGATCATAGGCTGAGAGGACCCGTCATCGAGTTCAGGAATATCAACGTAGTTCAGATTGACAGTCACGAGACACGAGCTGAGTATCTTGTCCTTCATACCCTTGTGCTTCTCTTCCAATGTGTCAAATAGTTTGCGGACGGGTAATGGTGCGGGCAGGGTCTCATATTCTTTAGAGGTGAACGAGCTTGCACTTGCGAAGTAGAGGATGTTGAAGTGGCCTTTCGGCGGCTTGGGGATATCCCCCATTGCAGAGGAGCTTGACTGAGACCGCGAGACTATGCCGGGAAGCTTCTGTTAGCTATCGAGCATCTAATAAGAGTGCGATATGAAGACGTTGGGGGATTGTTGAGTCAGAGATCTTGGTGATAATTGTAGTACATCAGTTATGATCAGGTAATACATGCTTTAAAATACATCATTTCAACACGTTAGAGTGATAGGAAATGGAAGACAGCTTACCGGGTGAGTGTCAGACAGGTTGCTATCCTTAAGCCGCTGAAGTAAAGTTTGAAGCAGTGGAAGTTGCTCAAAATGGCGGGCGGAGAAATATGAGATGGCTGCCAAGAAAATTGATTTTCAGTCCACGCTACATGTGTGATTACTAAGCCACACGGCCGACGCTGGGATCTTCCGGGTGACGAATTGTCTGCTGTAGAGCCGTCAGTTTCTTCAAGTAGGCAAAAAAGTAGCCATGGCATCAGTCATGGAGCAATTCAAAAAGAAAAGCTCCATAATGATGAAGTTCAAGGTGGACTGCAACACCCTGGAAGGAAAGAGAGAGTAACCGTATCACGGAAAGCAACGGTCTGGTTATGAATGTTTTTTTATTCGCAATGCAGAATGCCCATAGTCCAGCGACTCCCGTGACAAAAGGAATCTTGAGCACGAATGCCGTAAAGCCCTATTTTCTTTGCTGCTTGACCGTAGTCGCAGCCTCGCAATCAAGATGTAACTCCCAATGGACCCTCAACACTCCCCCAAAGGAACCCCACTCTATCGCAATCTTCTGGCCTCGCGTTCGGACTCGAGTAGGCAGAGAATATCGTCCTCGCGAACTGCAGATCATCCAAGTTAGTCTTTCCTGATACTAATCCCGGTAGTAGCGTGCGCTGGTCGGTAGATTCGTACCTGGTCCCTTGACGTTCCGGATAATGCTTCGGGTCTGGTCGTCCATGAACTCGACGCGGACTTGGGTAACACCACCGCGAGAACCTGTATGCCTTGCGTTTAGCCGTCGCTCAATATATAGAATCTCCTGGTCGCGATCGCGAAGAGGCGGAGCGGGTTAATCGTACCGGTTCGGCCTAAGACGCGGGTGACCTTGACAAGCTTGACGGGCTGCTTAGCGGAATCCATATTTGCGATCTGAGAGGTTTGATTAGAATGAGCCTTGATGGATGATTTTGGGAGCGTCGCTCGTACTTGTGGATGAAGTGATGCAAGGATTTGCTGCTTGGTCGCAAATATGGGAATTTATCAAAGGTTGCTGCGTTTTGGTGGGAATTTTGATCAAAGGCGAGCAGATCCCTCTCTCGTCTAAAGCTGTGGTAGTTATGGGTAGGGCTTTTTTTCGGCCGCACGGACCATATTAGTCTGGCAGGCAAGCCAGCTGCAAACAGCCTAGTGCCGGTCATTGGCAGTTGACAGAGAATCGTGTGGTTCAAAGAGATCCGTAGCGCGCCACCCCCGTCCTACGTAAGAGTGTCTAATAGCGTATTATTCCTTATAATTATTTAGGGGGTAGGTATTACCGGCTTATACGTTATCCGAACTATTAAGAAAAAAAGATCTTTTTATAATAAACGGAAAAAACTATCTTTTAATGATAGACAGAATATGATATTAAAATAAAATGATGATATATAAATATTATTTTATATAATAGCTTTTGGTACGAGGTTATCATAGTTAAACGGAATAATGTTTTTTCAGATATATTAGTACTAGCGTCTCCCATACAAAATCTGGTTTATTACTACCAGAGTTTTTGTACCATGTTATCCTGTCAGACATTCTTACGTAGGACGGGGGTGGCGCGCTACGGATAGGTCCGGGTCAATACGATGGATAACAATTATTATGTAAGCTAAATGCCGTTATCCCTTATAGCTGGGCCTTTTCAGTTTCAAGTATGCTCTCAATATCGTTTCATTTTAAGTTAGGCTAGGGGTATCAATACAAAAGCAAGTTGTATGCGTCGATAATACCACTAATTACGACAGCTTGGCTATCTTAGCCTCGAGGTCTTTCACCCATCCATCAACCACTTTCATATTCGCTGTCATGGCCGTCTCGCCTTCGCCCATAGCTACTTCAATCTTCTCCAAACCCTCTCTCCACTGCTTAATATCTGATGCCATCTCACTTTGAGAATTCTCAATTCGTTCTAGCGTGTCGCTGGCCGTTGCTGCCTCGGTATGGATAGCTCTGAGGGAGCGGAGCCTATCGAGTAAAGGGGGTAAAAGAGGTGTTAGGTTTTCAATAGTCGGTAGCGTTCCGTATAGAGCATTGATCTTAGCCGTTTGCTCCGAGTCATCCGCTTCAACAGGAGGGGTGCCAGAAGATGCCAGAGAGTCCTGTGCAGCCTTGGCAGCTTTCCTCGACTTTTCTAACTGCTCGGCTTCTTGAGTCAGGGTCCGTACTCGGCGACTGATACTATCGAGTGACGAAGTAGATGCCTCTGACAGCGTCAAGATCTGGTTCTGAAGCGCATCCAGCGTAGGCATGATAGCTCGAGGCAAGCCATTGTTTTCTAACTCCGATGTGGCTGACGAGGTGATGCCAATGGCCTTTTCGAGAAGAACAAGTCGACGATCAAAATCGGCAGCTTTGGCAAGGGCATGGCTCTGCTCGTAATTCGGCGCGTAGGTAACGGTGTAAGTAGCCCCATCGAGTGATTGGACCAGCTCCTCATCTTCCTCCCGTGCTTGCTTGTGCGTGGACCCTGTTGGCCGAGTCCTGGCCGCCATCGCCCCCTCTGAGAACGTCGAAATCTCATCCAATGCTTGACTCAACGAGACAAGATCTGCATCCTGGTCCGGTGTGGCTACTTTCGATTCCGCCTTACGTTGGCCGTATTCCTCCTTAGCTTCCTCGATCTCACGCTTTAAGCGCGCAATCTTCCTCTCGAGTTCCTCTCCCTCCCCCTCATCACTTAGGTCGCCGATTTGTTCCGTGCCATCCTCGAGAATTCGTTGTCTTCGACTACTTGCTTTGTATGATTTCCGTTTCCCGATCAATCGGTCAGAGAAGTCCACGTCCCGAGCGTCAACCTGCGCAGGAAGAAATCGGGACCGAGCTTCATCTATTCGGAGTCGCGAGTGAGAAATGCTGCGCACGTCATCATCGTCGTCCTCGTCGAACTCGTTTTCGGATTGAGATCGTCCTGCGGTTGTCTAAGGACATCCATTCAGCATTATTCATTGCCAACAGCAAGGCTAGAGCCTTCTTACCGGAATAGTTGAAGTATCATCTGTCAATTCTGGAGTCTCGTAGATGTCGGGTGCGGAGTCCTTGATGCTGTTAGTACGATAAATAGAGCTTCAGGAGCTTCGACGTACCAGATCTGGCAACGCAGCATACTTCCGGTTTAACGCCATGGCAGAGGTGCCGTATTAACCTGTCAGGTTTCTCAGACTGTTTTCCCCGTCTCCTAACACTGGGACTAGAATGGGAAAATTTGCGGATAGTAAAGTGCTAGGTATGAAGTGCAAACGCGTTGGCGAGGTGAAGAACTCAATCCCTAAACTAACTAACTAACTAGGTTATATAAAGTGCACACCTCACTCAGGTCGTGTTATGTATGTAACCGTTATGTATGTAGAGTACATTAGTGTGTACTTAGTGTGTTATCGGTAGACACATAATGTACTTAGGTAAGTACTCAATGTACAGGTTACCCCCTGTTTTATTGTTCAATTCCGCGGTGGAGAGGTACAGCGGAAAACCACCGCTACAAGGTATACTATAAGGTATTGTTTCAATATTGACAAGGCCAGGTAAAGTATTCTAAAGCCATAATTATATAGACAAGTACATTTCTATAAGATCGTGCTTAATCGTTTTAGGGATTTTTCAACAAACGCATAAATTCACTATAAGAACTACTAAATAATAATAAAACAGGGGGTAACCTGTACATATGTATGCGTGGATGTACATGCAGATGTACAATGTATGTAGGGGATTTAGTGGGCTGTGGCTGAAAGTGGTTGCCACCTGTAATCGACGCGTCTTCGAGAACTCACCTTCCAGCGCGTCTTCTCACCACTGACCACCTACCTATGAGCCTGATCCATGGCTTTCTAGTCTTCGGGTGATTACAACTTGCAATGTAAATATTGTGAGACTTTTCAGTAATCCTGCCGTTTGTCTGTTTCCTATAATGAGTGGACGGCGCCACTGCATGAGATATATTCATTTGGCCTCTTCATCACATCTTCCTCACATCTTGTCAGAAGAAGCTTTCTTAAGTTGAAGCCGCGCTCGGTCCCTTGATTCTGCTTCCATATATACTTGTCTGCGATGCTTTTCGCTGTTGCAGGGGGTTATTTCATTTCAGATCATATATAAATTATAATGCCGATCATGAAGGCATCCCGATCGCCACGACCACCGCTGGTACGAGTGGGACTGAGCAATCGTCAGAAGCCAACCACCTTGCTTTCAACTTTTCGGGAAAAGGCTAAGCAACCGGAGTCAATAACTGCACCACCACTGAGCAGTGACGAGGAGGATGACTACCGAAGACTGCGTGAAACTGCGCCTCAAGGTTCATCGGACGATGATGATGACGATGGGCGTCCCCGGGGAGAGATTGTGCCCACCGTTTTCAACAGTACCAGCAGCCCCCGACGAAGTACACGAGAGAAGGTCAAGCCATCATCTCAAGGGAAGAGGACGGCTAGTAGCTCCCAAACGGATGAATCTTCCAGAGCTGCTAGTACTAAAAGACCTGCTGAAGAGTCCAAAAGGGATAGCCATTTCACCGACCAATTCGGCTTCATTAAGAAGCAGAAAACTTCTGGGCATAAGCGTCCCACGACCTACGGTAAAGGGCCTTCACAGCCGAGATCCTCGCAACCTAAAGGCGCCCAGAGATCTGCTCCTGCGTCTTCGGTAGCCAAATCTCCCACAAGGAAGCGTTTCATTCACCATAGTAATAGTTCAAGTCCAGAACGGGCCCAGCCGCCGCAGTTCAAGACGTACGGGAATGATATTACGCCGGAGAAAGACACATCTTGCAGATTATTTATCAAGCCACCGTCATCAGCAAACTCAAGTCCGAGGAGCCGCCGGAAAGTCGCCTTTCGACATCGCGATTCTCTATCAGATGAGCCGCCGGAGAGACCAAAATTTAAAACTCTAGACGTAGACGGGGAACCAGAGATAAGGAAGGCAAAGTCTACGAACGGCAAGCGGGCTAACAGGAAGATGAGATCTAAATCTAAGACCAAGGCGCGACAGGATTCTCCAACACCTGTGACTGAAGAGTCGAGACCCATTTTCAAGACGCATGTTTTGGACGAATCAGACTATATAGATGATGACGACGCTAAGCCAATCGTCCTATCAGAGAACAGAGCCTCGGATCATGAGGAGGAAGACGACATAGACATTGGAAGCCGTGTAACAGCCACAGCACGATGTCCGATGTGTCACGATTTAGTTGACTCCGAGCTCCTGGCGAAGCATTCAGATCACGGTAGGATGAACATCAGAAAGCAGACCGCGTTCTGCCGGTTGCACAAGCGAAAGACGGCATTGAGTTCCGCGGACGAGAAAGGATACCCCAACATCGACTGGGAAGCGCTAGATACAAGATTCGGAGAACACCAGGCTTTCCTGAGGGACATCTTGGAAGGTGTCCGGCCATCGCACTACGCCAACATTCTCAAAGACAAGGTCGAATCCGGAAAGAATCGGACTTTGCTGAAGACCGAAGACAGTCTCACGCCGGGTTACTATGGTCCACGGGGGCTTCGCGCAATGACGGATTATATCATGCGAACACTGTCTCCGGTCGTTCGGAAGCGGGCGGTGGAAGACAGACTGGTTTCTGCCAGAGGCTATACCGGATATGTCCAGGCGGTCCTGGTCCCCGAGCTGGCCATTCGCCTGATCGCGGCGGACATGAGGGTCATAGAGGAGGACGCGCGGAAGATCATGGAGGAAAGCATCGAGTACGGCGAGCTCATGCACGAAGATGCCGGTGATGTCATTGTTGGCGTGAGCGACGAGGACGAATGCATCTAGAGAGCGATCCATCATAATTAGTAGCGGAAAAAGCCTCATACTATATAGCTTTATATAACGGTGGCCCGAGCGGTCAACGGTTCACGAGACCCTTGCTCCGGGACACGTCCCCCCAGATACTGATAGCCGTTCCCTACCACGGATCGCACAGCGGTGGACGGGCGCTGACTTAGTCTGTTTCTAGTTTGCAAATCGCAACAGGGCCCCGCTCACCGCAGCTGCGCAGGTAGGTACCCGTCCCGTCCGGTGGGCGATCACACACGAGCAGATCTTGATTGATGGTCAATGGCTTTATTGCATCACCGCTGTACGTGTACCTACATGAAGCTAGGCGAGCCAAGCGGTCAAGTACAATGCATACATACATACAGTAGTACTCAAACACTGGGTAGGGGTTGTAACAAACGTTTCCAAACACACTGCACACCTATTAGGTATGTATGTACAAGTACAAGTGGCTGCATGCGGAGCGAAAGAGATAGGAAAGGTAGACTCGTTAGGTATGAATGAATGGATGCATCGAGACTCAGCCCGTGGCTTATTGCATAGAATCTCATTTCAAGGCTCACTTTCATCAATTTTATGCCAACACAAGGACTAGCTTATTTGACGGCCTACCTAGGTACCAATTACCCTACCGCAGCGCTTAGTTAGAGTGTCACTTGTCTGTTGTTATTGGCTACTTGACCTATTAATGTCATCGAACCAGGCAACGCAATGCCAGTTTCAATGAAGTAGAAGAAGGCTGTTTGTTTTAGGCGATCCATTGGGAATCGTTTACCAAAGACGGGGGGCTTAGATTGAAGGATGTGATTTTACATAGCACGCTGTCTGCGGCTTGCAATAGGTTCCCAGGACGGACCCAATTTCATTCCTTGTTTCATAGTAGGCAACAATAACCGGCTTCGCACGTAAAAAACTAATAGCGTCGATAGGTTGTGGTGAAGTCTCAAATGCATGTAGATAGATATTAATATGGATAAGTGAAAGGATAGGAGCAAGCGAGGTGATACCTAGTTATCGGGAGCCCCCGGATACATGCGGGTTTATCGGATCTACCGGATATAAAAATATAGAAGAGACGGAGCAACGAGTAGACATTATGCGTTTAAGGTTAGATTCTAGCGGCATGTGTCCGAGTTAGTTTTGTGTATGTTGGTTTGTTCCAGCTGATCTCTGCGATTCATACATATACAGACGTACACACATCCTCAAGAGTTGGCAGGACCCTGACGGATATGATTTTACTAGGTACAATAGGCTTACAGTCGCCCTTAATCCCCCAACCACTTTAGCGTCAGCAGAATTTAACAAATAACAACGAAAAAAAAAATCAATATAAATAATAAAATATTATTTGTTCATGAAATAAGTATAGCCTCCAGAAATAGGTACTTGCTATTAGTTATGTCGTTCTTGTAAGTGTGTAAAGTGGGTTAGCTGCTCTATGAGCTATGGTAATTTATGTAAATCCATGGGGTGGGGGCAAATGAGATCCTTTGTGTCCTATTTGAAACTAGGACAAGGATGCGGCAAGTTTTAGTCTGGGGGTGTCAGAACTCTTGGCAACTTGTGCGGAGTAGAGACGGCCGACGGCGCCCGATGCGCGTCGCAGAGGCCATAGAGCGGTCAGGCCATCCTTTCAACCCGCAATTTTTTTATGTTCTGCCACCGATCAAGTGGTCCAAGTGTGCGGAGTCCCACCGATCAAGTGGCCAAAGTATGCGGAGAAACAAAGTACCGTACATGAATAAGTGATGAAACTTCAATATCTCTAAAGTAGTAAACTAGTAGATTACCTAGGTAACATAAGCATCAAAATCGATTAACCTTCTATCCATGTGCTGGGTCGAGTCATTACGTAGCAGAAGGGGGATACAGGTGTCGTCATCCTAACAGGTAGCATTGAATTTCCAAGGCATACTTGAGGCTGACATTGGAAGTAATATTCGGTGTCCGATTTTGGTCTCCCATAGCGCGTGATTATAATATCGGCCCTAAGCGCCTCAGAATGAGCCCCATGGGAGGTCTCCTCGGAAGACCTCGGAGTGGTTAAGACCTCGGAGATGCTCCGAGGCCTTCCAAGTAAAACCTAATAAATCAACCAGACGTCACTGATCAATCGTTGACAGGATTGGCTACTACATAACTACGTAGTACAAGGGCCCTTCCGCTGGTGGCCGCACGAATGTATGTACATATAAGTACATAGTACATGTATGTAACACATACATACCACTTCTAACGCCACCCACCCACCAATGCTTTATGCCACTACAGCTACAGGCAGGTGGGCGAGACAGCCCCTACATCTACCTACGTCGGGTATGTATGTATGTACGTACATACATACATAGGGCATTCGCTAGAGTCGCTGCATCCGTGTGCACCATCCCGTCCCGTCTGCCACAACCAAACTCCAATGAATCTGCCCTACTACACATACTACGTACGTACCTAGATAGTGCTGTAGTGTACTTTTGTCTCGCCTCTTTAGCTTGAACACATAGCAATTTTAGCCCACCAACATTGAAGCCTCAACCACCTCTCCTCGAGCCCGCGTATTATCATTCGACGACAACACCCTCGGCATAGCATTACGACACGCACCCTTTCTCCAGAGAGAAATGACCTACCTAGCCCATCCTTTGTTGATGGCGCCGCCCTACTGATCAAGTTGCGAGGCCCGGTGTGAGTGACAATGACGAGGAAGGATGACGGTCGCATCGGCTCCGTCGCGAGCTCCAGCAGTGGACGCTCAAATGTCACCATGAAGCCGCCGCCCGTTCCCAATCGCTCAGTTTCTGTCAACTCTGCCTCCACCAAAGCTGCCCCGAAACCCATCAAAACCAGTGAAAATGGAAGGCTCAGGTATGTCATGTCGCCTTTACCACTTGGGTATCCACGGCTGGTGTATTTTCCTCCGAAATATGTGTGTGTACTCGCGTGTGTGTGTTTCTGGTGTAAGGTAGTTGAGTTGAGCAGCGCGCATTACGAAGTTTTATTATAGGTTATTATGCATGCGACTCTCCCGAAGATGAACAACATCATCATCAACAACAACAACAACAAGCATTGGCATTCTGTTACCTACCCTTTTACCTTACTTAGTTAGTTACTATCAGATGAACTCCTTTGAACTGACGCCAGTCGGCGTTTCTGCGCCGCTGCATAGATCCTTCAAAGAAGAGTCCCAAGCCTCGCCAGCGGGAACCGGCCATCGCATGCCTTTGTCGCCGTCCTCCCCAGCCTCGAGCAGCTCGCTCCTCGATCACCGTCGCATGAGTGATCTTACCAATTACCGTCGTGACCTTGCCGTCCTCGAACCCTCCGGCGGTCGCATTCCTCAGATCCAGCGAGATCCTCCGACGGCTAGTCCGAACTCGCCGCAGAGCATAGCTCCCTGGATGTCTCCCAACGGCACTGCGACCGCTAATGCTTCTCCGACCGCCCAGGCGACAAGCTTCTATAATGATTCAAGCGACAATGTATCGACTGCGTCCCAATTATCTCCTGCCTTCCGATCAGGACCGTTGCGACCTGCGCAAACATTAAGTAATGACTCCCCCGATGCAGCTTTTTTCGATGATGACAGACGGCCGTCGGTGGCCAGTGTGACAACGGCTAGCAGCCAAGGCTCTAAAACAAGTGGTAGCAGAGGTGGGCTCAAGAAATTACAGGGATTCTTCGGGGAAGATTTCCCAGGTCGCGATGGATCCGACACGAGCTTGCCTCCACCACCCCAAACCCAAACCCTAGGGAAAGAACAGCGTTCATATTCGTTCAGCCGCGCGCGTCGGGGGCGGAATGACTCGAATGCCACCGACCATACGAGAGACGTATCGCCAGCCTCTTCCCGACCACGAACACCGGTCCCTTCGAGTGACGTAGTGCCATTCTTATATCAGGAAGCTAATGACATTGCTAAATACGGTGAAGCTCCCGTCCGCGATATGCTGACTGGCCCGGACAAAGAGCGCTTCGCGCAGGAAAATTTCGAAAGGTTGCCGCCGAAGACCTCGTCTTCTAGCCGGTCCGCCCATTCCATCGTCCACTTGCCTAGCAGCCATTATCACCGCCACAACAAGAGCAACGATGACCCACACACGCTGCGGCCTGTAGCCAGCCTTGATGACTCCGTGTCGAACGTGTATAATACGAAGGAAAGGGGTGCATCGGCGGTAACTATGCCACGATCGCGCGCCCAAAGTCCGACGCCGAGCAGCAACAGCAATAATAGTAGGTTTGCATCTGTTGATGGTCAGACGTCGCCTGGAGGACACGGTAAACGCGGCCTCTTCGGTCGCTTACGACGGCACAAGAACAAGGATGACGGGCAAGCCAATCGTCTAATAGGGACGCCTAGTTCTTCCCGCTCCCTCGTCCGATCGTCCTCGCGTCAAGATTTATCACGGGGGGCACAATCGCCCTACTACGACAAACCTCTGCCTAGTATAGACCATGGGGATACGCCAGCTCGTCCAGCCGCTCCCCGGCAAGCCACCTTCCCTAACAAGTTTCCTTTCTCCAAGAAAGGCCGTCCTCTTAAGCTATATGACGAATCCGACGAGCAAATTGGACCCACCGATAGAAACGATAAAGGCAATATGTTCCATCTTGACACCAATCTTAATGATATGGAAGGTATCCTCGCGCAACCACTACCTTTGACGCCCATGGAGCCTACCATGTTTCAGGTTGTAGACCACGAACTTGTTCCTGAGCCGGCGCAAGCCCAAGGGGGCGGGGCGTGGAATGCACCCGACAGCTGGGCTGTCCGTCGTAACGCCGAAGAAAGAGATGCCCACGTACCCGAGGTTGACGATGTTGGAACACCACCTCGACCCGAGGAGAAGATGGCGCCCCATTGCATACGAGTGTTCCGATCCGATGGCACCTTTGTCACCGTCCAGATGCCCCTGGACTCAACCGTAACCGACGTTATGGCACAGGTCGTTAAGAAGACTTTTGTCAATGAGGGCCTTGAGAATTACCATATCATCCTAAGGAAGCATGCATTATCCCGAGTTTTAGCACCCCCCGAAAGGCCACTCCTGATTCAAAAGCGACTTCTACAACAGGTTGGATACGAGGAGAAAGATCGCCTGGAGGATATAGGCAGAGAAGACAACAGCTATCTGTGCCGTTTTGTGTTCCTATCGGCAAGGGACAGCGATTTCACCGCCGCCCCACACGATCTTGGACTCAGCGGTAGGGCTGCGAAGCTCAATCATGTTGATCTTACGGGACGAAACCTGATCACGATCCCCATCACACTATATTCTAAAACGGCCGACATTATCTCTCTGAATCTCTCTCGAAACCTTTCCCTCGATCTCCCACGAGACTTCATTCAGGCATGTCCCCAATTGCGTGATATCAAATACGCTAACAACGAAGCGCGGAAACTTCCTATTAGCATTGGAAGAGCAGCCAAGCTAACATACCTCGACGTGTCCAATAACCGCCTGGAGGAACTTGAACACGCCGATATCAATCGTTTGACCGGCTTATTGAAGTTGAGCCTGGCCAACAATCGTCTGAACCACCTTCCTCAAGAATTCGGTGCTTTCCGCGCGCTACGCTCACTCAATCTGTCTTCGAACTTCCTCGACAAATTTCCAGCCTTTTTGTGTCGGCTTGAAGGCCTTGTTGACATTGACGTCAGCTTCAACTCAATCGGTAGCCTTCCCGAGGAGATCGGAAAGTTGAAGAGTTTGGAAAAGTTCGTCATGACCAACAACCGTCTTGGAGGATCGCTACCATCGACATTCAATCAACTGATGAACCTTCGCGAGCTGGATCTAAAGTATAATGCGCTCACAGCCATTGACGTAATCTCGGAACTTCCTAAATTGGAGATCTTGTCTGCGGACCACAACATGATCTCCCAGTTCATTGGCAATTTTGAACGAGTGCGCAGTCTGAAACTGAATTCGAATCCTATCACTAAGTTCGAAATCGTGGCGCCTGTACCCACCTTGAAGATGCTCAACTTATCCAGTGCTCAGCTTGCCAGCATCGATGGCTCGTTCAACAACATGGTCAATCTAGAGAGGCTCGTGTTGGACCGGAATTACTTCGTATCGCTCCCCAACACTATTGGAAATTTGAGGAGGCTAGAGCATTTCAGCATAGCTCACAACTCGGTTGGGGAGCTGCCGTCCGAAATTGGCTGTCTGAACGAATTGAGGATACTGGACGTTAGAGGGAACAATATTAGGAAGTTGCCGATGGAGCTATGGTGGGCGAACAAGCTGGAAACACTCAATGCCTCTTCAAATGTCATCGACAATTTCCCCAAGCCCGCTTCTCGGGCGCCTCAAATGCCCGGGGAACCCTCAGGCTCATCTGTTGCCACTGCCAGACCAACTGGCGGACTCCTGTCTCATGCTTCTAGTTCCGAAGATCTTCTGCCCGACGGATCGCGACGGCCCAGCCAAGCCTCGAGTACGTTACTCAGTGTTGGGCCTTCTCCAGTTCCGTCTGGTGACCGAAAGAGTTCAGTCGTTTCGGTCTATGGGAAAGGTGGACGCAAGACCTCCGTCGTTTCCAGGAGCACGACGGCCAGCAGTGCGAACGGTAGTGCGACTCCCGCGGCAGGGTCGAGAAAGGACTCCGGGCTTTCCAATAGACTGACAAACACTTTTGCCGGCTCTCTAAGACATCTATATCTTGCAGACAACCAACTTGACGACGAGGTGTTTGAGCAGATTACGCTGCTATCTGAATTGCGTATCCTCAACCTATCGTACAACGACCTCAGCGACATGCCGCAGCGCTGTATCAAGAGCTGGCCTCAGCTCGTAGAGCTTTATTTGTCGGGCAACGATCTGACTAGCTTGCCAGTTGATGACCTGGAGGAGTATAGCTTACTTCAGGTGCTTTACATCAACAATAACAAGTTCACGAACCTTCCGGCAGACATTTCGCGGGCCAAGAAACTGGCTGTTTTGGATTGCGGAAACAACTCTCTCAAGTACAATATTGCCAACGTGCCGTACGATTGGAATTGGAACTTAAATCCCAATCTGCGGTTTCTGAATTTGTCCGGCAACAAACGACTGGAGATCAAGCAAACGAATCCTGGAGCAGCAGGGCAGAATCGCGAGCAGCAGTACACCGACTTCAGTAGTCTAATGAACCTCCGTGTGCTTGGGTTGATGGATGTCACCCTCACTCAGCCTCGCATTCCAGATCAAAGCGAAGATCGCCGTGTCAGAACTTCAGGGTCGCTGGCGGGACATCTACCATATGGCATGGCTGACACAATGGGCAGGAACGAACACTTGTCAACAATCGATCTAGTCGTTCCAAGATTCAACTCTTCAGACTCGGAAACGCTCCTAGGCTTGTTTGACGGTCAGGCGCTTTCTAGTGGTGGCTCTAAGATCGCCAAGTACCTTCATGAGAATTTCGGGCACATTTTCACGTTGGAACTGAAAGCCTTGAAAACACGCCAGAACGAAGGGCCCACTGACGCGCTTAGACGTGCTTTTCTCGCCCTCAACAAGGACCTTGTCACTATAGCCATTGAGCATAGCGAGAAGCGACCGTTAGGGATGCATCGTGGTTCGGGGGCACACGTGGTCCTAAGTAAGGAAGACCTGAACTCCGGAGCGGTCGCCACGGTTGTTTATCTTCAAGCACAAGAGCTATACGTCGCCAATATTGGCGACGCACAAGCTATGCTTATCCAGTCCGACGGCTCGCATAAGATCCTTACTCGGAAGCATGACCCCGCCGAACCAACTGAGCGTCAACGTATACGAGACGCCGGAGGCTGGGTTTCTCGCCAGGGAAAACTAAATGATCTGCTTGAAGTCTCTCGCGCTTTCGGTTATGCCGATTTGATGCCCGCTGTTCAAGCAGCCCCCAACGTGACCGAGATCTCTATTACTCCTCAGGATGAAACAATATTGATTGCGACGAAAGAGCTGTGGCAATATCTTACACCTGGCTTGGTGGTTGATGTTACCAGATCAGAACGAAATGATCTGATGCGCGCCTCCCAGAAGCTACGAGATCTTGCCATGGCCTACGGTTCAACCAATAAGATCATGATCATGATGATCAGCGTCGCGGATCTAAAACGACGCCAGGAGCGGTCTGCTCGTTTGCATAGGGGGCAGAGCATGTCACTGTATCCCTCTGGTGTGCCAGACGAATTTCAATATCCAGCCAAACGAGGCAGAAAAGCCAAGGGTGAGGTCCAGGACTCTACGTTGCATAGGCTCGAAGCCGAGGTCCCTGCGCCTACTGATAAGCCCTCTATCGTTTTCACCGACATCAAGAATTCTACCAATCTGTGGGAAATGTATCCTTCGGCTATGCGATCCGCCATCAAGCTCCACAACGAGGTTATGCGACGACAACTTCGGAGAATCGGCGGATACGAAGTCAAGACAGAAGGCGATGCCTTTATGGTCTCCTTCCCTACCGCAACTTCGGCACTGTTGTGGTGCTTCTCTGTTCAGACTCAACTACTTGACGTGCCCTGGCCTTCAGAAATACTCAACTCGATGTCTTGCCAAGAGGTGTACGACAAGGATAACAACCTCATTTTCAGGGGCCTCTCCGTCAGAATGGGCATTCATTATGGTGAGCCGGTGGCCGAGATTGATCCCGTCACACGCCGTATGGATTATTTTGGTCCTATGGTGAATAAGGCATCCCGTATCTCTTCGGTCGCCGACGGTGGTCAAATTACCGTGTCCGCGGATTTTATCTCGGAGATCCAGCGTTGCCTTGAGACATATCAAGATAGCGAGCGAATCGGGACTTTGGAGTCTGAGGATACTTTTGATGATGATCAGACCTCGCTAGCGATCAGAAAGGAACTGAAATCTCTCAGCTCCCAAGGTTTTGAGGTGAAGGAAATGGGCGAGAGAAAATTGAAGGGTTTGGAAAACCCCGAGTATATATACTCGCTCTATCCACATGTTCTAGCTGGCCGCATCGAGCATCACACTAACCCTATCACAACGACTGAGGATGTTCTAAAACCTGCCACACTCGAACCTGGAAGCGAACTCGGGATCGATCCGGAGACGGTCTGGTCTCTTTGGAAAGTTAGTTTACGCCTCGAGATGCTCTGTAGTTCTCTGGAAGAGATGTCTGGTAGGGGTTTGCAACCTCCCGAGACCGAGGTCCTGGAACGTATGAAGCAACGCGGCGGTGAGGTCACCGAACGGTTCTTATTCAACTTCATGGAGCACCAAGTAAGCCGAATCGAGGTAAGTCGTCGCATACTATGAATAAACTCATTGTGATCCCCGCTAACACTCATTATAGACCTGTGTGTCCACACTCGCAATGCGACATATCGCCATTGGTGGCGGCCAGATCACCCAATTAGAAGATCTCCGAACGCCAATGGCAGTTGTGCTCGACAACCTTACAGTCCAATTGGCCGAGCTCGAGAAGTACAAGGCTAAATACGGCGCCCTTGACACGGATTCTGAAAGCGAGGCGTACAGCGTATCCGAGTCGGAATAAATGGGGCTGGTCTCACATTACTCGCATTCTACCCTTTTACCTCGCATTCAGTATACTATATCACCCTATCAACAGTTCTCCAGATCCACGCTAGAGATCTTATCGCTCCTCATACTTTCGTTCCATTAATTCATCCAGGACAAATGTCATCCTGTTATATAAATACCTACCTTATAATGTGCTACGAAGACATCTCTTACGACTTCGGGAAGGCTACGTGTTACCTTCTTTTACTCCAGGGAGCGGTAGGGATCGGGTAACGGCGTCCTCGCGAGCAAGTTTGGTTTTAAAAGGAAAAAGCGCGCCGCACCTCCCACCCCCTGCTAAGTAGTAGCACCGAGCTTTCACCAAATACCTCCACGCCTCGCTTTTTCTGTTTGCGTTTTCCGAATTATTTATTACAGGGTTGGATCCAAGATCGACTTCTCACTCGGTTATACGGGCATTGCGGTTTTCTTCTTTACAGGCATAATACGCTGCCGTATCATACAGATGGGATACTCTGTAGCAGCAATCCAGGCGTTATCGGGACAGAAAGAAGACAGAAAGAGCGGGCTTAGTTAGGTATTAGGGGGGAGAGGAGGGGAGGGAAGAAAGTTGATTCTTTTACCTTTTCTTCCCTCCCTTTTTTCCTTTTTGGTTTTGCTGTCGCGCATAGGTCGTCACAGCCCGGGCAATCAATCCGTTGGATAATAAATAAATTAGGCTGACAGACGACCTGGTCGGTTATGTACCCTAGGAAGTAGATTAGTTGATTAGCTAAGTAGCCAGTAAGCAAGCATGCATACATGCAAGTAAGCAAGTAAGGAAGCAAAAAAGTGCCCTGCCCTCGCAGTCACCACCAACCCCTTGAGGTGGATGGATGGACGGGTCGTGTAATTAACGACTGTGTTGGAAATTCATTGCTTAGGTCCGTCTGTGTTGTCTATCTCTGTCTATATACTTGGTGATTAGGTGTCTCGTGCTCCTGGCCTACCTATGTTGTGAGATGTATCTTCAAGGGGTGAGGGAGAGAACACGGGCAACATCCCCCCCTTTCCTCCTAATATATGCCAACTCGGAATTCATGTAGAGGTTTTTGGTTTCTTGGGCGTCTTTCATAAAATGTGTGTGTAGAATAGGTACTAGGATAGGATGATCTACTAGATATACCAGAGTTATTCAACTCGTTATGGCCATTATATGTGTGGTGCCGGGATCTCTAGTTGAAAGAACGTTGTATTACTCTGGTCTGATCTAGGTACATTAGGTAAGCTGGGGATATCGATTTTATACAGGGCGACCTCCGGCTATATGCACAACATTGCGCTTCATAGGTATAACGCCTCCGGCACCTGGGATCCACCTCTCCGGGGATTACCTCGCAGCTACAAGACATTATTCCTGGTGCCTAGTATCTTTTATCCAGGACATCTAGCTTGATATATATAGGAGATAATCAGCAGGCCTAAATATATATCTGAGTTACTTGTCACTGATACGACCAAGTCGATAGGGAGATCAAGATCAGATCGTCTCCGAGTTCTATAAAGCTGAGACATTCGTCCGCGTGTCTTCGAAAAGGAAATATTGTCCATTGTTCCAGAGGTGATGCCTGGACTATTCACATGTATATAAACAAGGATAGCCAACAATAGGATGCTTGTCTACGTCTGGTTGGAATTCCTCTTTTGCACATTCTGTCTTTGACCTAACTAGAGAGGATGCGCCCGTAACCTTCTTCGGTAGATAGATATCTCGGAGGATAGATATCTCCTAGTACATATGATTGACGGTATGTGTGTGAGTGCTTAGTAGCCAGCATTAGAGTTACTAGAGTTTGTGGTGAAAGACCTCAGTGGTTATATATCGTGGCATTATTGTACCTGAAGTAATACCTATGTCGGCAGCCCGTCGAGGGATTCTGGCCACGTGTCTGTGGAATGAATAGCGGACATGAATGCATCGTTTGAAGCTAATTCACAGAGACGATCGTCGGAAACGCATCGCGTGGAAATAATATAGCTGTCCTAAGTCTCGTCATCAAAGACAGGATGTTAAGTGTAGAAAGAAGTCTTATTAGGTAGATCCAACACCGAGCATTAGGCTAACAATCTCACTCACATAGCTGTTAGTAGCGGGAGCTACCAGGTCTATCGAAGAAAAAAGAAAGAAGAAAAAAAAGAAAAAAATCATGCAGGAAAAAAATGTCTCGAACTCAGGACGTTCAACAAAGTAATTTCATTTGCTGCTGCCACCGGGATTTGCACCCGGGTATCTCCCTAACCAAATTTTTTTTTTTTTTCAAATGGGAGGGGAGTAGGTTAACTACTACCTCATGGCAGCTGCGTGTCTTGTTGTTGATTCTTGAGACGGTATTATTAATTATATAGGTTTGTCGTACTTGACGTAGGCACAGGCAAACAAACAGGAGTGGCGACTGCCTAACCTACCAAGGGTAAGAGAACGGTACGGCGGTACACACATACACACACACTGTGAAGGAGTTGTAGCTGAGATATGAATGCAAACGCGTCCCTACCGTGTAGAACCTTACATTACCCAAGCCTATGACGTGCATATCAAACGCGTCGTCAGGTGAGAGAGACAGAGAGAGTCCTTGCTATACCTACCTAACCTTATTCACATGCAGCTATATACTACCCAGTTACATACATAACTCCATCCATTAGGTACTTCCAAGTCACAGTTTCGGCCACCTGCATACCGGGCTGCTTGACTACTTAATCTATCTAAGTAGATTCCATACGAGGCAAGCAGCATGCCTTCGAACAATAGTTATATCTCGCCTAGCTATAGATAGAGATGAACAGATATTAGGGGAAGAAAGGCAAAAGTATTTTATAATATCATACTTCCATGTCACACCAAACATTGTCATGACGAAAAATGTAAATACCATTCCCTGAGCAAAAGTAATATAAGATTGAGAGGATTTCCCCATAGCTCTCGCTCCTCAAATAACGACAGGAAGCATCTATCTAATGTAGGTATGTATGTGTGTAAACCGTACATGGCTGCGAAAGGGGGTATATATCGATACTTGTACGACTGCATCGCTCGAATCAGAACATGTATCGTCATCACACACCTATATCTTCCCTTCCATAAGGTGGCATTGGGCGCAAATCGGACGGACAGTCCCAGCTGCTCATCCCCTACCAAACGCCCCCTCAGCCTTGCCACGTCAGACGCATACATTAACTCACAGACAAGGCATATCCAATACCACGGCGAACCGCATCATACATACCCCGCGTGATTCACCCGCGTCCAACAAATAAGTATAGATCAGAACCGATTGCAACCCACCCCAACGCTATGAGAATATATGCAACCCGACCCAAAAGCATAAGTATAAGCGCCAACAATGGTCGCACGCGCGAAAACCAGCTAACTCAAATTATCATATTACCATCCGACAAGCCCCCTTGACTTGTGTGTCTGCTCCTACCACATAACACTATCGACATCACGCTCACACTCCGGTAAGTTTCCTCCACCAGCTGCTTCGAGGTGTTGTGTCCATGAACACGGATTCACGCGGTTGCTGTTGCGGCTGCTGCAACTGCGGCTGCGACTGTGGTCTCTCTCCGCTGCCGTCAGAGCCACCATGACGTTCCCGGCGCTCTCGTTCCTCACGACGAGCCCGTCGGCGTCTCCGGTCGTCGTCCATCTCGCCGTCGAGATCGCCGTACTTGGCGTAACGACGAGCTCGGCGTGCCGCGCGGCGAGCCTCTTCGTCATCTTCGGGAGGTGCGTCGGTAGACGGACCGTCTTCAGGAGGAGGGCCGGCGTCCCAGTGTTCTTTCACCCAAGAATTCGTCCCCGAGTGGGGCCATGATGCCTTGCTTTTCCTGGGCTCGTCGACTGTGTATCGCGAGATCCTCTCTTGGGGATAGACATAGTCATCAGCCGGCATCGAGCGCCTTCGGCTCGTCTTCTCCTCGGCACGCCTGGCCTCACGTCTCCGTCTACGCTCCCTCTCATCCTCCGAGGCGTCATAGTATCGTGATCGACGTCGTTCGTGCCGAGCAGCACGCCGAGCTTCAGCTTCAGCTTCGTCAAAAGCCACGGTGGCGGCTGATTCCCTTTCGAGCTTGCGACGGCTCCTCCGTTCGGCTTTTCCTGCTTGTAGCGCTGCCATCTCCTCCGCAGCACGGCGCTCGGCCTCGCGTTCTCGCGCAGCCCTACGTTCGGCTCGCCGAGCCTCCCGTTCTTCTTGCCTACGAGCTTCAGCTTCCTCCTCTTCACGCCTCCTGCGCCTTTCACGTCTAGCTTCCTCTCTAGCACGATGGGCTTCTTCGGCAGCCTTCTCTTCGGCCCTCCTGGCATGGCGAGCGGCGCGGCGCGCTTCCCTTTCCTCATCTATGCCATGTGCATCAATATGGCCTCTATCCCGCGAAGACCGCTTCGCCCTTTTATCAGGTCTACCTTCATCGTCCGTGGTATAATATGTGTTTCGTCGACGGGCTTCGGGGCGTAAGTCGGAGCGCGGGGTCGAGGACATAAGCCCTCCGAAAAGCCCGGCAAGCCCCTTTTTGCCGTTCGTGTTCGATCTTCTCAGAGGTGTCGCGTCGGTAGGACTATCCGCATCAACTATGACGATGTCCTCTTCCGCCTTGACCTGCTTTTTAGTTAGTGCTGTGAGACTGTGTCTAGTTGCGTGTCTTCTTACCTTTGACCGCTTGCGAGCCGACTTTTCAGGACCTGGCGTTATGTCGGCATCATCAACCATGATGATTTCATCTTCGGCTGCGCGAACTTTCGAGCTCCTGCGACTGCGGCTTTTGTCGACACCTAGGAACTTGGCAGCCTTGGCGGACATCTCGGGCACTTCCTCGGGTGGTGGCGATACAAAGCCAGTAGTAATGTCAACTGATCGACGACGCGAACCAGATTTGCTCGAGCTTTGTCGCTTATCCCGGGTTGACATCGAGCGCGACAGAGGGGGGCGCGATACAGGGGGTGTGCTCTGGAACAAGCTACTCACGCGCGGCTTCGGAGTTGACGCGACTTTCTTCTCAACTCGCTCTGCCTTGTCTGAAGCTGAGCCTTTGGAGGATGACTTCTCCTCTTTCTCCTTTCTCGACTGTTTCTCTTCAGACCGAGACTTGGATTTCTTCTCATCTTTGCGTGGTGAAGCTGACCACGTTCCCCATGATGCACTTCCGTCGCGACTGATCTTTGGTCGCTCTCTCTTCGCGGACTTCAACTCGGGAGGTGGCGTGGGGGGTGAGTCGTGAAAAGCTGGAGGTGGTTCGGGTGCTTCGGGCGGCGGAGGGCAAGATGGCTCGTCCTTGGCTTTGCTCTTCTTGCTACTCTTCTTCTTCTTCTTTTCTACCGGCGAGGTCATGTCAACAATTTCGATGATTTCGTCCTCGTCTTCGTCACCTGGGAAGCTTCCCGGAAGAGGATCTTTGTCTTTCCTAGACTTTTTACCTTCCTTCGATGGTCGCACAACAGGTCCGGGCGGCGGTGGCGGTGGCGTTGGCAGAGGGTCAATCAAGTCAGCATCCTCCTCTTCCTTCGACGCCTCAAATTTCTTAAGCTTGCCTGAAAGCTTGCTTCCCTTAGCCTTCTTCGGCTTCATCCAGTCATCCGTGAAGTTTCTGGAAGATGGCGTTTCCTCGGCCGCGGCATCCTCAAAACTCTGTGATGACTCAGCAAATCTAATCTCGGTTGTTATCGACTGCCTAGAACTGCTTACCTGTTCGGGCACTGAACTCCTCGGCTTGGCACCCCAAAAGGAGAATGGGTCAGGGACCGATTGCGCCATGGGAGTTTGCGCCTTGGGAGTTTGTGTCTTAGGAGTTTGCGTCTTGGGAGTAGGCGCCTTTAGAGACGGGAAGCCAGATAAGATCGCTTCCACTTGTTCAGGAGATAGATTGGCGAGATCATCCTCGACATCCTCCTCAACTCTGTCCTCCTTCTTATCTTTATCCTCCTTATCTTCTTTCTTGGAAGATGACTTATCTTTGCTGCCACCGGACTTAGACTTCTTATCGTCGGATTTGGAGCTCTTCTTGGACTTCTTCTTTTTGGCTGCAGCGGCTTCGGCCTCTTCACGTTCACGCGCCTCAGCCTCACGAACAGCTCTTTCAGCTTCTCGGGCGGCTTCTTCCTGAGCCTCCCGGGCAGCCTGTTCTTCAGTCTCCCGGAGAGCCTGCTCTTCAGCTTCTCGCCGAGCTTGTTCTTCAGCCTCTCTTGCAGCTTGCTCCTCAGCCTCTCGTGCAGCTTGCTCCTCAGCCTCTCGTGCAGCCTGTTCCTCAGCTTCGAGTGCGGCCTGCGCTTCGGCGTCTTGAGTATCTGTCTCTGCAGCACGTGCATTGGCTCTCTCGGTAAGTTCATCGAATCTTGCTTGAAGCTTTGCGGACAGCTTTTTCTTCTTGCTCCTGTTCGTGAGTTTAGCGAGCTCTGCCTCCTCCTCAGCGATCTCGGCTGCCAGTGCTTCAGCGGCGGCTTTCTCTTCAATCTCTCGGGCTTCGGCAGCAGCTCTTTCTTCGGCTTCCAATGCCTCGGCTGCGGCTTTTTCTTCAGCTTCTTGTGCAGCCTTCTCTTCAGCTTCCTTAGCAGCCTTCTCCTCGGCGCGACGTTCGGCATTATCAGTGAGCTCGTCAAGGCGTTTCCGATCCTTGCCAGAGAACTTCTTCTTCTGAGTCTTTTTCTTCGCTTCAAGAGTGGCGCGCTCTTCCTCTTCGGCTGCGATTTGGGCCTGTAACTCGGCTTCTGCAGCCGCCTTGTCGTCTTCCTGAGATATTGGCTCATCCCACACGTTTTCTTCCAGCTCCTGATTAGACACGCTCATATCTAAAGAAGGTGGGGTGGGCGCTGGAGGCGGAGACTTCTTTTTCTTGCCCTTCTTGGAAGAGCTCCAACCCCAGTCATCATCGTCGAACTTGCTATCCTTACTCTCTTCAACGGAGTCAGGTTGGACCCCGTTGAGTTGAGAGCCATTTTCGAGCTCAACAGGCACATTCTTGCTGTTCTTCTTTTTCTTCTTTGAACTGCTCAGACCCCAAACGTCATCAGACTTAGGCTCCTCGATCGAATCGGGAATAAGTGTGTCGCTAGTGTTATTTTTCTTAGTCTTCCCAACGCCAAAAGTGTCCCAGAAGTCGTCGGCACCTCCAGCGTCAGGGGCATCAGGAACGGCAGGTGGCGGTGGCTGTTCGGGTTCAGGCCCTTTTTCCAGTTCAACTAGAGCAGTAGAAGTCTTGCCCTTCTTGCCCTTCTTGCCCCAGTTTAGCCAGCTGTCATCATTATTCTCTGTGGTCTCAACTGGGGGCTCTTCCTTCACCTTCTTTGCCATCTTTTTGGTGGCTCCCCAAAAGCTCCAGGCGCTAGGTAGCTCCTCAGCAGGGGGTTCGGGTTTAGGTGTAGGTACAGGCTCAGGCTCAGGCTCAGGCTCAGGCTCAGGCTCATGTTCAGGTTCAGGTTCGGGGGCTGGTGGATCCGGTTCTTTAGATCGCTCCTCTTGGGTACCTTTCTTCTTCTTCTTTTCCTTTTTGGAATTTCCCCAGCTTGACCACTCGTCTACGGCAGGTTCTTCTTTCTCTGCTTTAGGAGGCTCTGGCTCTACAGATGGTTCCTCAACAGCACCTTTCTTCTTCTTCTTCTTTTCTTTCTTGGAAGCACCAAGTAATGCGAAGAAGTCGTCTTCTGCTGGCTTCTCTTCCTTCGGAGGTTCAGGTTCGGCTTCCACCACAGGCTCTGGTACCGGTGGTTCCGGCTCTTTCGGTGGTTCGGGTTCAATCGCTCCCTTTTTCTTCTTTTTCTTTTCTTTTTTTGAAGAAAAGAGCAAAAGGTCATCTTCCTCCTTCTTAGTAGGCTCCGGCTCTGGGATAGGTTCAGGCTCAAGTGCGGGTTCAGGGTCAGGCTCCTTGAAGAGAGTTTTTTCTTCTACTATGCCCTTCTTCATCTTTTTCTTCTCCTTCTTAGGCATACCCCAAGTACCCCAGTCGTCTTCCTTCTCGGGTTCGGGCTGTGGCTCAGGCTCAACCTCAGGCACGGGATCAGGTTCCTTCACCTCCTCGATGACTCTCCCTTTCTTGCCCTTTTTCTTAGTCGCCGAGCCCCAGTTAGTCCAGTCGTCGTCATCCTTTTTCTCAGGCTCTGGCGGCTCCGGTTCAGGTTCAGGGTCAAGGGCTGGGCTTTTGCCCTTCTTCTTCTTTTTCGAAACGGAGGTGTTTCCCCAAAAATCTTCTTCAATCCTATTACTGGTCTCGGGCTCTGGGGCTGGCTCTTGGACCTTGATTTCCTCGGCAATCTTGCCTTTCTTCTTCTTATCCTTCTTGGTGGCGCCCCAACCCCAGCCGTCATCGGCTGCTGCAGGCTCGGGTTCTGGATCAGGTGCAGGGGGGCTGGGCGCTCGAGTTTCTTCAGTGATACCCTTCATCTTTTTTTTATCTTTCTTTGATGTAGCCCACCCCTCATTCCAGATGTCGTTTTGGGGTGGTTCAGGTTCAGGTTCAGGTTCAGGTTCAGGTTCAGGTTCCTTAGCTTCCTCAGCCGCGCCTTTCTTCTTCTTCTTCTCCTTCTTGGATGCGAGCGCGGGCAAGCTGTCAACAGGGGCAGCAATAGCGTCTGCAACTGGCTCAATCTTCTTGGGTTCGGGCTCTGCCACCGCAGCACCTTTCTTGCCCTTCTTCTTGGTGGTCGTACCCCAAGCACCCCCCCAATTGTCGTCAGCTGCAGTTGAACCGAAATCCTGGGTGTCGGCCAGCAGGTCATTCTTCTCTTCAGGCTTGGAATCCCAGATGCTATTCTGTTTTGTCTTGTCCTTCTTGCCGGCTTTGAAGCCAAAGTCGAATCCATCGTCTTTCTTTCCCTCAGATTTGTCGTCTGGGATGGCCGAGGTTACCGGTTTTTCCTCTTCAGCCACGTTGACAAGAGAGCCGAAACTGAAACCCGTATTGATCTTCTTCTTCGACTTGGACGGGTTGAGGCCCCATGGGCTATCATCGATTTGATCTTTCTTTTGCTTATCTTCCGGCTTGTCAGCCGTGGTGTCACCTGTAAGGTTTCCCCAGACCCTTAATGCGCCAGGAATCCACGAGCTCAAGGGATTGGGCTTGGTATCTGCTGTATTGCCAGGATTTGTATCAGGCGACGGTCCCGGCGGGTCGTCTAATTTGATTTCTTGGAATGTGTCAGATTTAGCAGATACCTCTAGAGAGTCGGCTTTTTCCTCGGTCTGGTTCTTGGCTTTCTTCTTTTTCTTGCCGACGGGTGCGAAAGCATCGAATTCATCATCGGGTTTAGCATCGCCTGTGGTATCCTTCTTGTCCTTGTCCTTGTCCTTATCCTTATCATCACCGTCGCCAGCGCCGTTGCTGTTGCCGGAAGCATCACCACCGGCCTTACCAGCATCACCGTTTTGGTCACCGCCGTTACCACCTTCCTCACCTCCGCCGCCACCTTCATCTTTCTTTGGCTCGTTGAAGTTATTCGCCGGCTGCTGAGGCTGCTTGTTCTTCTTCTTTTTGCCGTGCTGGATGAAGCCCTCGCCGGAGGAAAAATCGAGATAGAAATGAATCGTCGGGTCATGGATTAACGAGTCCCTTCGCCGTTCCCGACGTTGTTGGTGATCTTCGGGTGGTGGTGGCAAGCAGCCGGCCTCCGAAGGAACTGGATTTCGGGGCCGGGCTGCGTCGGTAGTTTGAGTAGGGTCGATTAGGGTTTCGGATGGTAGAGGGTCTTCATCATATCGTTTCGGTAGTCGTTGCGGTCGTTTTGGCGTGTGGTTGGGTATTACGAGGGGCTTGGAGATGGCATAATAGTGAAGCCTTGAAGAGGGATTATGATTATGTTCCTGTTCCGAAACGGAATCGGTCAATTAAGAGTTTCAATGATTACCACAAACGGGCCTTCGCGCGCAAGCAGTTTTTGGCTCTAACCAACGACCACTGACGCCATGGGCCGTCCTGTTTGAAGTGAAGTTGAGGTTGAGAGTTGAAGTTGCCAACATTGCCGTGACACCAGCCTTGCTGGTGAAGGACAAAACAAGAACAACAAAAAGTTTAAGAGATCGTCAACGTTCAAGGCTACATACCGAAGATTGTCTTGGCTTGGATAGAAGCCATGCTTTTGCAATAAGTTGTAATTGAGTCGACAGATCAAACTCATCCCACTGAGGAGTTGTTGTAGAAGGCCGGAACGATGGCCAGCCAAATGCGCTTCTTGTCCCGCTTGGGCAGGACTCCACAGCCGCAGCCGCAGCCATTTTGAGATTGAGAACTCAACTGGCGGCAACGGGGGATGAGACTCATGGACGCCGCGCGATCTCTTGTTAGACAGATGGAGCAAGAAACAGGCGGTATCTCATCAAACAGCGGAATTAGTGATCGATAACATGAAGCCGGAAAGAGAAGCTGTCAACCTGTGTATCCGAGCGCCTTAAAAAGCGGAAGCCGAAGAATATCTGCTGGAAAAGAGTCAAGTTGGGGGCTCAAGGAGGTTGCAGTGGCAGGTAGCAGTCGCTGAGTGGCAAAAGCGATGAGATGGCACGGCATGAAAGTACCAGACTCTCCAATCTTGTGCAGAATCCTACAGGTAGGTTATTCTTGTCAACTCGTAATCTCTTCAGTGCTCCCGTATATTGCCTCGGGCGGTCCAATGGCAACGACAGAAGGCCAGAGCGGAATATAAGAGGCAGGGGAGACGAATGATGACAAAGGACCGGTAATGTGGAGGATACGGTACTTGGTCCTGCAAGTCTTCAAGACTAGTAAGGTGTGTAAGACAGTTCCAATGTTCGTACGGGCTTGTCTCCGGACGAGATTGTGACACATCCAGGATTTCCAGAAATGAGGCGGTTGTGGATAGTGTATGTATGTGTATATGTATGTGAATGTGTATGGGGATGTGGATGTGTGTGTATGTATGGATTTGAATAGGTTAGGTACGGATGGGACTTACTGCATGCAAAATAAACCAAAGAAAAAAAGGTTTAACACATGGAACGGAGGTCTATCTTGCGCTCTGCTTCGAGGTAAAGTACAAGGGAGGCAGAGCATGAACAGGCGGGCTGGAGGTATAAGGATAGATAGACTCTACGTTATGTACTCTAGGTATGTAGTAGTTATGTACCTAAGGTAGTATAGTAAATATGCAGGTATGGGCGTGCATGAATGGATATATGTACTTGTAGAATGGATGAGCGTGCCCGGCCCTGCAGGGTCATATGCACAATGACAATGTCGGCGCCTGAGTGGACGAAGGGAGAGGAAGTATACGGGAGGAGGGTGTCTGTGAGTGTATGGCCAGACGTGAAGTAGGTAACTCGAGGTGGAAGCGTTGGTGTTTGTTGGATGGCTGGTAAATCGATTGATTGGGCTATCTGGGATGTGACGGGGTCCACTTGTTTTATCATTACCCCCCCCCCTTCTTCCCTTCCTTCCTTCCTCCGCCGTGCCCCTCTCTTCCACTATCGCAACCTCGTCAACCTCAAGACGGCAACTGTCCTTATCCACTTCAGGCGTCCTTGCCGCACCTCCATAACCTAGCGTACCGGCTAGGGTCATAACCCAAACGGGTCCAGGTGACAATGTGACATAGTAGTTATGGAGTTCTACATACATGAAGCCTTGCCTTCCTGACAACATAACAGCATTCGAACTTACCACCCTTCTCCAACTTCCATCTTGAACTCGACCGAACCCCCCTCCCTTTAGCAACAGTGTGGGACTTCCCGGTCCGTTTACTGTACTAGGGAAGTATACTAGCAATTAGGTATATACTAGGTAACCTATGTGGTAGGGCGAACCCGCTATGAGATCTTAACTCAAACTAAACATAGTTGACATGTTCTTTAGGAAACCGACCAATCTACCGGATACTACATATGTCTAGCGAATATAGCGCCAGGGAAACCCGTTTGAATGTTTGGACGTTTAGATGTTTAAACCCTGCGCATACATACATCTCTGAAACCTGCCACTATCATTTACATGAGCCCTCTGCTTATCCCCTGATGCCCGTCAGCTTTTTTTTTTTTTTTTTTTTTTTTTTTTTTTTTTCTTTCTTTTTCCTTTTTCGTATTTTTGCACACTCTCCCCCTTTTCTCGCGCCTCGTTTATTTTAAATTTCTGTGTATCTGGCCCGCCAACCCCTGCAGCTCCGTGCCCTTATCTGACTTGACATCCGCGTACAGCATGGTCGATCATCTACCAAATATGTGAACGGCATCAGGAACGTGCAGCCCGCCTAGCATCCATTGCTCAATGCCTTCCGCGTAGCCTGGCTTTCTGGGCAAATGTTGGAATGAGCTCGTCAAATGACATAGTCGCGTGCCTGGGAAATGCATAGATTTAGACGCGACTCTGACAAGTGTCCAATAACGGTGCCTTCGCTCACGCGCAGTACGCGGCTCAACCTGGGTTGCCGGGCAATCGGGGTTCTGGCTTACCCGCTTGCTTGCCTGCTTGCGGTGGAAATAGGCATTGATACGTGAGAAATAGGCAGCCATGCGCCTGTTAATTTATATCTACTCCCTCTCCCGCACCATACGATGCTTCCACGTTGTTGGACCCATCTGAAAGTGGATGTGCTAAGGCATGCCAGATGCATCTAGTGCATCTTGCAGTGTCTAGTCTTCGTCGTTATGCTGTTCGTCTCTTCTGTCTTTCTTTCACTTAAGTCAGGCTACCGTCGAATCCTGGCTTCCCGCAGCGGGTTTTCTTGCAGTCGCATAGGCATGGGCAGGGGCATAGGCATGGGCATAGGCATAGGCATAGGCAAACTATGTACCGCCGTTCTGTCGATACCCCCAAGTCTGTTTTGGGCTGCCCGAGCTTCTGCATGCAGTGCCCCCCCATGTGAATGGGTAATGGTTGTTCGTCGCCCAGTCCTATGGCAGATCCTCCATGCGCTATCCCACAGATATCGCCAAAAGCGGCATCGTTACGCTTCACCGCTCAAACGCATCTCGACATCTTGAAGCCAATTGGAATAGAAAAGTGGACGCCATTCGCAAAAGAGAATGGGCCACGATTTGACTGGTCCTCTCAAGCAGAAAATTTTTAGCACAATTGACCAACGGATTGTTGCGTCAGTGCCTATTCGCTGCTTCGAGGATATTCCATCAACAACAACTTGATAGTCGCAACACGAATTACCCTTGAATGATTCCCATGGTACTTCGTACGAGGAACACGTCTGTCTATTATCATACAGAGACAGGTAAGCCCGACTTCTCGTTCTTGTTTTCATCATATGTTCTTCAAGTAGTCAAACCGAATCGAAAAGAATGAGGTGTCTCCCGATGCAATATCATCGGCATCATCTATTACATTTCTCATCGTATATTCAACCGTTTTGCCTCCTTTCACCGCATTTTCAGGTGCATAAGCGGACTCCCGATTACATTGACTGTACGTGTACGATCAGTCCAATCTTATTCATAGTGTGGACCTTGATGCCGAGGACTACGAGATGGGTCTTGCGATTGTACCTGATTTCAAAGTGGCTCGCGATCGGTTTAATAATCGATGCCAATCAACCATGAGTAGCTCGGTATAGATCCTCGGGTCTAATCGCGGGATCGAAGATCTATCTAGGATATTCACTCCTAGACGAGCAACGTCAGCTATGGATTGGCGGTTCAGAAAAGAATTCGTGATCCGAACCTCATATTGAATTGGTTCCTATATCCGCATCTCAAGGTGGCGAGATTGAGCTTATGAATGCAGATAGTCATTATCTAAGTTCAACAAGAGTCTTGGGGGGTATTCCAGTGAATACACGCCAGTGCCAACACATGGCAGCATAGTATATCAAGTCACGGACAACGACGTATCACTATATTCATTCTGGCTTACTTGCTATTATATGGGGACAATTCATGCAATTCAGTCATCGATTCTTGCTAGACACTTCACTCGTGACCAGTCTTATCATCGGCTTGATCTTCATTGACCCACGAACCAGAAAATGGTCAGATCGACTGAATGTCAACAATCCGAGCATGAACAAGCGGAACTCGGAGACGTCCACAAGGGAGCTCAGACGACGCAGCGCCAATTCCTATTAGAGAGGCAGATAGTCAAGCAGGATGCAAGTTGTAATCCCTTGCTCTTGTAGCTTCTGACTCAGAATCAACAGTAAAGCAGAGGAAGATGCCTCCTAAACATCTACCATAAGGGCGTTGAAACCCAAGTTCCACGAAGGCAAAACTAACCAGCCAGCCAGCATCAGTGGTTTGTATACGATACTCCTTAAGCCTGAAAATGGCCCGCTGCTATATGATCATGGAATGTCTAAACTATTGATAGGCAGACAAAGATGCAGTCTCGTAATCCCTATGTACTTCCCGTCTATCCTGCAGCTTTAGGCAGCTTTGCTATCTGCAGCCACGATCTAGGTCAGGCATGAATCTTCTTTCTTGACCGAGCTACCTATCTATAATTACATCAAGATTTACGGGCTTCTACCTATCGCTACCTGGCAACCGAAACCGGACGCGAGTGTCAACAAGCCAGGGAATTATATATGTAAGTAAGTGGATTTGGCACAACAATCGGGACGTGCCCCTAACCTACTAACCCGCCACACCGTCCCTGAAGTATAGCACACGCTCTTAAGATAGACGCAAGCAGCAGCGGGACCTGCCACTCACGTCCATACACACAACCGCAGCATCAAGCAAGCCCCTGACAGCAAGCAAATATCAAGGATAATACGATTTTTTAGTTAGTCAGTTGGCCACGGTATTAGTCGAGGAACAACAATGTATTATGTCCGATGTCTAAATGCGTACATACGTACATACATATATTAGTTCTTGGACAGCTCACCTACCTACCTACCTGTACACCAGCCAGCGAGAAACTCCGGACCCCGGAGCTTGGAACGCTGCAAATATGTATGCACGTGTCTACGTGTGTGTATGTATGTACGTATGGAGCGCTATCCAGCGAGCTAGCACCGTGCCCCAGACACAGACGTGGGATGACCCTCGTTCCGAAGCATCCAGGTTCCTACTTCAGATTCACGGTATAGACAATGGACGCTTGGGTCTCTGCATCGACGCCACCTACCCGGCTTATCGATCCCGAGCCAGCAATTCGGAGCGCCGTCGCGCGCCCACCGCCTGGCTGACAGTCGGTTCGAGCCCTGAAGCGCGCGAAGCCGTCCGTCTGTCTGCTACAAGAGCAAGCCGTCGATGGCACCGCGTTCATATTGGCAATTATTAGGTTATCGCCGTCGTCTGGTTCGAGTACGGTGCGTACCTACCTACATGCTAGGTAAGTAGTTTCCGTCTCGTCTGCGATCTCAGGCGTTTATGGGGCCACCAACCACCTGCTTCAGTAACCTTGTCAATTCGTCGTCGTCCTCGTCGGCCGTAGCGGTATTGGTTCAGCTAGCTGCCACGATACCGGGCAGTGTTACCTACGTGCGAGAAACGAGGTGGCATTGGGAAGGAGAAGAAGGGACGCATACGGGGGCGTACATAGTGACCTACGTATGCACATAGTGGTGCGATGGAGAGTGGGAGGTGTATATAGAGGGCCAGCGAGCTCCGCGAAAGGGGGCATAGGAAGAGAGATACTGCTCTCGTCGAGGTTTCTCCTGGCGCGCGCGCGCGCGCGTGTTGTGGCATGTTACCCGGTTGTAGTTACGTATCACTATGCATACATGGCTTTTCCTTAGTTATTCACGTTCGCAACTGAGAGCGAGAGTGATGGACTCACGCCATACCTAAGAGGCCGCCGGCTTGAAAACACATCACCACGTATGTATGTATCTAAGTCCACTTGCTCTGAGAGTAGGTAGGTAACTATATTGAGCGGCGACTATAATCCCGGTCCGCAGGGCTGGCCCGCCAGCTAACTTACATACATACATACAAACATACATACATACTCGGGACACGGAATGAGGTGAACAGACTCGGGCTGTTGTGGCTGGTGGATATGTAGGTATGCTTGCGGGTCCTAGCCACTGGCTAGCGTATGGAGCTCGAACTTGTCGAGTCTCATGACTTCTCGTAAGTGCTAGGTGCAGTGGATAAAACGGTTCCCGGTTGTGTATAGTTATTCTCCCGTCGGAGGACACGCCGTCCAGCTACCTAACCTAGGTGGATTCGCCACTCTATCGTCTTCCTCAGACTACCCAGGCACCAGGCATAGGAACGAACACGTCAGGGCCATCTTCCGTGCTCTATGTGCATACAAACCGCAGAACGGCCCTTGCCACATCGGGCTTCCCACGTATGTATGATGAACCTGTCGAGAAATGCAGAAGGGATGCCCTTTTTGATCGATCAATCGATCGATCGACGATCATAAGCGACAGCCAGCAGGGCGAGGCGATACCTACCTATGTAGAAAAAAAAAAACACAAGCAGGAGGCGGGAGGAAACAATTTTCCAGAAAACGGGCCATCGAGTGCCAAGAGAGAGCACGCACGCACGCACGGCATAACTCACCTCGTATTGAGTTATCCAAGATGGGGCCAGATATGTATGTGCACATGTTACCCTTTTCGTTCGAATGCTTGCTTGCGAGCTTTCCTTCCCCCAGCAGCAAGCACTTGCTCTTTTTTTTTTCTCGGCCTTCTCGCCCTCGCCCTCGCAGCAAGCACCACCACCATCACCACCACCACGTGTTCCCTTGAACCACGTCTCGCAAACCTGTGGACGGCTTGCGTGGTGGTCCTGACAGTTCATACTACCATCATGCGCGTGCTGGCGAGATACCTGGGGAACTCTGCATCGTGGACCATACCTAGAGTATAAGGGGGTTGGAATAAATCCGGGTGTCGTCTCCCGCTGCTGGAGCGAATACCCCGGGTACGGAGTGCCACGTCTATTATGGGCCGACGTCGACGATGCTGAGCTGTGACGAGGCGGATCCTCACTCAGCTGACGGATATTCAGGGAGATTGGATGTCTGTCTAGTCTGGACGATGCGGACGGCCGGTATAGGCAAACACGATGCATATGGATTGATAATATCCAGAGTCGAATTGGTCGTCTAAGGCTCGTTTCCACTTCATTTGTTTATATTCGTTGCCCACTACATAGTGAGTCCCGTTATAACCAAGTTCTATCCGTGTTCTTCGACTTGGAAGCCAGCTCACAGCGGTTTCTTGCCGATATATCGGCATTGCTTGACGAGAGTGTGAAGACGAGGGTGCCGCCGCACGGAGTAGCGCTGGGGCAAGTTCAAGTCGAGCATAAGGAGGGCCGTGTAGAATCTTCCATGCTAGACATTTCGTCTAAAGCTAATGGTGGGTGCTTCCATCACTCCCCAGACTCATAGATAAATACATCATGCTTACCTAGGGTTACAGCACCTTAGTGGCAGCTCCCAGATTTGGGAGGCCCTCGGTTCACTGCGCCGTATTGCAGTGAAGAGCTAAATCTGGTTCAGTCAAAATAAAGTATACTTCATTTACTTCCGCTTCCTTCAACGTGAACGTGCCATGTCTTCATATATGCTGATGCTAGATGTTGCGTACAGTGTGATACGTTTAGCATGATATACTTGCCTATTGAATCCGCGTGGTGGAGATGATTTAGCGCCTGAATCGGAACCGAACAAGACCGGTTGCGTTAAGTTTGGGGGCATCTCACGACAAGGTAGAAGCAACTGGTATAAAAGAATCTGAGACCACGGGCCATCCAAAAGTCAAGGGACTGGTGAAGGCGAAGTTGATGAATTCATAGAGAAGTGCTAGATATCGCGACGACAACGCGAGCTGTTCAGAGGTAGGCTATACAGGTAGACATGGTCAGTGACGCGTTCGTGGATATATATAGCACTTAGACGACCAGACAGATGGCAGTACCAGCCAGTTGTTCGTCATTCTGACGAAATACGATCTGGCAGAGGGCCAAATCTACTACCGCAAGATGCACGAGGGGGGTTTGGTGTTTAAAGTGGTTAAGATATTTGGGGGGAAGCATCTTAGATATATGTGCGTAGAGGGTGAGCTTCATAAAGAAAAAAGAGAAAATCAAAGCCAGCAAGGACATCTCTCTAGAATCAGTATAATACCATATCCACAGGCTATTTAGCAATATAGCAACTTAAGACACATGTAAAACAGCCAGCTGAGCCCGTCAAAGAATGTCCAGTTCGTTCCCAAGAATGAACCAGCACTACACCTACCTCATAGCCTCCGTCCACATAAGATATCCCTCTTCCCTTTCAAGCGAAGCTCCGCCTACACCCATCCACCCCAAACCAGCCCTCACCTTCCCCCTTCCTCTTCCCCTCTCCTCACCACCCGCGTCGTTCATCCGTTTCAGTACTCCCACTCACCCAGCACTGAGCAGCTTCTGCGTGATGACCTGGTTGACGAGGGGCCACAGCAGGCCGACGACGCCGATGATGATGGCCCAGCACTCGGGGCGCGCGTGCCAGGGGCTGCGGATGAACGACGCGTTGCGCGCCACCTCGCGCCGCCGCAGGCGCGCCCGCACCTCCTCCTGGAACACGGCACGCTCGTGCGAGGCGCTGCGACGCAGGTAAGCAGATGTCGTTAGCAACTGGGCGCGGGGTGTAGGCGTCGGTGGGGTTTGGTGATGGGTGATGAGAATTTATGAGAAAGAAGAGGGGGTCCGGGGTGGGAGAGAGGAAAGAAGGGGAAGAGGGGAAATAAGGGGAGGAGTCTTACAACGCGGCCTTGTGTGCTTGCTCCGCCATGCGATGGCGTTCTTCCTGGCTCTTGTTCATGCCTGCTGGCGGCGGCGGCGGCGGCGGCGGCGGCTGCGGCTGCGGACACCGGCTTGGCTGGTTGAGTGGCGGCGGGCAGCCTGCTACAGAGGGCACTCGGGTGTGTCGATGCACGTGGTTCGAGGATTCGCCTTGCATTTGGATGGGTCGTTGAATGGGTGATCCTTGATAGTTGGGAACACGGCGAATGCTTTATCTGAAAGAGGGTTTTAGGTCTGAGTTTGCCTGATAATCCAGGGGTTTCGAGGGGTGCTTGGGAGATGATCCAGGGGGAGTTCAGAGGAAGGGGGGAAACGTTATGGCGTGGGTGTTAGACGACTCGGAAGGTTCTATGTAGTTGACACATTACTTGATGTATCGACAAAAGAGAACGAAGGAGCCATGTTTGTTCTTGACTTCTTGGTATGTCTTAGGGCTTTCCTTGTCCGCGGTCTTCGTTGGTCTTCGTATCCTAACGCTGCCACGTTGCTTGGTACATGTTTCTCAACGAGTATAGGTGCTGCTGAATACTGGGTTTGGCGTTCTAATTCTATAATAGATAATATTCTATAATAGGTAATAGAAGAGAATAAGCGATAGGGAATTCCCAATTAATATATTCGATCAGATTTCTAGTATTCAGCGAGGGTGATCACTTTATTGTTCTAGTATTCTTGGTCCGCGCTTACTTTCGACTTCGAGTCCGAGGATCTTCGCTAGATGCAAAAACACATATCGAAGTCCAAGCTAGAGTTTATCACACAGAATCTTTATTTTGAAATGGTCAAACGATAGATATTCCCATTAAAATCAGGGTAGGGAAATTATTACATGAATCGATTCCAAAAACGAAAAATATGACTCTCAATTTAGAATATATGGCCGCCGGTTAGTAAAGTGGCTAGCTAGCTAGTCCGACAAGATAGTTAAAAATGAGTATAAAGAGCGACAATCACAACCTATTGAACATCTCTCCCATTTAATCCAAAAATTACCATCTACCTGCGTCGTTACTAGAATTCATCCAAGCAAACCCTCTTCTCAATGCCAAGCGGTCTTATGAACATGTCCAAGACCACCCTTCACCTTCGCCTCCGTCATGGTCTCGAGCATGTCGCCCAATTTCGCATCGACGCGTCGGAACATCGCTGCATCACGAATGTCAGCACGTCATATTTCACGGAAAGATCCAGACAGCAGAAACATACCGTAGGCGGCGTCCCTGATCCACTTTGTCTTGGCGCCGCTGATGTGCGCTGCGAGGTTGTTGACGAGCCGCTCCTGCGCACCGTCTTGCTTGCCCATGACGTGCCACAGCGCTGTCGATTGCTCGAAGTCCTTGTCCGTCACCTCGGACGAGAATGATACGGGGACTCCTCCCGCCGGAGCCTGGTCCAACCCGACTTCCTTCCTGTCCTTCTGGTTGTCATGTGCAGCCTGAGCGTTCACGCCCCGGGCCGATTCCATGAATTTGACGGGCTTGAGCTTCGTCCCGACGTAGTTGGGGTCGCCGCCGTAGTTCGCAGTGAAATTCATAGGGCCGTCGCGCTCAATGGGACAGTAAACCTCGCTCTTCGGGGCGTTGGTTGGAAGAAACTGATAGTTCGCTCCTAACCTGTATCGTGCCGCGTCCGGATAGGCGAACATCCGCGCCTGGAGCATCGGGTCTGGACTCGGCTCGATGCCGCGTACCATAGTGCTTGGGCTGAACGAGGCCTGCTCGATCTCTGCGAAAAAGTTGGCCGGGTTCTTATCGAGGGTCATGCGGCCGACTCTGCGCAGGGGGTACTCCTTGTGTGGCCAGACTTTGGTAATGTCGAAGATATCAATAGGAGCCTTTGCGATGTCCTCGGGACGAACGACTTGTACATGCATGTCCCACGAAGGGAAATCGCCCGTCTCGATGGCATCATAAAGATCTTGAAGATGTCTGTCCGGCTCCGTCCCGGCTAACTCAGCACCCTCCGCGCTGGTGAAGTAATGGATTCCTTGGTTCGTCAGGATGTGAATGCGGACATAGCAGTACGAGCCATCAGCTTTAGTGAACTTGTACGTATTTCCGCTGTACGCGTTTACGTGCCGTAAAGAGGAGGGGAGACCTCGGTCACCGAAAACGCACATCAGAGCGTGAATGCTCTCCTGATTGTTGGTGTGGAAATCCCAAAACGTGTCCTCGCTGGCTCTCTCGGTCCTCGGGTCTCGTTTATGGCTGCGGACCAGCGACGGAAACTTCACGGGGTCACGAACGAAGAAAACTGGCTACAGCCAGGTCAACAATGCATTAGGATGGGAGAGGCTGACGTTTGCTACTATACCTGATTGTTGAACACAAAATCATGGTTCCCCTCCCTAGTCTTGAACTTCATCGCAAACCCTCGGAAGTCTCGCACAGTATCAGGAGCTCCCCGTTCAGGCCCAACGGTAGAGATCCGGACAAGGACCTCAGTCTTCTTCCCAATGCTAGTTAGGAAGTCAGCGTCAGTAAGATCTGATATATCATCGGTAACTTCGAAATATCCTCTCGCACCAGCGGCTCGAGCGTGCACACTTCGTTCGGGGATTCTCTCTCTTGAAAAATGTGCTAGATTTTCAATCAGTTGGGTACTTGTGAGTAGGACGAATCCGCCACCACTGCCTGTTCGTATCTGTTCCGATGTGGTGTTGTTCTGGAGAGGCTGGCCCTCTGCCAGGGTATAGTATGCTAGGTCACTCTCTGGTGCCATGACTGAGAAGCTTTGAGTACTCAAGAATTATCAATGTGAGGATACAAGACTAGGGGCTATATGTGCCTATATATGGACTTAGTACATTGACTCTAATATTCCACCATATCAAGCGGGGGAACTTAGCACGAACATTTGGCGCGTCTGTGATGATTCAGTAGCAGAAGACGAAAGTCTAAGGCCGCGGAGAAGCTTGAGCCACTTGCCAACCGGGGAAAGCATTACCAAGATCCCCTCCATGTCCACAAGACTCGCGACAGTGTGCTATCAAGTCCAAGGCGCCATTCCTGGGAAGCTGGATAAAGTCTATGAGCTGCATGGTGATGATTCAGCCAACTTGCTAGCATTTGTGATGATTCCTCGCGAGCAATCATTGAAGTCTTCCCCGAACTCCGAATCCCCAATACGACGGCGTAGTTGTAAACCTGGAGTAGATATCTCCGGAGCTCCTCGGGGAGCTCCTCGGGGATGGCTCGGATGAATATCCGAAGCACAAGAGAGACATTACGGTTCAAAGTAGGAGAGCGGGTCCCAACTTGTTAAGGATGCTCGACTTGTTCTCTCTCATCCACACAAATGGATAGGCTCAACTGACCCGTCTGCTCTCCCTTACGATCTCGATGAGATTATCGATCCTCCGCTCATACCTTTCTCTTTGTCGTTGAAGCTCTTCCTCATGTCTGGCTTGCATCGACCGTAGCTCCTTAGCGTGCTTTTCATGTTCTGCCTCGAGTATGTCTTGAAACTCATCTTCCATGCTGCGCACCGTCTCCCTTAATTCCTTGACTAGAATCCTACTGTCTTTCTCTTCGCTTGCCTCTTTCCTGGTCACTGCAAACGTGGCAGGGCCGGCAGGAACAGCAGGATTAGCAGCGGGTGAAACAGAGGCATCCTCAGACTTAGGCGCTGAAGGCATGGGAGGCAGCATACTCCTAGCAAACCTCTCAGCTCTCCTAATACGGGCCAGAGACGGGCGTTCTGTTGAACGCTCTGGCTTGTGGCCTGTTATGGTGGATCTGGGTGCCGGGTGACATTCGTAGCCTTGCTTTATGCAATAATCACAAGTTTTGTCCTGTTGATTGAAGCGGCACTTCGGATGATGATCTTAGTTTCGAATTCACCAGTGACTACTGCTAACCAACAACTTCGTACAACATACCTTTTGGTGATGCTTCCGACAGGCATAGCAGTGCGGATACATCTGCATTGGTAAGAGGAAGCGGTTCTTATGACGGCGAGGATAAAGGAAATAACTAAGGTTGGTAGATGGATTGAAGGTATCTGCGTATGAATGATGTACCAGCGTTCGCTGCTTTTATGTTAACTGTAGTTGGATTATGGCCGCGTGACTACTTAACAGGATACCCGAAGTATTTCCGGTTTGAAAACCAGGAGTTTCCTATTAAACTCAGTTGCCCAGTTTAGACATTCCCGCTGCCACCGTCGTTAGTCGCCGGAACCATGCGCTAGAAACCGTTTCTTCAATACATATGTATCACCGTCCAAGTCGTCATTGACTACCCCGTACGTATCTTGATAAGAACGTATCTAAGACAGTAATTATGTCACATGATCACCCAGATCCGATATACATATAGCCATCATCTATCGGAGTCTTTTTCTACATAAACAGTAAAGTAAAGCGTACATAGGTACTTTGTACATTAGAAGTGCCGGCGACGACCAATCGCAGATTGCAGATCTGATCGATGGACTCATGCCACATGCATGTACCCAATTGACGTTTTGGAACGACATGACTTCATCCATTTTTTAGCTGGTTCCTGAAAGAAACGGAGCCGCACAATCCATGCTGCCACGCCCAGACTTATAAGGCTGCAGGGCTGCCAATTGCCTAGCCTTTTCGGTGACTCTTGGAGTCTACGATTTCCCATTTGGGTATATTTTATTCTAATATATACGTACCCTATATATGTATTAAAACAGCTAAAATATACGTAAATTTTAAGTCTTGCGTAATTATTTATTTATTTATCGCAATTAATTTAGTACTTTTATTAATATAAAACTTTATTTAATAATATATACCGGTTTAGTTTTTATAAATTTTTTTTACGAGTTTTTATAAATCCTTTTATAAACTTTAAATATTATAATGCTTATATACCGATATTATATATTAATACGTAGCGCTATTTTAATATTAAAATCTGATTAGTTAAACTAAAATTTTAGCGGCGTTATTTTTTTCGGTAGCGAAATTATTACGGAAGTATTTATCTTTTTTTAAAATCTACTAATATTATTTATAAAATAAAATATATCTTTAAAATTTATCCTTTTTAACTTTAACGTAAACATTAATAGTTATAATTATAGTATTTAAAGCGGCTTATTATTATTTATAAATTAAAAATAATAGATTAAATATTTAAACTATATTTATTTTTATTACCGTTTCGAACTTTTAAGCGACTTTATAGATTTATATTTAAGTTATTTCGATAAAAAAATCGATTAATATAGTATTTATACTAATTTAACTATAGGTAATAAAGCCGTTTAATTAGTTAAATTTATATTATAAAATATCGTTATAGTCGGCCCGTTTTTTATAAACTTTAATAGTTATTTTTAAATAAAACAGTTCGGGGATATTAAATTTAATATAAATATTATTTTTATATAATATCGGGGGTTTATATTTATTAGCTATATAGTTTTAATTAATAAATAGGAATTTTATTAAATTATTTCGAAAAAAATACTTTTTTAAAACTTTTTAAAGTCGGTATTTATACCGGGAACTTAAATATATGCATTAATACCGGTATTAAAAGGAATATAGTTATTATTATATTTAGGATATTTAATAATAATAGCGATTTATAAAGTAATAAAACGGATTTCGAATATAAATATAATATATTAGGGTTCTTTTAAACTATAATATAGTATAGAATTAAAAACCTAATATAATAAATACCGAAGTAATAAATGCCGAAATAATAAATGCCGAAATAATAAAAGCGCGACGTAATTAAAAACCTAACTTAATATAATAAAAGTTTAAAATAATAAAGGTTTAAAGTAATAAAAATTAAAATAATAAAAGCGTAATACAATAAAGGTCGAAATAATAAAAGCTTAAATAAAGGTTTAAAATAGTTAAGGCTTAATATAATAAAGGCGCGTTATTATTATTATTATTAATATAAAGGGATTATAAAAAATATAAGTTAAAAAAAAAATAGAAATAATTATAAATATAAATTATAAAAAAAATAAAAGTAATTATAGGAATATTTATATATAGGCTATTATATATAAACTACTATTATAAGTACGAAAATATTAAAAATACTACGGCAGAATTCCCGTTTTAAAAGGCGGTAAAAATATACGCGAATTAAAAAAACCTCGGTTTTAAATATTTTAAGGCTTAATAGTTAGATCTAAGTATTTAAAAGGCATATAAGTAATTAAATTATTTAAGGTAGTATATACTTTCGGGTATTTATTATATATTAAACCAATAAATAAATTATAGAATATTTAAATTTAATACTATTAGGGTTATTTTATATATAAATTATATAGGGATTAGCTTTATATATTTAATATAATAATATACTATTTATTAATTAATAGATTATAGTTAAATACCCTTTAAAATGCCGATAAATAAAAACTATAAAAATATAATAATAAAATAACTATTATAATTTATACGAAAAATTTTAAATTAAAAAGTATAAAAATAAAGCCTTATTTTATAAGGGTTTTTTCCGATATACCTTTTAACTTTTTAATCGGATATTTTTATTTAATAAGCGTAATAAATTTAAGTCGGTATATTATACCCGATATATCCTCTAACTTTTTAATTAGATATTCTTATTTAATAAACGTAATATATCTTTTAATTTTCTAATCGGATATTCTTATTTAATAAACGTATTTTTTAACTTTTTAGTTAGGTATTTTTATTTAATAAATATATTTTCCGACTTTTTAATTAGGTATTTTTATTTAAACGTAATAGATTTAAATCGGTATATTATACCCGATATATTTTTTAACTTTTTAATCGGGTATTTTTATTTAATAAATATAATAAATTTAAATTAGTATATTATACTTAATATATTTTTTAACTTTTTAATCGGATATTTTTATTTAATAAGCGTATTTTTTAACTTTTTAATTAGGTATTTTTATTTAATAAACGTAATAAACTCGAATCGGTATATTATATATTTAAAATATTTAATTTTTTCTATTTTATAATAATTAAATATATCTTTATTTAATATAAATATTTAATATTTTTTATATTTAAATATATTAATAAAAAGACCGCTTTATTTTATAACGGCTTTATTAATAGATTTATGATTTTTTTTAAATATTATATAGTAACATAAAAGTTTTAATAATTCTTTTAAGGCCTAATTTGCGACTTTTTCTATAAGTTCGGCGGTTTTAATAATGTATATAATATTTGGCCTATTTTTTTACTATATTAAGGTATATAATTTTACGGATCCTATTAAGAATAAGGTCGTATAGATTTTATTAAAAACGAGGTTATATAGCTTTATTAAAAACGAGGTTATACGGACCTTATTAGGGATAAAGTTATATAGTATTCCGGATATTTATAAATACCCGAAATAAGCGAATTATTAGGCCTTCGGTTTAGTGGATTTAGTGTAGTAATAAAAAATAAAATACGTATTCCGTTTATTAAAATATTTTTCGTTTTAATAAATATAATTACGTTTTTTATTCGCTATTTATTAAATATAGATATAAATATAACGTAAACGGATTAATAAGCTTTTTTAAGTATTATTATATTTATAAAGCTATTAATTATTAGTTATTATTAGTAATTTCTAATTAAATATATATAAAATACGTACTATATTAGTTATATAAATTATATTTTTAATCCTTTATAAACCTATAATAGGTATTTATAATATTCCTTAAAAATTATACGGTAATATAAAGTTTAATAATTTTTTTAAAGCCTAATTTATAACTTTCTTTATAAATTCGGCGGTTTTAGTAATATATATTTTTAATAGCTTTTTTTATTTTTTTAACTATATTAAAGTATATAATTTCGTAAACCCTATTAAAAACGAAATCGTAATATTTTAAAATATTAAATCTTATTGTAAATATTTATAATATTTATAGCTAAACGCCCGAATAAATATATAAATATATTTTTAGTTTAATAGATTTAAGCGTAGTAATAAAAAATAGGGTATATATCCCGTTTATCGGGATATCTTTTATTTTAATAAATATAGTTATATTTTCTATTCGCTATTATTTTAAAATATTAAATCTTATTATAAATATCCGTAATATTTATAGCTAAACGCCTAAATAGATATATAAATAGGCTTTTTTAATAGACTTAAATATAGTAATAAAGGATAGGGCATATATCCCGTTTATTAGAATATTTTTTATCTTAATAGATATAATTACGTTTTTCATTTGTTATTATTTATTAAATATAGGCGCTTAAAATATTAAATTTTATCGTAAATATCTATAATATTTATAGCTAAATGCCTAAATAAATATATAAATAGGCTTTTTTAATAGATTTAAATAAATAGGGTACGTATTTCGCTTATTAAAATATCCTTTATTTTAATTGGTATAATTATATTTTCTATTTATTATTGTTTATTAGATATAAATACGTTTTTTATTTATTATTATTTATTAAATATAGGCGTAAATATAAATAGTTACTTAAGTGGGGTTATAGTTTTATTAAAGTTATCCGAAAGGTCGATTGTTTAGGTTTTATTATTAAACGCTAAAAATCTTATAAATAGACTTTCGGTTTAATTATTAAACTTATTAGGATTTATATTTATATCTATATCGATTTTAAGAACCGGCCTATAAATAATAATTTTTTTACCTTTTTTTATAAGCTTATAGTTAAGGTATCCGAAATTAGTTTTAGGTCTTTTTAAAACTTAAAGCTTATATTTATAAGTTAAAAAAAGTAAAAAATAATATATAGCTTTTTATATATTAAATATATTATAGTATTTTTTACTAACGTTAATTTTTCGAAAAAAATTTTTATATATTATAGCGAAGCTATTTTTTTATATATAAATATAGGTATAATTTAATTATATCGCGTTTAATTATACCGCGTTTTAATTTAATACCTTTTTAATTAAAAATTAAACGATTTTAAATACCTTATTAAAAAAATATACCGCATTAAAATTAATAGTACCTTTTAACTTAAGCCCGTATTTATAATTAAGAAAAATAAAAAATAATATATAGCTTTTTATATATTAAATATATCGTAATATTTCTATTAATATTATTTTTTAAAAAAGTCTTATATAGGTATAATATTAAGT
>JAJJKD010000176.1:0-80165 GCA_022376535.1 Xylariaceae sp. FL0662B | reverse complement strand
AAACGCGCCGAAACTTAAAAAGGTTATATTATTAATAAAAAGGGAATACTATATTTCCGGAAAAAACTTACAATCCTATTATAAGGGGTTTTATAACGGTAGCTAATTTATTAATACTATAATAACCCTAAAATAAAATATATAAATATAAATAAATTAATCGAATTCTTAATAAGAAAATTTTATTAAAAAAACTTAATATAAAATATCTATAAATATATTATAACATATATAAAATATAATAATACTAAAAAACCGAAATATAAACCGTATAACTAACTATAATTATTACTATTTGTTACGGCAATAGGTGATGGTGGCTAATTGCACACCTTTTACTTAATTAATGTAATGTAATAAAGATGGAGATCTAACTATAAAAAGGATCTGCAATAAAAACTAATGGTGCGTATGCACGGACCACCTGCGCACAGACCACCTCACGTGTTGCGGGGTGTGGTGCCGTAACACTATTACTAAGTTAACTATTTTAAAAAATTAGTTTAGATTTTATTACGGAATTATCGGGCTATTTTAAAAATAATAACATTAAATATAATATAATTTTAATAATTATTAACCGATATATAAAAATAATACTGTTTATTTTAACTATTAAAACATTAAATATAATAAAATTAGCTTAAATATTATATAAAAAAATAAAATACTATTTCGAATTATTAAAAAAAATCGTTAATAACCGAAATAAATTAATTATTAATAAATTTTAAAAGGAATTTTATAACGTAAAAAAGATTAATTACCGATTATTTATTATATAATATCTATAAACCGATAAATAAACGGAACGTATATATTAATTTTTAAAGAAATAACTATAATTATATATTATTAAAAGGCTAAATAAATAAGCCCGAATATTATATAAAGTTTTATTTATATATAATAACAGCAATTATATAACTATTAAGTATTTATTATTTATAGCCTTATATAAATATTACCTAAAAATAATAAAATATATACCTAAAAAAATAAATACTTAAATATAAAGGGTTTAAAAGTAGCTAAAAAAGCTAATAAAGGTACGCTAAAAGCTACGCGTTTATTAAAAAATGTAATTAAATCCTAATAAAAATACTATAATAAAAAGCGCATCTTTAAAAAGTTTAAAATAAGGAATATTATAGGTTTATTAACGATTTATTTCTAATTTAAGGCCGATAAAAAATTATTACCTATATATATACGTATAAAAATTACTAAAAAAAATAGGCTCGTAAGCTTATTAAATTAAATTACCGAAATATTACGTTTAAATATATAACGTTTCTTTTATATTATTTTTAAAACTATAAAAAAATCGGTAAAAAAACGGAAAGCAATAAACGTTACTTAAATTTAAAAAAAATAGCAGAAATAAATAGTTAAAAATATAATCCGATATTATAACGATTAAAGGCCTAAGGAATATTTAATAAAATAAAAAAATTAACCTATAAAATATAATATATAAAAGCCGAAAAATTATTTAATAAATATTTCTAAAATATTAGCCCGGTATAAAAAAAAGGCCTAAAAGATTTATTATAAATGGAATAATTATTAATTACCTAACGGTCGGTAATTAAAATATAATAGGTATAATAAAATAAATTACGTTAAAATAGAATTAAAATATAAAGCGATTAGTAATAAATTAAACTATAATTATATTATAATATTTAAATAAATAAAGTAACTTAATAAAAAATACCATAATAAAAAAAAAGTAAATATAACTTTATCGATATATATATATAAAATATAATATAGCTATTTAAACTAAATACCCGAATAAAAATAAATCTAAATAAAATATAATTAATATAATTAATAAGCGATTAATAAAATAGTATAGCTAATATTATAGGGAATTAAACATTAAAAATATTAAAAATAAAAGGATTAAATAAGATCTTTAATTAATTACTAAAAGGTTACCTATTAATATATTAAAAAACGATACTTAATAAAAAGGCCTCGGATTTAAAATATAATAATAACCTATATAAATTATCTATTATAAAGCGGCCGGCAGTAAACCGGCATAAAATTAATAAAAGCTATTAAAAAGCATTAAAAATTAATTATAAAAAAATAACCGAATTAATTTTATATAGTAATTTAATACTATAAACATTTAAATAATAAACTTATAGCTAAGGCTTAACCGAACCTTACTTTTTTATATATAAACCTAATAATAATAACTACGTTTATTTAAAGTTAACTTAAAAAGGCAATTATAACTTCATTTAAGTCGTTAAATAAACGGATTTTTTTCTTTTTTATAGGCAGTAAATATAATAAAAGCTTTTTTTTAATTAATAATAATAATGGAAATATTTAAATTAGGTAATTAAAAAAGGGCTATTAATATAATTAATAAAACTATTAATACTTTTAGGCTTATTTACTAATTAAATATATTAAATATTAGTTAATAAATAATTATATATAAAAAGGGCTAAATAGATATTAGTATTAATTATTAAAAAATTATAAACAGAAACCGATAAAGAAATAAAAATAGTAACTATTAAGGTATTATAACTAGCGGAACGTTATTAAAACCTTATATAATAGGGCTTTTTTTTTATTATTTTTTAAGCGGTAAATATTCGGAAATACTATAAAAAATTAAAAAGGTATAAAGTTCGGCTAAAATATTTAACTATTATTAAATTAAAAAACGTTTATAAATTAGATAAAATTATTAAAACTAATAATAGGTAATATAAAATTAAATTATAATATTATTAATAAAAAAAAGCTAGCTATTAAAAAGCTAAACGATTTAAAAAACGGTTAAAATATAGGCTTATTTATAAATAAAATTAATAGCCGCTATAAATAACTAAATAAAATATAAATATTAAAAGAATTATTAAAAATCTATACCTAATTAAACTATTAAAAAATAAACGCTTTTATATAAACGTTAAAAAAGATAATTTAAACGTTATTATTATTATTAAAATTAATATTTACCGTAAGGTTTACCGCTATTTATTTAACAACGGTATAAATATATTTTTTAATATAGTTTATAATTTTTTTACGAATAATATTAAAAACTAATTTTAAAGGTATATAACGCCGAATTAGAAATAATAAATAAAAAATAAAACCTATACGATTAAAAGATAACGGCGTATTTAATATTAATATAGGTAGCTAAAAATAAAAAAAACTAATTTATAATAGCGCTAAAAGGCCAGTTAATCGGCATTTATATAATATAAAGGTACCTAATATAGTTTTAAAAGCTAAAAACGTAAAAAAACTAACATTTACTATAGTAATAATAATAATACGACTATTAAAAAAGTTAAATAGTTTATTTTTATTATAATATTTAATAAAATATAAGGCCGATTTTTTTTTAAATTTACTTTTAATAATTTTCGTATTAGGTAATATTCGTAAAGCGAATATTATTAAAATATATAAAAAAAGGTTATACTTATAGTTAAATAAGGTAAAATATAGCTATTAGTAATAAGTCGGAACATTAATAAAAAACGTATATTAATATTTAACATTAATAACCGGCAAATATTCTATATTTTAATAGCTAAAATAAAATCCTACTTTTTAAGCGAAAACTTAATTATTAAATGCTTTTTAGCTTTAACTATATGCCGAAAACTTAAGCTAATTTATTTAATATAATACTAATAACAGCCGTATTTTATTATTAAATTATTAAGGATATAATTATTAGCGAAAATCTTATTATTAAACGATTATTACGCGTTAAAAAATTAACTTAATACGTTAAAAAAAATTAATAAATGCCTAAAAAAGTAGGTAAAATCTATATAATAAAGAAATAAAATAAGCGAATAGTATTTATGAATAAATAAGAAATTAATTACTTACCGAAATATATTTTTTATAATTAAATGGTTTTATAGGCTTATAAGGGCTTATATTAAACCCTTTTCTATATATATATAACTTTAAAGGCATTTTCGACCCGATTAAAAGTCGGTTTTTTACCTACCTTTTTCCCTAAATAAAAGATAGAAAAGTAATTTAGTTTTAAAATTTGTTTATTTAGTTTTATTTTTAGCTATAGGCAGTTTTAGATTACCGGCTAGTTTTTAATATCTATACAGTTAAGCAATAGGCCGTCTATGTATTAAAGACAGCCCTACCTAATGCCAACTAGCCGGATAACCTAATACGGCTCACGCCCCCTTAATATATGCGATAAAACCCACTATAAAAAATGCCCTAAAGTGCACTGTAGATATATATATATATTACGTATTTATTATTACTATTATTAATATAATAAATATATAGGTTTAAATAGGCAATAATTAAATAATAGGTATATAACGCGTTATTAAAAATAACGGTACTATTAAGCTTAATAAAATTAGCGTATAATTAACTAATCGCCTTATTAAAAACGAATTTTTTTAAAATTTTATTCCAAATCGGCATAATAGCGGTAATCGGTTAATATAAAAAAGGCAAATAAATAAAATATTAAAATAAAAATTAATAAAAAAAATAAAAATATAAAAAAAAAATAATTACTAAAAAAACAGTAATAAAATACGGAAAAAAAGATAAAAATAATTAATAAAAAGTCCTAAAAAGGAAAATTAAAATTAAAATATAAGCAGAAAAAATGCAAAAATATAAGCAAAAGCTATTTTAATAAACCGTAAATTATTAAGTAATTATAAATATTAAGTAATAAAATTAAAAACCAGTTTTTTAAAAAAGGGAAATAATACTATAATAATTATAATAAAAAACATATAATAATAATACGCTAAAAAAACAGTATATATTATTTAATAAAGAATTAAAGATGTGTATAAAAAAGATAATGTATTAATGGATGAAAAAAATAAAGAGAAATCTTTACTTTATAGCTTTTTAAAAAAGCTACATGCTTATTTAATTTATTAGTGTTACCTACATAACCTAATATGGTCCGTGCACGGTGGTCCGTATATATCCTTATATAATAATATATTATTATTATAATATTAAAAGCTAATTAATATAATAATAATAATAAGCTAATATAAAAATAATAATAAATATAAAAATAATATAACCGATAATAAATAATAAAAAAACCCTATTATAAGGCTTAATTATATTTTAATATATAATTACCGAAAGTTTAGCCTTATTAACCTAATTTTAATAATTAAAAACCGATTGCTTTAAAAAAGGAAATAATATAAGAAATCCTATAAATAATAAACACTTATATATATTAAAAATATCCACTTTTATTAATTACCGATTAATGCATTAAGGCTTAAACTTATTAATTATTTAAATTAAGTATATATATTAAATGCCTTATAAGAAATAAAAGAAATTAAGTAAATAAAAGTTTACTTATTAATTTACCACTTAATCGGTAACTAATATCACCTCACTTTAAGCATTTAGCTACCTATACTATTATACCTTTTAATATTAATTAATATTTATATAATTACGCGTATATTATTATATTAAAATATATAACCTAATAATTCCTAACGTAAAATCCATTACGTAAGCTATTCTTTTTATTATTTTATTAAATATTAACCGTAATTAATAATAGTTATTAATTCCTTATTAAAAATATATACCGAAAAAGTAAATCTTAAAATACCCTATTTTATACCCGCTATACGAATTAAAAAGCTATAAAAATTAATATTAGCAATAATAAAGGCTATATTATTTCGCTATAAAATAGTATTTTAAACGGGTATAATTATAGCTAAAAAGTTAATATTAAGGTTAAAAAAGGGGGGGAAAGCGATATATTTATAAAAATACATTTTTTTAAACCTTAATTAAATTATTTTCTATAACTTTAAAAAACTCGAAAAAACTTATATCGTAATCTTTATTTAATAAATTATTTCTATAAAAAATTACTTATAGTTATATTAAATAACGGCCAAAAAACGTATAAATAAATACTATGGGTTTTATATAGTAATATCCATATTTTACGGTCCCGGCACCTAAGGTATCCCGAATGGTAGGGACGCATGGAAGGGCAATATGCTGAAAAACAATGCAGGTATTAGGGGCTTCGCTCTTAGGATTTCTACTCATTCAGCTTCTTTCAGCTTTCGATTCTCCTGGACAGCATGAAGTTAGCTTCATACTCTCGTTAGCGGCATCTGTAGCTGCTACACTCTGCCTGACAGTACTTTTACCTTTGGAACAATGGCGGTCCTTCAGACCCTCGGATCCCGCGACGATATATCTAGTATCGTCTATTCTGCTGGACGTTATACTCCTCACACTACCCTCGCAAAGCCAGAACTCTATCAGCCTCTTTCGTCCTGTCCTCGTTCGATGCATCGTTGATATAGCACTGCTCATCCTAGAATGCCAGGTCAAAGGACGAATCCCAAACAGGCTCAAACAATCTATGTCACCAGAAGAGTTGAATGGTATTCTAAGCAGAACTTTTTTTACCTGGATCAATCCCATCCTGCTCAACGGCTACAGAAATATCATAGTGAATGAAGACTTGCCACCTCTCAGCCGAGACGCAATGCCTAGCGTGATGAGATCAAAGATGATCAGAGCATGGGATAGAAGAGGTAAATCAATGAACCCGCAATAGCATACCTAAGCTTACAAAACAGCAGCCAAACCTGAGACGCCGAGGACGTTGCCCCTGGCGCTGTTAAGCTGTGTCCATCCACAGTTTATTGTTGCAATCCTACCTCGGCTTTTTCTAATTGTCTTCCGCTATTCTCAACCGAGTCTAATCAAACAATCCATCAAATATGTCACAGCATCACCAGAAAGCGTCCGTGGCTCCTATGGCTATATGCTCATCCTAGCTGCAGTGGTGATTTACTCAGGTCTCGCTGTGAGTTATCCTGTGTTTGATTCTTGTATGGATCCTAAATAGCTCCAGATGTCAACTGCGGTATATCAGCATCGTCTGAACAAGCTGAAGCTCTTGCTCAAAAGCGCTTTAATTGGACTACTTCATCATAAAACGATGATCTCGTTTGCCACTTCTCACGACGGCAATGATGGCAAGGCAGTCACACTTATACTTGGCGGGAACTACAAGCAAAAGCCTCCACGATAGCTAAATTCATCCCAAAGAGCGACACCAGAGGGGAAAGCAATGTTGCACCGTCGAATGAGTTCGCCAAGCTTCGCTCGCAATTGCGAGCAAAAGACGAAGCTGAAGCCGATCTTGCCAGGCAAACCGGAGATTTAGCCCTCTACAGTAAGTTGTAACCACTTGTAACTGTTCTGCCTTGGATGACTGACGTTGAAGCAGGGTACTACTTCCGATTTGTCGGCTGGATGAACTTTTTTCTGCTGGCCGGTTGTACTGCGTCATACTCATTTTTCATCACAATTCCGCAATACTGGCTCGAACTCTGGACAGGAAAAAGAGACAGCACGTCGGTTCTGTATTATGTCTTTGTCTATCTTGTTTTGTCCCTCTTTTCTTGGACCGCAACCAACGGCACCATGTGGTAAGCATTCCCACGAGAGGAAACTGAAATATAAAGTAACTATTTGTAGGTCGACACACATTCTTCTTGCGCCAAAATCAGGGGAGGCGATTCATCAGCGCCTTTTGGATATCGTGATAAGGTCAGGGCCTGAACCTTCCAGAGCTAAATGGGGTTATTCTGACTGACAGAGCCTGTAGAGCGCCATTGTCATACTATTCCAGGACTGAAAACGGTTCCATTTTGAATAGGCAAGTGACCACTCCCTCAAATTGACTGCAATGCGCTTACATCTCCTTAGATTTGTCGAAGACATCCGGCTCGTCGACAAACAGCTGCCGTCGGCTCTCGCTAACGTAGGCAATCGTAAGTTTAGTGGTCCCCTATAACGGGACACAATGAACTAGATACGCGGTGCCTACGGCTGCGTATAGAAAGAATGGCTCAAGGGCCTGTATTCCTCTAGGCGAAGCTATCTGCTAAGTGCGTGACTAGTGTGTGTATGTATGAGGAAAAGAGAGGTGGAAGAGATGCCGGGGCCAAGGTGCCCCTCTAGGTGACCTAGGTATGTGGGGCTAGGTCACCTGACATCCCCCCCCCCTTTTTCTGCGCGATGGATTGCTAATATTATCTGACCTCCTTCAGAGATATTTAAGCTTGTAATGCAGGTTGCCTTGCTTTTTACAGCCCAAAAGTGGCTTTCAATGTCCCTTCCTGCCTGCATGGTCATAGTTTACATTGTTCAGAAAGTCTATCTTAGGACATCGCGGCAACTTCGTTTCTTGGAATTAGAATCGCGGGCTGCTGTTTTCTCCAATTTTCTAGAAACGGTAAGTCTTCTAACGGCACTTGACAAGCCGAATTACTAAAGTTCCGGCCAGGTTGAGGGTCTTGAAACGTTACGTGCATTTGGCTGGCGAAAATATGCCGTTCGAAACAATATCTCACAACTGGAGTATTCCCAACGGCCCGAGTTTTACCTTTTGTGCCTTCAAAGATGGCTGAATATCGTCTTGGATCTCCTTGCTGCCGCTATTGCTACACTTACCATTGCTATCTCTGTAGCTCTGCGAGAACAAACCACTGGTGGCCAAATAGGAGTTGCGCTTAACATCATGCTCTTGGCTAACACGACATTGTTGAGATTGGTGGAATCATGGACAACTCTAGAAATCTCCCTCGGCGCTATTTCTCGGTTAAAGATTCTTGAAACAACGACGCCTTCAGAGATGACAGAACGGGAAAGCCTTGAACCCCCAAGCGGCTGGCCCTACAAAGGCCGTATCGAGCTCATAAACATCAATGCATCATATGAGTAAGTTGTACCCCATAAGAGGTTTAGGCTACTTAACTAACAATCGATATAAACAGTAAAGATACCGTTATCTTACGAGACTTCAGCGTAACTATTGAAGCCGGTCAAAAGGTGATTGTCTGTGGCCGCACAGGCAGGCAAGTTCTCTCATATGGCCCGGAGGCATCAACGTTAACTTCTTATAGCGGCAAAAGCTCCCTACTCATGACACTGTTGCGAATTTTAGACTTACAGTCTGGGAGAGTTGAAATTGATGGCGTAAATATCAGTCAGTTATCTCGAGGTCTGTTGCGCCAACGCTGCTTCATTGTCGTCTCTCAAGATGCCTTACTTTTCATCGGTGAGACATTACGCTACAATCTCGATCCAGGCGGCTTGCTTCCAAGCCATGTCATTATTGAAGCGCTAGCCAGAACCGGGTTATGGACGCACTTCGCTCAGGATTTAGGGAATGGTGCCTCTTCAGATACGATCCTTGACAAAACAGTTTCGGCAAGCAACAAGCTTTCCTTTGGGCAATATCAGCTTTTCTCAATGGCTCGGGCGCTAGTCAAAGCTAGCGAACTGCGAGCTACGGGAATTCAGCCGGTAGTTCTGCTAGACGAAGTCACCGCCTCATTAGATGCGGACACTGAGTCGATCATCTACGACTTAATCGAGCAAGAATTTACCGCTAAGGGTCATACTGTTATTATAGTAGCCCACAGAGTAGGGATCCTTTCGGGTCGCTCGAGGCCTGGCCGGGACCTGGTGCTATGGATACGTGATGGACGTTTGGAGGACGTGGTGTCAGACACAGATTTGGTAGACCTTCAATATTTTGAAGAGAAGAATGGCTGAGAACGAAAACCCAACGTAGTTGGCCAGAGAGGATGTTGTCTAGGTGGAGTGCAAACAGCAACGCTGGTAAATGGGGAGCAGGCTTGGGGACACCGCACGTGGCTTTGCCTAGTAACGAATACGTATGGTTGATTTCAACCAGTTGAGCCCACAGATGTTATAGTGCTTACCAAACGAAGAGGAAGTGCATCGATCAGAGCTTCTGGTAGTACATGTACTTCCAACCTATCGAATGTATGAGGTAAACCTATAACCGTCTAATAGCGCACACACGCGCTATGATGAAGACGCTGTACGACAACTTCAATAGTGGACAGTTGTACACACTTGATTCTCTGAATTATGTATTGAACTCTCCAGCATGGCGGTAATGTAGACATTCGGTTTCTTGCACTAATAAGATAAAAATACCTAGTTGAATCTGCTGTAAATCTCGTGAGCTAAAATTCTCATAAACTTTGGTTTGCTGCAAGTAAATACACGAGAGGATTGTAAATCCGAGTTGAGATGGATCGTTGGAAGAGAAAATACATGTGCGCTGATTTCGTATATCTGAACTTATTGTCTTCATTTCCCAAACTTCTCATACAATCATTGATTCCAAGGTAAACTTAGAGTGTTACCACACCACAAGACCATTACCAACGTCAAATCAAGCATGGCGCTCGCCGCAGTCAATGCACACGCTCAAACCGGCTTCCGAGTCTTCGCTAAGAGCCCATGTTGTGAACAGCCTGCTCCTATACTGCGCCGTCACAAAGTCCTTCTCCTCATCATCCCCCTCCAGCTTCTTCTCCTCGTCACGATCCTCGTTCGACGTGACGGGCTTCTGATAGTAACGCTGCCAGGAGTAATTTTCGCCCAGTCTCTTAGCCACGTCGTTCGCCTCGTTTAGGCTGATGAGCCGACGCTTTCCGTCGACCTTGGCGAGGTATTCCTCCACGACGTGCCAAGTCCGCTCCCTGCGGAGTTTCCCTGAATTTTCAGATTCGTCCTGCACAAACGCCTGAGGGCACCTGGATAGCATATTCTGTATGTTTTGCTCGCTTTTATCGATACCCATGGGGTCGAGACCTCCAGCTTTGTGGTTGATGAAGATGTCGTAGGCGATTTCGCTAGGGGTGCGACCCACTGCGTTCTCACGGTATAACAGCTCAGGTTTCTGAGCAAGGATTACCCGTACGTGCTTGTCGAGGTGGCGGATGACTGCAGTATGGAGGACTGTATCGCCTGCGCCGTTCAGAATCCCGAGATCTGCGCCGTTGGTGTACTCTAGGAGTAGGCATAGGATCTTAACATTTTCAATGTTTTCCCTAACGAGCGGGCGATTATACATATCGTAGTATCTGCTATCCGAGGTGTATGCATGCGGATTGGCGGCTTTTAGCCAGAGGTGTAGAGGAGTGTCACCGCCATGACTGAGGTGGTTTCGTTGGAGAAACATGTGAGACCTTAGGTCAGGGTCCAACAGGGCTAACAATTCACGAAGCTGGTCGAGCTTCGGGTTGTTGGTCAAAGCAGCATGGATGATGTTATTAAACGACTTATCTTTGACTGATTGATCGGCTCCGGCATTGACAAGCATATTTGCGAATTGAACTCTTCCGAGAAGGCATGCCAGATAAAGAGGCGTCCACCCTTGATCAGATTTGACCTGTTTTAGGCTTAGGAATTAGTAATTACTCTGCGTAATTGCTCAGGCGACATTGGGAGGAGTAATGGCCAAAGGGTATAGCAACCCGAAGCCATCCTGCAAGACTAAATATTTCCTCGGGCAGTCAAAATAACAATACTGAGACTAATTACTAACCTCTAAGGACGATGGGCACACTCTTATTAGGTACTCGACCAGCCGGCTGGTGTTATCTCCCAGGGGGGCCATTATAGCACAGTGAATCACGAGATCATCTAAAACCCGTCAGAGAGATCCTGTCACATACAGATAAGTCAACTTACTTTGGGCGTTGAGCCATTTGATGATGGCTCTGTCAAATCCTTCAGGTGACTCATTGAGGTGTTTAAGGCGAGGGTCCTCCTTGGCGACCTTGGACTTGCCAAACTCCAGATAATGTCTCAACGGCGCATCGCTCATGAACCATTCGGTAGATTCAAGTGAGCCATTAATCGCCGCAAGCAGCAGTGGGGGGACCTCGCTTCCGATGGTCTTCATCATAGGAATGCGACCGGCATTGGCAGCATTGGCCCAGTCTACTCTCTTCTTACCGTAGACGCTCAACCCCTGATAGTAGCGTGGTTTCAACTTGATTTCTATGCCACTCTTGTTCACCAGGTGCTCTATCGGAATTCCAGCACCAATTCGTCTGATAGCGTTTGCAAGCATATCGGTTCGGCCGAGCTTTATTGCCCTTTTGAAATGGTTATCGGGAAGCATGTAGAAGCGCGTAGGCTCCATGTTGGTGGCGTCTCTGGGCTCGTGACTAGTGAAGTGGGTGAGCATATCAATTAGGAAATCTAACCCTTTACTGTCGTTCTGAGCCATGCAGAAATCAACAAGGCTTTCTGTGCGCTTGATGTCTTCCATCTTCCCGTCACATAAGCGGAATGTCGGCACTATCCAATCCAGAAAGGTGCTGGGAAGAGTATGGCTCTTGACCTCCATTGACACCTGGCCAATGTTGTCGATAGTGAATTGGTCATCGATGATCTTCTTATAGATTTCCGGCTCGTCAATACTTTCGGCGTTAGATTCCTCGTAGGAATCCTCATCTTCGTCCTTGTCCATTGTAAACCGTGCTTTTTCCTCTTGAGGGGCCCACTGGACTTGCACGATTTCCAGGATCGCCCTTGCGACTTCATAATGCCCTTTGAGGAATGCAAGAGAAAATGGGGTGTTTCCTTTACTATCAGACACGGCCATCTTCAGTGGTGGTTCCTGTTTGTCCGCATCCCACGAGACTAGGGTAAGTGATTTTACTACCGCGAGATCACCAGACCACGCCGCTTCAAACCTGCCAAGAGATTAGCAATGCAGAGAAATAGGCAAGCAGAGACACGGTACTCACAGCTTGATATATGCGCATTTTCTAGCCTCAGTGATGTCTGTGACATTGTTAAATTTGAAATCCAGGGAGTAAGAAGACGCTGATGGTTGATTTGGCAATCGATTTGAGGGTTCATGAGGAGCTCGGACATCTGGATGCTGCTGTTTGAAAGTTTTGGCGCCTCTATCCTCGAGAGCTTTCTCAACTTTCTCCAGCTGTGAGATGAGATCCTTGATGGCTTCCCTCTTGGCCGCAACTCCTCTCAGACTACCTTTATCTATTTTCTGCTTTTCATAGTATTCTAGGTCCGTCTTGTATGTATCAAACCTCTTTGCAATGTCCGTGGAGACAAGCCAGTGCTGGTATGTGCCTTCATGAAAATTTTCTAGAAATTCCGCAGTCCCATGAGGCGCCAGTGGAGGCTCCATAAATGAGTTCCGTCTCGCAAAGTAGCGTGGGCTTCGTGTAGGCTGAATTTTCCCGTATTCATACTCACGAAACTCATGGAGAACATTGCGAACGACATCAAGGGCGGCTTGACCCTGTTGCCATCTGTTGTATACGTGGCGAATGACTCTAAAGCTCGACTTGGTAAGAGTATCAGGATCTGCGCCCTGCTGCAGTAATTCAATTGCAGTGGCAGGGCGTGGCGAGGTGATAGCCACTATGAGGGGTTGCTCAGTCGAATCCTGGAACTTTTCGAAGTTGGATTCGTAGTTCTGCCAAGTTCGAGTCAGCAGTGCTTAAGTCTAAAAGATGGGGAGTATCTGCGTCGGGTCTCAAGTGTTAAGGAGAAAGGCCTCGAGTAGGGCTAGATTGATGAACAAGCCAGATATATGAAAGGCTGAGATATATAAAGTCTTCGCTGGCAAACTTACGCTGAGCTGCTCTTCGAACAAGTATTTGGCACTCTTCAGCCATGAATCAAAGTCAATTTGAGGCTTTGCCTCTTCCCCAAGAAGTTTGAGTACCAAGATAGGATCACCCCTGTCAATAGCCGTCGTCAGGGGGGTTGTAGCGCTGCTGTTATAATGTGTGCCAGATATCGCTACGTGGTTGATTGCAGTCTTGAGCCCCCTCTTATCGTTCTCCCATAGGCTCTCAATTAGTTTCGGTGCACCATTCCGGATATATCGATGGAAAGCAGTCACTCCAGTCATATCAGCTTGTGAAGATGTGGCACCTAGGCTCAACAAAGTTTCTGCCATGCGCACAGCTTTGTCCACCGAAAGTGCCAGTGCCAAAACCAGGGAGAGAATCGCGGCATTGGGGTTTGAGTATGATCCATCGCCAATCTTAATCGGGAGAAGAACATCAGCCCCAAACTCCTGACACAGGATCTTGACAATATCACAATGACCACCAAGAATGGCGAGGTGTAATGCGCTGCATTTCGAGTCCCAGGCCACAACATCGATCTTGTAGAAGTCCGGGTCGTTCTGGTCGTCATCAAGTGCAGCTGCCTCGTTCGTCGAGGTCTCGTCACCTTTTCCAACCTTCACAAAAGATCCTGTTGTAACTGATTGCATACCGTCGTCAGAGGCACTATCGTCAACCAGCTCCGCATCGGAATCCTCGTCACTGCCGGTGCCATCACACGACTTGGAAGTGTCAGCTTCTCCGATGTCCTTCTTACCGTGCACTCCTTCGAGTGATGCAAGTCGAGTTTTGCGACGCCGATCTTGTTTCTCTTCCTCCTCCTCCTCGTTGGAATTGCTCTTCTCAAGAAGTATCCTTATTATTTCAGCGTCACCACGTGATGCAGCCAGGTGGAGGGCTGTACGCCCATCGGCTAAACGAGCAACTAGACGTGCACCGTGATCTACCAAGCACTTGACTATTTCGGCGGTTGAGCTAATAACGGCCAGGTGCAGCGGTGTTCTGCCGGTATAATCTCTCCTGTTAGGGTCGGCACCCTCTTGAGCAAGCCAATCCTCGACGTGTTCTATATCGCCATCGACGATAGCCTGGCACAAACGAGCGGTATTGCCAACGTATGCCATCTCCGTCCAATCATCCTCTGTCAGGGGATTGAAGGACCCGATTTGCTGTAGATATATTAGTATCAACATGCGTCCGGCTCGTAATGTCGACTGACCTGTCTGCCTGGATCATCAATTCGAAAAGACACATTGCCTGAGATGTATATTTCACTCTCCTTCTCAGCTATCTCAATCTCTTCAGGAGTTTTTGGCGTTGGGCAAGTGCCACAGCAATCACCAATAATCTTAGATCTGTTAATAGCCTTCCCAAGATTGTACGGTTGATACGGCTTACATCTTCAACCCGACCGAAGAAGGCAGGGTGTCTATGGAGGTAAACTTCTCTTTCCTTGGGTTGGTTCCATTCGGCATTCAAAACTAATGTTTTCGTGATTAGTACCGAACTTTACAAAAACTCGGAAAGATGACTTTCAACCAAACCGTGAGTTGTATTGTGAAATATCACAGGTTGTCATGAGAAGGTTACCCCCATCCCTCCTGTTAGCCAACCCAACCAAGAACTCCGAATAGCATACTAGGGGCGCTATGCTCTGAAGTGCCGAGAATGTAGGGAGAAGGGGCATTGCAAATTGGATAAATTAGTTTATAGGAATATGGTAACTTACGCAGGTCTCTCGTATAGCAGAGTTTCTCGATCTTCTTGGCATGAAATTTGACGCCGTAGGGTATCGTAAAGGTATGGTAGTTGGAGACCTCGTCCTCATCGACCCACTCAGCAACTTCATCCTCGTGCATATCCTTGATGTTTCCACGGAGTCGATGTTGGTAGCGAAATCCAGGATTTGGTCTTCCTCGCTCCTGTCGGCGCTTCTGCAAATATTGGTCTCTCGCATTGGTGGTGGGGAGGCGTTCAAGGACGAGAAGACGTGCAAGGCCCAAGGTCCTCTGGAAGCTGCGCTCAAAGATTGTCGGGTCAACACGAGAACGGTCAAGTTCCGGCCAATACACCTCAAAGTTTTTTTTGCCGTATTTAGACAGGCGATTCTCATAGGAGGGGCTCCTTCGGCTGAGATCGATTGGGTTAATCTGCGTGATATATGAAGCTAGAGCTCTCGGGGTGCAGTAGACCTGCTTTCCATCGTACGCTGCCCCGGCACAATCGATGTCAAAGCCAGTCAGAATCTCCGAGATAGACTTATACACTCGGAGAACGATCTAGGGGGCGTCAGCAGCTACCAAGGAAGCACAATGAGCCAGTCCATACCTGAACATGCCGAGTTGGGTATTGGCTGCCTGTTAAAGATGAGTCCAGTCGACATCATGCTCATAGCTAATCGCAAACTCACATATGGTAACAGCGTTCTTGGTTCGGACGACGGTAACCTCGGAGAGAATTGCGTCACGGATCCGGGCCTCAATCTCTTTCATCTTCTCGATAGCTTGGACTTCATTAAGTCCATACAAGAACAAGTCAACGTCAGAGGCCGGGCAGAACTTCTCGTGGTAGTACTGGCGGAGCGCTCTCTTGGATTTCTTATACTCGTTAGGGACAGGGAGCAAGCAGTTGACAACAGCTGAACCGGCAACGACGACATTGCTCCAGTCCATCTCAGCCAGAGACGACTCGGAGAAGACGCCAAAGTTATGGAGAAACTCCTTGAGAGATTCAACGACTGCGGGCGAGCCACTTGGCCGGCGTTTATCGTCTGGGAGAGACATGATATACTTGTCTTTCTCCTCGGGAGTTTCCGCTTCCAGATTTCGAGCGCGGTTCTTGATGAGGGGCGTATCTTGAGTGAAAAGGGGCAAGACGTTGAGGCACGGATCATCCAGGATAGGATCGTTACGTTGCTGAGCGTACATCTCACGCAGTTGGGCTTCGAATTGGCGGTAAGGGCGCATCAACTCCTGGATTGGGGTTTCAGGGTGCGACGCGATATAGCGTGCCAACCCATCATGGGTAACCGGCAACTGAGGGAGTGATGTGATAGCCATGTTGCTCAGTTGTCGCTAAGAGCTGGGTCTCGACTGGTCTCGAAAGGAATGAACAATTGCAAAATATAACGTGGTTTCTAGGAAAAGCAAGCACAAAGGGCCAGGTGATGTGGAAAGAAATGCTGTATCTGGTATTTTATATGCATTGGTGCGAGTCTAGATAGCTTGATCTTGCGATTAGGCAGCATACTGGGACCCTACTTTTAGGCTTCTCACGAGGTTGGAGATTGACCTAACACAAGTCGTCTTGGAGGTTAGCTGAACTTCTGAAGGTGGAGAGTGGAAGCGGTCAATCTCGGACTACCTAGGCCTAGGTAGTTAGTGGTCTTCAGGTATGTATGGAACATGTACCTTAGGTAGGTATTTACATCTGGGGCCACCTAGGCGCTGCTAGGCAGTTGCTAGGGCTGCTAGGTAGCACAGCTGAAGCCTAAGATCAGTGGGGTTGCAGGGATCTTAGGGGATTTTCGCGAGGAGTCATAATAGAGGCTAAGGGCATCGCGAACTCTTGTGACCTCGCGCCATCGCCTCTTTATACCGTATCAGCGTCGGCTAAACCGCTCAAGATTCTTGGACGTGTCCGGCGATGTAGCTAGCGCGAGTCTATTAAAATTACTTATGTATTCATGGTCATGTACTTACCTGCTTCTAACGTCGTACATATCTCACCCACCTTGATTTGAGAGAGATGATGTCACGGCACCACGAACTACATATGTACTTAAGTATGTTTGATGGCATAACGCTTATCCGAATCTATTAATTAGATGAAGAACTACATAGGTTATATGCATACTTCTCTATTCATCATCGCTTCCATTGGGCTGTCCACCGCCTTCACCTAACTTACCTAGGTAATGTTTATCGCGTCTCAGAATTGAATATGTATAACCCATAAAACATAGGTTTAGGCACTTCGCCTTCTAAATCGGTACCTAAGATACTCAATATCTAACCCAATTGTTCGATTCATTCCCGATCACCGACAACCATAATAACTTTGCGAAGGGCAACCTCTATAAGTTCTAGCATTTATTATTAACTGTACGGTCATCTTTGTGCAGTTTCAACTGTATTATATAAAACTGTCAAAACTAAGTACTTTATCAGGACTTAGGAGGCGATCGACTCCGACTTCTCTATCGAATATTATAGCCAGGTAATTTCCAGTGATCCCACGCTGCCGAATCAGGTAGAATACACGTTGGTAGTCGTTAAAGAGATCATTCGCATCTTCCCTCCTGCGGAAGGCTCATGTGATGGCCGCCCTAGTCATTCTAAACATTATATGTGTATTTTGTTAAGTGTTCCTAGTAACACCGATATTATAACAGCTATCATTATTACCTGTTAAATCATTTTCATCGTTAAGCCTGATGAACGTCTGCCAATTCAGTATCAGGAACAACATATGGCTTAACTTTATCCCTGATGTTCGTCTTTTGTTCAAAAGCGTATGCGAAGCCAATGAGTTTCTCTTCCGTGAATTTGGCTCCTAGGAAACTCAATCCAAATCTAGGGGGGAAACACATTAGCTTATTTCAAAGCAAGCGGTGCAGCAGTAACCTACGGAATATTAGGAGCAACGTTGGCCAGACCCCATGAATCCTTCGCAATCGACACATTACCCGGATAAAACCCTAGGGGAACAGTCACGATCGGTGCTCCAACGGTAGCCGCATAACTAGACGCGAAATTGGCTGGTAGAATCACAGCGTCCAGATCATCGCGGTCAATGGCGCCAAGTAAGCCGCCGTCCGTCCCGTAGTATACGTTTCTTTGGTAAGCAGGCCAGAAGCGAGGATCCGTGTTATTCCAGTCTTGCAGGGCTGCGTCCCAGATGCCAGTATCCCGCGTAGGATAGTCCTCCAGAGGGAACGATTGGGTAAACTCGCGTAAGACGGCCAGTGAGGTGATGTTGTTAGGGTTATACGTGAGGGCGTCGAGATAGCTCTGCAAATTGACAACAAAATCGGCGGCGAGAATGCGCGTTGGCAGGTCTGAGTTGGAGAATTCAAGGGCTGCAGGAAATGTAGTGTCAATAATTTCCGCACCTGCGGAACGAAGCACTCCTAATGCCTGCTTAAACGCTTCAGTAACTGGGCCAGTTGTGTTATCTGAACTCATCGATATCACATCTCGAGGAACACCCAGTCGGGTCCCTGAGAGTGCGGAGAGTTTGCACGCCGCAGCATAATCGGGTATGTTCGGATTAGGAATGGCAGACGTATAATTATCGAATGGGTCCACACCAGCAATGGCTTGCAGAATATACGCAGCATCTTTGACCGTTCTCGTCATGGGCCCGACAGTATCCTGATGTTCGCTGATTGGAATGACCAAGTGCCTAGACGTGAGGCCAACGGCTGAATCTATGTTAGTCCTGACCTGCAAGACAGAATGAATTAATATCTCGACGTACTTGGCTTGATGCCCACCAGGTTATTGTATGAAGAAGGGCTCGTGATTGAACCGTCGGTCTCGGTACCCAGAGAACCTAGGGCTAGGCCGAGTCTACAATAATGTAAGAATCTCCGTCTAAAATTCAATTGCGAACTTACGCAGATGCTACTCCGCTTCCACTTGAACTTCCCGACGGGTCCTCACTTGGATAATATGGCCCGTATACCTGGCCACCAAGAGCTGACCAGCCATTGCTGGAATTGAGGGATCTGAAATTGGCCCATTGACTGAGACCCGTCTTTCCGAGGATGACCACACCCGCAGCTCGGAGCTTCTGTGCAATGGTAGCATCCCTAGGTACTTTTGCTCCGACAAGAGCCCAGGAACCGGCTATCAAGTAGGTCAGTAAGACACCATTGCTCGTTATGTCTAGACACACCAGTCGTGTTCATTTTATCATCAGTAGCGATGTTGTTCTTGATCAATATCGGGATTCCGTGAAGCGGGCTATTCTCATCAGTCGGTTGATCAGCAGGCCCATGCCATCATTCTTACATACCTACGAATAGCCCCTAACGAACGCTCAGCGTCCAGATCGGCTGCAATTTTCAAAGCATCTGGATTCAGCTCAGTTACAGCATGAAATGTATCATTGACCTCCGCTATCCTCGCGATGTATGCCTAGCTCTGGCAATTAGCAAAGTTTTTCAAAGATCCTTATAACAGAGGTACGTCTGCGACAGCAACAATCTGAAATAGGTCAATGGGGAGACAGAAGGCAATTTAAGGGGCATTATCCCATTAGGGGGTATGATACCGCCAGCTATAGAATGGGATGGATAACTCTTAGCTTGGGAGAGTAAACCATACTTTAACAAGATCGACGCTAGTAAACTCGTTGGAAGCAAGACCAGCGGTAAGCGTGTCAATGGTGGCATCTATGAGCAGTGGGTAGTTTGCTGATTTATTTGATCAGTCGAGTATTAGTTTTTTCTGAGAGATCGCCATACAGATCGAGGATTGGGCTTCTCGGCTCAAGCAGGCACTTATGCCACTAACTGACAACAACAAGAGTAGTATCACAAGAACCATAATGACTCGTCTGCATACGGCCCTACGCGTCGTTGTAGCCTGTGTTTCTTGACGACTGGATGTGTTTGGTAAAAATCGATGGTATGAGGTTGGCAGAGGTTGATAGTACGTTACTCGAGATCAGATGTAATGGAGCTGAAATATTCCTACCCGCAAGCGCTTCAACAAAGACAAGTGAGGCACAAACCACCTGAGACTTGAGAACAACAGATAATCATCAAAGGATCTATATTGCAGTGTTGGCACATATATGCCCCAGCATGTCGGCCTTGAAGCTCAAAGAGGTTCTTATAACTAGGGAAGACCTTTAGGGGGGAGATCAGTGCACACGGGAGAACGCTCTAGTGGCGCGAAAAGGAGATAGATCGACATTTATTAAGTATGGTTACTGGCAACTTCTTATCTCGACCCCAGCACATCCGCATGTTATGCCCAAGAGCAACTGTACAAGGGTCCGTGGATCTAGCCCAGCAACTAAACCCCATCCCCCACAGCTAAGACCGGCACATACACACATTAGGTACGGCCCGTACCTAAGGTTTTGGGGTCGTTATTGGGGAATAGTGGGCGTATGGGTCACGTTTATGCCTTGAGAGATGTAATCGTTCAGTCGAATTGAAGCACAATATTATGGTTTCTAAATATAGGTGTTAGCTTTGTGTTGCTGGTGCCGTTCGATGCAATCTGCCTTTCTTGATCGTTAAACTGGTTGATGTAACTGCATGAAATGTGAGCAAATGATCTACGTTAGGCATTAGTATATACTTCGATAAATATATGTGAAGGATGGTAGATTCATCCATGTGCAGATATGCACAAATGTACTGTCCTATATGTTAGCCAGCTGAGCCTGACAGAGCAATATTAGGGGAGCTCAACTCTGCCTAATTTAGTAGCCAACGTGGCTTATATACAGCCCTTTCATATGCAATACCTACTTAATAATGTGTGCTGCATGATCCCCCCATATAACCAGCCAGCCAGCCGACCTCCTTCACCACAAGTCAGATCTCGACAGCTCGCTTCGATCTGACCGCACCGGGGACCATATTAAGCTTTTACATTTACGAGAACGTATGGAACACCAATATATCAGATATCAGATACTGATACTGACCACGTGCCCCTGATAGGCGGAAAGTGTGGATGTTGCTGAAAGACTTGGTGAGCTTGGACCCCGAGCCTGTCTAGGCAGAATTGTAAACCCATCCATTTATACAGCTACTGCGTGCGATTCCTCATATGTCTCAATCTGTAGTTTGAAGGTTATTGGAGACGGTACCGTTGCCTCCTACCTTTGGGTCTTCTATGATGGTAATGGTGGCTCGAGCCCAAACATAGCCAAGGGTCATCAAAGGTTTCACGAAGTTGCACATAGTTTCTATGTCAACAGCTGCTGTCTTAATGCAAACGAGTACGGGATATCGCCCGAAATCTTCTACTAGCGGAAAGCGGTGCCCAGGCCGTACCTATCACCGTGGCCCGGGTACGACATCCGAGATGGGATGCAAGTAACCAATTGGTCGATTCAGGGAGCCTACCTGTACCTGTACATTAGAAGAAATACGAAACTTAAGGTCATAGTTGACAACAAACCTTCTAACCTATGTTAAAATACAAATCCAAGATAAATTCAAATGTCAGTTTCTCTATCTTCGTCTCTTGTTTCACTCCTATGAAACGATACCTTATTCTCTTCTACCTAATTAGACGAGGTAAACTTCACCAAAACACGATCTAGGTTATACATATGATACACAGCATATTAGATACTGCAATGTGTGAACTGACCAGCCGAGCACTGCATAGGTATGCAGCGAGGGGTTGCAAACCAACCCCAGAGTCTTTGTCTAAAAGGCTCGTTGATGACTCGCTTGAATACATTGGCACTGCATATGCTATTAACAGCACCTGCAGCGACCGCGATCTGTAGACGAAAGACTTAAACCTCGAGGACTCAGGTTACCGTTTCACTACTTCCGTGACTGCTGGCTGCTGGCTCGCACAGCCCTAACTCAACATGGCAATGGTGTAGATACAAGTTTCGCACAGGTGGTTCTTCGCGACAGAGTAGCGAGAGACACGGAGACACGCCACCGACATGACAGGGTTTCTTCTGCCGTCTCGGTGCCGCATCTTTCGAACCGCCGGCTTGCTCGCTCAAGATTGCGGGGCGCGAGCGGATGTGCACAATATCGATTGAGGTAACCAGCTAAGTAACTTAGGTTGGCTTGGTCAGTAATGCCTTCCATTCGGCCGTCTGGTCTAGATGGTGTAAGCTGCTGAATAACGTTACTCGGATCCCCACGCCATATCCGCGCGCTAGCTAGGTACATCGTGGTATGTGGCTGTCCCCGGATAAGCAATGATGAGTTATAGCACGGACAGCTGTGTTAGTTTATGACACTAGTAGGTCTGAAGTCCGAAAGTTTATAAGTGAACTCGCCCAACTTCCTCGTAAACTGACTGTGACAGTCTGATCTCCACTGCGTTTATAAAAACTCAGCTCATTCTTTAGACCAACCTAGATTTCACAATGGCTGCGCCTGGTGGGAAGTACTTTATTCAGGAGAAGCTGAAACAATCAGCGCCGCATCATGAGAGTTTCAAGGTGCTATGGGAGACAAAGTGGAAGCCAGCGGTAAAGACGATCACCCAGCTTAATAGCATCGTGGGATTACATATTAACTAAGACAGTGCAACATGGGCGTATATCCTTTTATGTTTGGGGCCACACAGGATTTCCAGCCCGTCGTCAATACCATCGTTGCGAAGGGACTAAAACGAGCGTACGACTGGGACGAGTATGCCCAATGCTTTTTTCCGAAGGCAGAAGAGCTTATCGCCCGTGCTAAATATGCCGAGGAAAGGGGGAATCTAGAAGAGGCCTCCGAGTTTTATCTGTGAGTGACTTCATTACCATCGATCTAACGATTGAGGGTAAGGTAAGCTAATATATCTATCAAAGACGGGCCTCGGCTTTGTACCGCATCTCTCGTTTCCCAGCGCCACGTTCGGAAAAACAGAGATATGCCTGGACGAAGGGGAAAGAAGCTGCTTCCAAGGGGCTTAAATTGCAACGATATCCCATGGTGCAAGTAGATATTCCTCACACTCACGCGGCGAATGGTGACGGGCAAGTACTTCCAGGCTATTACCACCTTCCGTCGAACGCATCAAGCTCTAATAAAGTACCACTGATCATTATATTCACCGGTCTCGATGGGTACCGCACGGAACTTGCAGTCTGGAAGGAAGGATGGGCGCAACTAGGATGCGCCAGTCTCATCGTGGAGATTCCTGGTACCGGTGACAATCCTGGGGCACCCTCCGATCCAGTAAGCCCCGATCGTGTTTGGGACAGCATGTTTGACTGGGTAGCGAAGCAAGATGGGATCGATCAAAGCCGCATCGTCAACTGGGCTTTCAGCACGGGAGGCTATTATGGTATACGAGCGGCACACACGCACGCTGATAAGCTCAAAGGCGTCGTATCGCAGGGCGGCGCATGCCATCATATGTTCGATCCGGACTGGTTAGACGCCGTTAACGATTTGGAATATCCATTCGAGTGAGTCAAACATCCAACTCATCCATGAGTTACCACACGAGTAATCCTAGCTAATACATAACGGCCTTAGTTTGGCGCATACCCTCTGCTACAAATTCGGGTACGGGAATGACTTCGAAAGATTCAAAAAGGAGGCTAGGGACAAATACTCGCTCCTTAGCACCGGCATACTAGACAAGCCGGGTTGCACGCGTCTTCTGCTGGTGAACGGTACGGAGGATGAGATTTTCCCAATCGACGACTACTACCTGTGTCTACAACATGGCACCCCAAAAGAAGCTCGGTAAGCAATTCCCTCTTTACACCACGTCGTGCCTAAAGAACAAGTATTGAATCTAACTTCCTATCGCTAGGTTCGTTCCAGACATCAAGCACATGGGTGAACCGGAAGCTTTCTTCATCATTCTTGAGTGGATTTTCAAGCTTCTTGATATTGAAGGAGACGCGCGTCGTTTCATGTCCACGGTGCCTTTCAAGCCAAAGTTCTAGCAGTCTGGGGATCACTACGTAGGCGGTATCGGGCTACTTGTTGCTTCTTATGTCGGAAAGACTTGCTCAATCTTCTCCGCGTTGACACAATGGCAGTATACAATCTAAATACTCATATGAGATACTTGCCGGCTTAAACAGAGAGTAACCTTGAAATCAGTAGATTTTGGGTGGTCGAGAGACTCAATTACGACAAAACTTAAAGAGACAAAATGCATAGAACTTATTCCTTCATGATCACAATCCCGCAAGTTGTTTAAATGTCCCGCCGATTGAATCTCGCCATACCTGCCGATCACCGTATTGATCAGCACTGCCATTCTGAACCGGCAGACTTACCTAGTTAGTCAGGGGAGCCTTCCGATGCCTACCGATAAGTGATAATGCGCATCGAACTGTTTCGCCGCACGGCATGTCGGTTATATCCGCAACTGCTGCTTGTCTCTGATAAGCAAGTAGCTGAGAAATTGAAAAAGATCCATCGTCGGTTAGTAGCAGTTCACTCGTAAAACATTTCACAGTCGTAAGGAAGCTAAGGATGAGACTCGACTCAGAATAGCCATATCCAGTGCGACATTCTCGGCGAGCGGGAGCGGAGCTTACGTTGCACTACAACCCGCCCGCTTTAACAGAGATCTCAATGGATTGTGTATGTACCTACATATTCTACCCCACCAGATCCCGTCTCAAGCGGTCACCGGAGGGCGTCCTTACTTCAGCAATGGCTATTCTGAATACCCTGGGCTTGTCGACGCTATTTGCCTGCGCGGTACTCGCGAACCCCAACCCCATAGTCTCAGTAAGAAACGGCAGCTATGAGGGATTATATCTTCCCGGTTTCAATCAGGACATCTTCCTCGGCATTCCGTATGCCCAGGACACCGGGAAGGCGAACCGGTTCCGGGTTCCGCAATCCCTGAACGAGAGCTGGAACGGGACGCGCGAGGCCAAGGTCTACGGCCATGCCTGTCCCGACTACGACGTGCCGGACGATTCGCTGTACGGCATGAGCGAGAACTGCCTGAGCATAAACGTCGTGCGCCCAGCGGGCCTCGAGAGCACCGCCGGATTGCCCGTGATGCTGTGGATCCATGGAGGCGGCTACCAGTACGGGACGAGCGGGCTCCCATACTACAACCTCACGTTCTTAGTACAGAGGTCCGTGGAAATCGAGATGCCGATAATTGGCGCTAGTATCAATTTCCGGAAGGGAGGTTGGGGCAACATGTACTCGGTTGAGATCCAGGCAAGTAGACTGCGTGCTCCCTCTAGCGTATGCGGGGAAAGCGTGTGACTGACTCGAGATAAAGGGCTCTGGAAACACCAATCTGGCTCTGCGAGACATGCGCAAAGCATTGGCTTGGATACAGGAGAATATTGAGAGCTTTGGGGGCGACCGCTCATCGGTAACGATATGGGGCGAATCATCCGGGTCATTTGCCGTCGTATGCCGCAACCTCATAACTTATTACTGCTCAGACCCCTGAGTCTGGTGTATTAGAATCACTGACCATGAATACAGGGCCAACTCCTGATGAGCTATGGCGGCAAAACGGACGGGCTCTTCCACCGGTCCATCCAAGAGAGCGGCAGCGCGGCGACGGCCTGGTGCAACGGATCAGACTGGTATCAACCAATTTATAACAAGATCGTTGACCAGGTCAACTGCAGCTCGGCTGTCGACACATTAGAATGTCTGCGAACGGTTGATTACGACGTACTCTACCCCTTTCTCAACTCATCAGCAGTTCCCGGGCCAGGCTTCTACCCAACCGTCGGTAAGTGTCTACCCATGCGCCTAGAGCCACGGACTACTGATTATTACACCACGACCATTTAAGACGGCGACGTGCTCCCCAACTACCCCACCGAGCTCCTGCACTCAGGGCGATTCGCGCACATCCCGCATCTATACGGGACGAACTCGGACGAAGGGACGGACAACGCGCCCGAGGGCATCAACACGGACGCGGACCTGCGGACGTACCTGCTGCACGAGACCGGCTTCGACTTCCCGGCGTCGACCGTGGAGCGCATCCTAGAGCTATACCCAGACGACCCGGCGCAAGGGATCCCGCTGAACACGGGGGCGGAGCGGTTCGCGGACCGGGGGTGGCAGTACAAGCGCGCGGCGGCGATCGTCGGCGACGTGTTCTACCACGGCCCGCGGCGGGACGACGCGCGGCACTACGCGCGCGCCGGCGCCGGCGCGCCGACCTGGGTGTACCGGTTTAACACGCGGCCGTGGGAGGAGAACGCCCCCAACGCTACCGCCGGGGCGCGGGCGGGGGGACAGCTCGCGCCGGCGTACAAGGGCGTTCAGGACTTCAGCGAGGTCGCGTTCGTGTTTCACAACCCGGACACGGTTGGCCCCTGGCCCGAGTACGAGGCGCTGAGCGCGCAGATGAGCGCGCAGTGGATTCATTTTGCGTATTCGGGAGATCCGAATGGCGAGGGCTTGCCTCGCTGGCCTTTGTATAATGAGAGCGAGAGCGGGCTGAATCTCGTGCTACAGACGGAGGGGCAGGGCGAGTCGTACGTTGAGGAGGATACGTATCGGTTGGTGGGACGTGAGTACTTGACTCAGTGGGCAAGGAGGAGGCATGTGTGAGATGTAAATGGATAAGGGGTTGGACATAATGATAGTGCAGCTAGAGAGTATTGACAGGATTGAGGGTGCAGAGTCGCCTAGATACATATAGTCTGCTTGCATAAATAAGTTGCAGATGTTCTGAATATTTGGACAGGTAATATACATAAGATTCCTCTACATAAGACACAGCCGGATTCGAAGTATGTACATGGCATAGGGTCTTTCTAGAGCTGAGAAAGGAGGCCATGGATATGCGCGAGGAGGTCGTCGCGCGAGACATGCGAAAAACTGGAAAGTCGCCGGCACTGAACTTCGTAGAGCTTTTCCGTAGAATATTTTCTCCCAAGAATCACGACGACCGGGAATCCAATCAGGTCAGCATCTTGCAGCTTCCATTGGAAGTCGTTGGGACGATCATCAAGCGCCACGTCAAAACGTCCATCCTTTGAGTTGATGAGGTCCTCGGCTAAGGCATAGCCCTCTTGTTTCAAGGTATGTCTGGGAATAATGACCACTTCAAAAGGTGCAATGGCGCGCGGCCAGTTGAGCCCTTTCTTGTCGACCAAGTGGTCTGCAACGGCGCCGAGAATTCGGGAAACTCCAATGCCATGACAGCCCATCTGCATGGGCACAGTCATCGTGGAATCGACGTTGATGTCTGCGGTACGATCTTCTACTACTAATGACGCCGGCACCGTGATCTTCGCTGCGAGCGGGTCCGAGTACCGTGTGCCTAGATGAAAGGTGTGGCCTAGCTCGATCGTCTTGTTAACCTCGAGTTTTCCAGATGGGCATCGAGGGCAATCATCGCCGCCGAGAATACGGATGACATTAAGGAGAGACCCATCAGGCGAATGTGTGACATAACTACAGGATATATTGTCTAAACCGAATCGACAGTCCTGAGGTAACAAAGGTAGCTGACTCGAGCCGTCCTTGAGCCTATCGGCGAAGGAGGGCTTAAGCCTATAATCGACAATATTCATTAATTGCAGGCTCGGTTCGGAGGTGGTAGATCCGACTAAATCAGGGGCGGAAAACCAAAAACGCATCGAGTCCCCGAGGCTTGAGTCTAATCCAGGCAGGACTGACTTGATGGCATACGTATTGATATCCGCGTCCGAGAAGGAATCCGGGTACCAAACATTGACAAAAGTCCTTCTATCTTTGGAAACGCCACGCCAAACTCGAGCAGGTGGGTGATCCCGAGAAGTAACATTCGCATCATTATTCCAGGTTGAAGGTATCCGCGCAGTAGCGAGCTCCTCATTAGAGACATAGTCACAGGTGTTACACCTTATCACATTGTCCTCTCCTATCGGGGTTGGCAGATGATATTCATGGCTTAAGTCGCCTCCAATATCGCCAGAAGAAGCTTCTGCAACTAGATACGGTAGTTTCAGCTCATCAAAGAGCCGGGAATAAGCAGCCCGTACCTGTTCGTAAGTGGACAAGGCTGTTTCGGTAGAATAATCGAAGGTATAGAGGTCCTTCATGACGAATTCCCTGGACCGTAGTAGCCCGTGGCGCGGCCGTATCTCATCACGATACTTGCGACCTAATAAAATGAGCTTAAGACACTAAAAGGCATACCAGAACAACTGACCGATCTGATAAAGTCGTAAAGGGAGGCTTTTGTAGGAATTGACGGTCTTTGCCACGAGTGTGGTTATCTCTTCTTCATGAGTTGGCGCAAGTAGATAAGGAACTTCCTTCCTATCGGTAAACCGAAATAACTGTAGGTTCGTGGCGTTAGCAGATAGGACGACGGATTCTAAGCAGCCGGCAAAGCTCACTTCAGGACCATAGCCTTCTAGTCGATTGGTCTGCTGCCATAACGCCTGAGACGAGATGGAAGAAAGAGAAATTTTTGACGCGCCTCCAGGTAGATTAATTAGCATGATAAGAATTAAATTTAGGGGCTAATGGCTGTTTACCAAGCTGGGCCATGTACTTGTCAATCAGTCTTTCCAACTTCCGCTGGACCCTCTGGCCAAGTGGGAGCATGTGATATATTCCCGCAGACGACTTAAAGACCAATTGTTAGATCGCATCGTGAAGTTATGTAAACTGTGATTAATACCAACCTTGCGAAGGTAGCCGGCCCGCATCAACTTGGCATGGCCATCTGAAGCCAATGTCAGCGTTCTTACTGAATATTGCTTGAGTTATACCGCGAACCTTCATTCACACTCCGAGTCATGCCTCCAGTAGGCACCCAGACTCTGCTCAGACGGGTGAAGCGGTCTTGTGGGTGAAGCGTAGACTGATACATGTTAGTGTGAATCCTTACGAATGCGAATACGTCTTTCTCGAACCGAAAATTGAGAAGACACAGCGATTTTTCCAGAAGGTCGGACGCCGGCGATTCTCATGCAATGGGGTGTCGATATAGTGCCTCTTCTGAATGTATATAAGAAGGACATCTTGGCAGTAGCATGATCGACTAATTGGCCGAGTATCTACAGTCTACTTAAGTACTCAAGTCCCTGTGCTGAACTGGGTGTTTGGTATCTAAGATGAGGGTAAGCTGTCACTGAAACGTACACCACAGAATTCGGAATGTTTCGCTTACATAGAATTAGCGTGTCTCGAACGTATCTGATGTTGATGATATTGATGCGGTTCCTTAACGAGAAGATAAAATACCTAGGTAATGTAGGTAATGTAGGTATAAAAACGATCTTATCAGCCTTGCACAGTGGGTCGGCAACCTAGCGTAAGCCATGACTTTGATTGGATCAATCGGAGAGCACTAGCAAGGTTATCATGGGTCCACCATATCCACTAAGCCACTTGATTGATTTACTAGATTGATTCAGCCTCGCCCCTCCAACTTTTTTTTTTCTTTCCCTTTTTCGTCCAGGATTTTTTTTCTGCTTCGTCCGATTCGGCCAAGGTCAACATCGATAGTCGCCTACTCGCTATTGACGGACCTCTAGCCAGCACAGCGTCGATGCAACTTCCACTTGAATCGCCATGCTGATATAAGTCTGCTATTAACTTGAATATTTCACAAAAATGGCGACTTTCGACGATGCTCTCCTATCTAAGCTGACGGCCAAGATTGACAGCAAGCTCGCTGAATCTAAGACCTCAGGGAAAAACGACAGAGGCAAAAGGAAGCGCGAGCAAACCGCAGAAACTGTCCAGCCACCTCCCAAGAAGAGGAATCCCGCCAATCCCAACCCGATCAGGGACAACCCCAAATCGAAGCAACCGAAGCAAAGACCCTCAGAGCCTGCCAATTCCGATGTCCTCCTCGAAGAAATCAAAGCTCTTGGTGGAGACGAGGATGATTTGAAATTAGTGGGTGATGTCGACTCTGGTGACGAGGAAGTCACAAATCATAAGGGGAAGAAGGATGCGGACAAGAGTCTTCGTGCTGAGCTTGCCAAGTTTGCCGCGGAGCTTGGGTTGGATAATGTAAGCCCGGATTCTGCGACTGAAGAGTCTGATGCCAATATGGATGAGCCTGTTGCCACAAAAGACGACCAATCGAGCCAGGGATCGTCTGCGCCGGAACAGGACACTGACGAGAAACCTTTACATGACCCGAAAAGGAAGACGGTTAGTAAGCCTCTCTGATCCTCAAGTATGGCATGTTAGTTTTAATTGACCGTTCACCAAGATCTTTGAACTCCGCCCTGATTGGCATGCTGCCAGTTTGAAATCTCTGCCGACCCCATCCTCTGATGAGGTGGCACCTTATGCGAAGGCTATTGCTGCGTTGGAAGCTTATGCAAAGTTACTCCTAGACGAGGATAGTGCTGCATACAGGAAAACTTTGTCAGCATCATCATCCCATAAGTTCATGTCAACTATCATGTCTTCGGGTACAATGTCCGATAAAGTCTCTGCTTTGACTCTAGCCATCCAGGAGTCACCGATACACAATGTTCAAGCGCTCGAGAACCTCCTAAATCTTGCCGCGAAAAGAAATCGCGGTCAGGCTTTGTCAGCTCTGACTGCATTGGTGGATCTCTTAGGACCGGGAATGATCCTCCCTTCGAACAGACGTTTGCGTCTCTTCTCTTCTCAATTCGGTTTGCTTGGAACCTTACAAAAGCGTGGCATCAAGTCGTGGGCGGTTGGCCAAGTATTGCCTGGGCAGATCACTAAGGAACATCTGATATCTTGGATATTTGAAGGATGGCTAAAGGAAGCCTATTTCAAGATGATACAGAGCCTGGAGGTCTGGTGCAACGATGAAGTTGAGTACGCTCGTACCAAGGCCGTTGATCTGTCGTTTGCCCTCTTGCGAGACAAGCCCGAACAAGAATCTAATCTGCTACGACTTATCGTGAACAAGCTCGGCGACCGCGAGCGCAAGATCGCTTCGAGAGCTTCGTACCTGCTGCTCCAATTGTTGAATACCCATCCTGGGATGAAATCAGTGGTGGTGCGTAATATTGAGCAAGATATAATATTTCGGCCGGGCCAGAGTATTCGCGCAAAATACTATGCTGTCAACACCTTGAACCAAACCATCTTGAGCAGAAGAGAAACTGAAATTGCGGATTCTTTGTTACGCATTTACTTTGGTATATTTGTTTCCTTGCTTAAGAGTGGCGAGCTTAGCCAATTTGATGGCGGCGTGGAAGTTCCTAAGACCACTAAGCGAGAGAGTCGAGGAAAGAAGAGCTCAACAAACCAAATTAAGAAAAAAAGTCATGCTGTAGCAGGTGATCAGGAATCTGCGGAAAAGCTTGTTTCGGCAATTCTTACTGGTGTTAATCGAACAGTGCCGTTTTCAGATACGGACCAGTCTACGTATGTGTGCCCTGCTTGATTACTAACCATATATTCTCTTGGAGGTAATATTAATACTAGACAGACTCGAGTCTCATCTTGACACTCTATTCCGGATCACGCATTCCTCCAACTTCAATACAAGCATTCAAGCTCTCATGTTGATTCAACAATTCTCAGCTAATAGAAGTCTTGCCACGGAGCGATTCTATCGAACGCTTTACGAGTCGTTATTAGACCCGCGACTTATCACCTCATCAAAACAGACCTTGTACCTCAATCTCTTATATCGAAGCCTGAAAGCTGACCTTGATGTTCGTCGAGTGAAGGCCTTTGTCAAGAGAATGTTACAGATATTAAATCTGCACCAGCCTCCTTTCATTTGCGGCATCATTTACCTGATAATTGATCTCTGCACCACATTCCCAGACCTGAAAACACTACTCAATGAGCCTGAAGAGCTCGGGGTAGACGAAGTAACGCCGGCTACGGCACGGGATGCTCCTGACGGTACCGCTGTCGATGAGTTCGAATCCCAGTCTACAAAGATAGAGGGCGCATACGATGGGCGGAAGAGAGACCCGGAGTACAGCAACGCGCATCGCAGTTGCTTATGGGAATTACTACCGTTCCTCCGGCATTTCCATCCTTCTGTAGATGTATACGCGTCGAGTCTGTTGAATGGACAGAAGGCGGCTCAGAAACCAGAACTAGCTAACCACACACTCATAGCATTCCTGGACAAGTTTGTGTACCGCAATGCCAAGACGGTTGATACAACCAAGGGCGTATCCATCATGCAGCCTGTGGTTGCAAGCGGTCAGGGTCACGTTCTACTCTCAAGCAAGCCTTCGGCTAAGCTAGACGGAAGTGCCTTGAACTCGGCATCGTTCTGGAACAAGAAGAGTGAGGAGGTTGCCGTAGATGACGTCTTCTTCCATGAATACTTCTCCCAGATAGGCAAGCCCGCGCAAGCCGGGCAGGCGAAAGAATCGAAGGCACGGCAAGCGTCGGCTGAGAGTGAAGACGAAGAAGCGGACGAAGATGAAGTCTGGCAAGCACTTATCTCATCTCGCCCCGAGATACAGGATGAGTCCGAGAGCGACCCAGACTTCGGCGACCTGATGAGTCTCGATGGCTCAGAGGATAATCTGGACGAGGATATGGCGGAATTAGATGACGAGGCGTCGGACGATGACGAGGGCGGCGTAGAGTTCTTCGACGAATCCGATGTAGAATCAGGCGGCGATGATTCGGAGCTACAACTAGCACCTGCTGGAAAAGAGGAAGGAGAGAAGAAGCCGGAATCGGAACACAAGGCTAGGAGGAAGGCTTTGAAGAATATGCCTACTTTCGCATCTGCCGATGACTACGCAGAGATGCTGGCTCAGGGGGACGAGGACGAAGATTACTAAACGGCTTCACCCCTGCCCATTTTGTACAACAGGCTGCCACCTAGATAATCATGGGCACTCGTAACGACCTAGAAGCAGAATCTTTAAAATTCAAGATACCCAAAATCCGGTACTGCTGCTGCTTAACCAGCGTCCCTCAAGCCGCGCACGTGATCCATCCCATCCTTCTAATAATAACCACTACCAACCAATACTCCTTCCTCCCCGCAGACACTCCCTCCCATCATCTATCTATCTACCTCACCTCACCTCACCTCCCTTAAGTATCAAACCACTCAAGCGGATCATCCTTCGTAAATATAGCGCGGTACTTGCGATCGCCATCGGCTTCCTCCCGCTCCTCGGTGTGGATGGAGTGCAGCGAGGCCTTGGCGGGCTCGCCGTCCTCGTCGCCGCCGCCGCCGACAAAGGCGCGGAAGTGCACGTACGCGGGCCCGGTCTCGGGCATGGCCGGGATCCGCACCTTGCCGAACAGGTGGATGCCGTAGGCGCTCGTGCCGACGCGTACGGACTCCAGGTCCGCCGACGTGAATGCCGTCAGGTCTGCGTCGCTTAGGTGCTGCACCGCAGCGAAGTATTCAGGCTCGTGTTCTTTTGCGGGAGGGGCGTTGAGGTTAGTTGGGGCTTGCTTCGTGTGTGTGTGTGTGTGGGAGAGAGAGGGGGGGGGGGGGGGGGGGGGGGGGGATGGTTGGTTGGTTGGCTAGCCGGTCGGCTTGTTGCGACCTTGGTAGACTCTAGGGGGTTGTGTACATACTTAGATATGTGTGCTTCTGGTGCAAAAGCGTCTTCTTGAGCTCCGACTCGATCTCGTTGAAGACTTTGAGGGATTCCTCCTTAGGCGCGTGGGGTGGGCCTAGGTCTACGGTGTCGGCGCTCGCCTGGAGATTCCAAGTGGTTAGCTGGCTGTAAGAACGTATGTAGACGTGCGTATATAGGTAGGTAAGCTTGAACGGTGCTATGTTGGGTACTGACCATGGTGGTATGTATGCGATTGGCAGGTTTTCTTTCGTTATAGAGTGGTAGCTAGTTAACTAGCTAGCCGGCTATCCGGTTATAAGGTGAGCAATGGGTTTGATATTGTTGTTAAGTTTTCGATACCGTTGAACTTGACTTTGTGAGTCTTTGAGAGTTTCAAGGCATATTGATACAAGGTGGTTGGCCGAGCTTTTTATATGAATTAGATCTCCTAGCTATAGCGACCAAGTGGTATGTTCTATGTCTTAATCAGGTTATGGATGCTTGTCCAACAAGGGCTGCAAGGGTAAGATGTTGACAGCATGAACGCTCTGTCATTCCGAGTTACAGAACAAACGGGCCTGCGGGCTGCAGGTTTGACGAGAGGGGGTCCAGGTCGGGGAGACCCACGAGCCATGGAATGATTGGCACCGATCTAGTCGAACGAAGGTGAACTAGCTGCTGAGTGACAGCGTGCTTACGTAGCTAGATTGGCTAGATTGCAATATGCGAACTTGATAGGGCAGGGTTTAGCTTGTTTGTTCCTTTGCCGATCACAGAGGTGCAACCAGTGACTTGGCTGGTTTGGCCATGACGCAAGTTGCCTTATGCAGCGATCTGGTCGGAGGTCCTATCCAGTCAGTCGCCCAGCGTTCAGGTTACGCAGTAGTGTCTTCTGATAATAGGTATGGTGTGATGTTAGTTATAAGCCATTGATCTTCTATCTATCGTACAGCTTGACAGCATTGTTCCCATGACGATTAAAAGCAACCTCTGAGATAGAAGAGGAAATCGGATGTACTCTTTGCAGTGATACCTCATGCTCATCATGACAAATGGAGTGCGTATAATCAAAGATGCTTGGAGTGTCTAATATATGCCAAGAAAGCCGGGGTACGATATCTAGTCGAGCACCAATTACACGAGGCAGATATCACTTATTAGATAGATAGATATGCTCAACTAGTATATAGGCATTAAACGGGGAGCTTGATATATTCCATTTAGGTAGGTAGTTAGTTAGGTAGTTAGTAGGTATTTACTAAGGCTTTGTGTAACACGAATAAGTTGCCGAGGCATTATCCTACCGCGGTTAGACAGGAGCACCCCACGTCCGCTGACGGAACCTGTTGGGATCCGACGCTCGAAGGAATCAACTAATTAAATCGCCGTACAGGTTTAGCTGCCTCAACAACAGCCCCGTCTCAGGAACAGACCGACACGACGTCGTGGCCATGTCGAAAAGGGATAGCCCAGCCCTGCGTCTGATCTAGGATACGATTTGATCAGATTAATCGTTGGGGAGGGGGGCCCACTCTGCCGGTATTCCCGTCGCCATATTCCTATACTATCCTGACTATATAATGCCTTCCACCACGATATTACGAGGCCGAGTCCTCACTGGTCTAAACCGTCAATCTTACACGGCTCTAAATTTGTCCTCGCCTCGATTTCTGCCTTGTCGCTTTGTCAGCTCGTTCCCTTCCCCCGGTGCGTAACCTTGGCATCGGCCTCTATCAACTACTTAATCCCCGAGTCCGGCGTCCCATTGCTATCCGCTAATATTCTCCTCGGACTTTCAGTTACTGCACCTCCCACGAGACCTTCGTTCCTCCGCCGTGCAGCCAAGGTTTTCGCCATTGGCATAACATTCACCTCTCTCGGATTCGCAATGACAGCCGCCCCAGCAATGCCCGCCGTCAACGGCCTCCTGAACCCGCCGACCGACGCCGAGACGCTCGGCCTGTGGGCGCCGGAGCACGACGAGGAGCACGAGGCCGAGAAATTCATCAACAGCCACCCGCTGACGCAGGAGATGCGCGCCAAGGACGGCTTCTCCGAGTCGCGGCCCCATATGAAGATCCCACCCGCCTTCCGGATGCACAACCTGACGGGCGGCACGCTGCTGGGGCCGGGCCGGATCGTGGTGCCGCCCGTCGTCTTCGCCGAGCAGGGCGGCAAGTCGCTCGTCTCGATATCGTACCTGGGTGACGAGCTGTGCGGCCACCCCGGCATCGTCCACGGTGGCCTGCTCGCCACGATCCTGGACGAAGGCTTGGCGCGCTGCTGCTTCGCGGCGCTGCCTCACAAGGTCGGCATGACGGCCAACCTCAACATCAACTACCGCGCCCCGGCCCCGGCGGGTGGGTATGTAGTCCTCAAGGCTACGACGACCAAGGTCGAGGGACGTAAGGCGTGGGTTGAGGGTCGTCTGGAGACGCTCGTAGGTGATGGTGAGACCCCGCAGGTGTTAGCAGAGGCAACGGCTTTGTTCATTTCGCCTAGGCAGGCCGCGGTAAGCTTGAATTCCGAATACATTAGCCGATTTCGGGCCTGCTGACACGTTCCTAGATGATGTCAAATGTCTATCCTACGGCATAACCCCAGACCAAAAATAATGCAACAGACTTACAGGCCCGGTGTGATAGAGGTAGAGGATAGATCCACTCGAATTTTACATAGAACGGCGTTGAGACTTGCTACAGGCTGGGCTCATGCGTATACTAGAATGGCGGCAAAGGGCTTGACATAGCAAGTCTTTTCGATGGCCGTATAATCACATATCGCGCATCAGACGCTGGACGCACCGTAGCAAGGTGTCGAACACTCCGGTAGGCCGCGACGAGGGAATTCTCTTGGTACGATACAAGATGTCCGGTTAGTTGCATTAGACTGAACAGGCATGGTGGGACTACATAGACCTCCGGGTATTCAAATCCACATAATTATTAATGTTGTCGACCATGAGCCAGCTTCCAAAGTCCCTGACTTACAGCAGCAGCGCAGAGGTACCTAGGTATTTGCATATAGCTCCAAACTCGGTAATATAAAGAGAATACCCGCAAATCGGAGTTTGAGGGAGGCACACCATCCGATGTCAACTCGCTTAATCGGTCGGTAATGAGAAACTAGACACTGTAACCACAGCGGCTCGGCGAATGGATATGGATAGCGCATTGCACAATATTAGGTACACATAGCATGCGCCTATGTAAATTTAGGATATGTAAGAGGGACACGCGAAAATTACAACGAAGAATCCTGAATTGAACATCGAGAACCTTAGACACAAACTCAATCAATTGCTGAGCCCGCCCTCGTTTGATGCGTCGACTTTTTAGAGTCTCTTACTCTACACCGAGCATTTAAAGACTGATTGGAATTTAAGAAAGCAAGCAGATATGGCGACGTGAGTGAGACAATTCCTCAATCAATTGGACCCTAGATTTTGTTTCTTTTCGTCTACGTCTGATCTTTTGCGGTTGATTGATTGATATCTCTTCCTATCGCTCATTACCTTATCTGAACTCGATTCTCTTCCTGCAAGGCGCACGTACGTACGTATGTACACGTACCTATGGGATGGGATACGAGGATGCTGCAGGAACTCGGCATTGAGAACACCTGTAGAAAAAGCAATGAACGCAAACCTACTTAGCCACGCGCACCCACATAAAGATGAAACTCAACAACAACGCCCGTAATATCTACATACGCTAACGCCCCCCCGCCTGGCCCTTTAGCAACATCACCTGGCACCCGGGCCTGACGCGGCGCGAGCGGAACCAGTACCGCAAGCAGCGGGGCTTCACGCTGTGGCTGACGGGGCTGTCGGCGTCGGGCAAGTCGACGGTCGCCGCGGCGCTGGAGCAGCACCTGCTGCACCTGGGCCTGTCCGCCTACCGGCTCGACGGCGACAACGTGCGCTTCGGCCTGAACCGGGACCTGGGGTTCTCGGACGCCGACCGCACCGAGAACATCCGGCGCGTCGGCGAGGTCGCCAAGCTCTTCGCCGACGCCTCCACCGTCGCCATCACCTCCTTCATCTCCCCCTTCCGCGCCGACCGCCAGCTCGCCCGCCAGCTGCACGAGGCCGCCACGCCCGGCACCCCCGCCGACGGTGTCGATGACGACCCCATACCCTTTATCGAGGTCTTCGTCGATGTCCCCGTCGAGGTTGCCGAGCAGCGCGACCCCAAGGGCTTGTACAAGAAGGCCCGCGCCGGCGAGATCAAGGAGTTCACCGGCGTCAGCTCCCCCTACGAGCCCCCCGACAACGCCGAGATCACCATCCGCACCCACGAGCGCTCCGTCGAGGAGTGCGTCGCCGACATCGTTCGGTACCTCGAGGGCCGGGGCCTGATTCCCGCCAAGACCGCCTTGTAAATGGGATTGTGGTGGCACGGCTTGGCTTGTTAGTAGAGTTCTATAGAGTTGAGATTCATTTCCGCTGGGGGAGTGATCATGCGAGTTCACTAGAACAGACAGACCGAGATCCCTATAGAGGCGAAGCTTAGAATTGCAATACATAGACTCGTGTCGGAAAGCGTGTACACAGAATCTATGTTGTGATTGATGGTTCTCCCCCTTTTTTTCGGGGGGATGCTGATGCTAGTCAATTCGACTTGCTCGCCCCATGAACGCCCATCTGGCAGTTCGCTGCATGCATGCTGTTTACAATTCAAATTCGTAGTACACATAGGCAGTGTACTCGTGGCCCTCGCCTCCATGCCCGCCTACGCCGGCCGCCGCCATTTCCGACGTTAATGCTGCGTCGTCTTTGGTAATCCTCCCCCGCTTGTCTCTTCCGAATGCGTTTCCTCCTAGGTACGAGTAAGCCGAGTCTAGTGCCGCCTTCACTTTCTTCGAAAGCTTTGAATTTGTCTATCATGATGTATGTATCAGTATGGGCGCTCGTTCGTTCATGATCCAATGAGAGAGGTTGACCCCTTACCAAGACAAGCGCAGAAACAAACTCTAGGGGCAGGCCGTATCGTAAGACCGATTCGACGAAAACTCGGAGAGCCATAACGTGTGCCCATATCATGACGCTTTCGCTCCAACCCGTACGGCTCAGTCGTAATGCCTCACCCCATACTTTCTTCTCCTCGCGCGCGACGCGGTCGAGCTCCCTTTGCTCTTCCTCCTTGCCGCCCTCGACGTATTTGTACTGACGCGGTGTCCACTTTTGTTCTCGACATTTCTGTTGAAACTCGGCGCTATGTTTCTTGAACGTAGTGACGGCAAACAGAATGAATTCTTCATCCTGCGCGACCTGCACGGACGACCGGGGCACTACCATGGGCGAGAGGGTTTCGTAGCTCTTGAGGAAGTCCCTCTTGAGGTTGGAGGGGACTGCGACCAGGTGCGTTTCGAGGTATTCGGAATCTTGTATGAGCAGAGACGGATTGACAATTGGCGTGAGTGACTTGGTCGCAAGGTTACCACTAAGTCCACAGAACCGAATTAGTATTGATAGCGGATATTAGGTATCATGATTTTCCAAAGGCAGCGTACGTTTGCTTTCTGTGCAGGGCAGCCAAGTTTGTCTTCACTTGGTTGTATTGGTTGAACTTGCCCTTGACATCATTGTCGATCGTGACCAGCTCCTATGGACGCAGATTCCGTGTCAATTATAGTCGATATTTATGTGTAAAGTAGATAGATATACCTTTTGTAGGTTATCAATGAGCTCGCCGACGGGCTTGTCGGCTCTGTAGCGAACTTTATTCCAAGTAAAGGTGCGCAAGTACTGGTCGGTTGGCTCTGATAGCTGGTCAGAAAGATTGAGATACGGCAAGACGCATAGAGTAGGGGACGTACTATCATTGACAGTCTGCTGCTGGGCAGTCTTCTCCTCATTTCCCTCGTATAATGTACGCAATGAGTCGCCGACCTTTGCAACCAGCCCCTCGCACGCCGTGTTAAGCTTGGCTAAGTCATCGGCCTGCTGGACCAAGGCGTCCAATGTTCCTATCTTAAAGTTCGGGACGGCAAACGGTAAGACGGTTCCATTTTCGGGGGTAATAGTAGTCCTGAGGGACTCGAGGGCTTCCTCCTTGTCGCCCGTGTCAAAGGTGCCAAGAGGTAGCGACAGGAGAACGTACTTTGCCGGAGTTGGGGCCATCGCGACAACTAGGCGACAGCACCAAGCGCTTCGATCCTGACCGAAGGGTAATGACGTTGATATAGCTTATAGGGACGACGTGAGAGACTGTCGGAGCTAGCTGGAGGCTGAGGGCGCCGGACAAGCTAGGGGAGAGAATATTGGTCAACAAGGAGACCTGGATGTCGAGTGGAGCTGTTCAGCAAGATACAGGGCATATAACAATAAGGGCGCACTTATTTCCCCTTCGGAGGACGAAGGTTGTCGTGGCCTGAGTCGCGAATTATGTGGTTTCTGTATGTATCAATGTATGTACAGAGGTAGTACATTAGGTAGGTAGTCAGTTATGTGAACTGGAGCTGCACTGCGAGGCTGGACGTTTGGAATAAACGTCAGTGCTGACCCAGCTTGCCCAGGTACCTACCTAGAGGTACATATGTATGTACATCCTGCTGAAGCAATGTGGGGAAGCTCAAGCCTGTGTCGATCAGACTTATATAAGCATTTCTCTACTATAGTTCCATGATAGACACCTTCAATTTTAGTCCGCAATGAGGTGCTGAGATGGATTTGGACAGTAAACTAAGGAGTATAGCGTTTTTATATGATAGGTAAACTACCCGGCGTTTGTGTCGCTTACATTGAATACGTACGGTCGTATGGTTGTGAGTAGTCTACGACTTATACCTACTTAAGTGCGCATACATACCATACTTGAACATTACGAATGCTAGTTCCTCTCCTCAAGGCTCGTATTAACCGAGTATTCGTAGTTGTAATGGAATATGAGAAGGAGTTTTTTTTTTAATAAATTGTAAGAGGCATTCATCTATGTTTAACTTATTTAGTAAGACTTAAGTTATATGTAGACTATATATAGGTCACTTACACTAGATGTAAACTAACATTAATCTATCTATGCCTTCCAAAGGTTGCCGACCTAGGTGTATAGTTTGTTTGAAAGGGGTAACCTGGAAGCTATGTGACACTTACATGGATGTATGTATGTTGGATGTGTACAAGTTTAGATAGCGTAAAACAGAATTGAATTTTTGCGAATATTGGAAGAGTCCTGAGTCTCCTGAGTCTCCTGAGTCACTTCCCGTTCTGTTTTGAGCTTAGGTACTTGATGTGCCTAAGCTGAAGTTCAGCGGCTAGCAGGATCAAAACGAATAGAGGCAGGTACATAGAATTAGATGCGCTACCGGCGTTAAGTGTGGCGCAAATGGCTACAGTTTTGGACAGCGCCTACTTCATAGCAAGTACATACTATCGTTGATGACATGGAGCGTCTAGCGACTTCCCCTAGGTATGGAGATGCTAGTCTGCCTAACCTAGGTAACCTTATGTACATACATACATCTAGGTACTGTACCGCCTAACTCCGTACATTTCCTTGTAGAGTCCTACATGTATGTAGTCCGTCGAAGCTGACTGGTAGGACAGGTACATGAGGTAGACACAGACCACGGGTCCACTGAACCACGGGGACACGGGCGATCCTGTTTATTGACGGTGTTGACGGACACCAGCCATCTTTCTAATTGCTCCGCTTTGCTCTGTCGACTATCCCCAATCCGTTACCAAACGCACCTATTATTGTGCGGTGCGTCCAGCGCAACCCCAAACCGAAGGCGAAGAAGAAGGGTCGACGTGGAGTCCATGTCTATAGCAATAACCGCCGCCTCAAAGGGCATGAGATTCATTATTCATTATCCATTAACCGTCACCCTCACCACCATCACCCTCACCCTCACCCTCACCGTTACCCTAGCCCACACCCACACCGTCACCTTCTCCCTTCTCCCTCCCTTATTCATCTTGCTGTATCGGTGTTGAGAGAGAGTATTACACGACCTAGCTAACCTTAGTTAATCTTTTGATGAGGCCTAGGCCCAACCACTCTTATACCATTTACACCATCCTCGATAATCCGTATTTTTACTTTTGTTTATCCTCTATTGTCGGCTGAAGATCAGCAGTAAATCTAAACTGCCTCGTATTCGTCGCCTCAACTCTCTAAACTACCTCCTACCCACCATAGCTCCGCCGTCGCTATTGCGAATATACGGAATATACCGAACATATCCCCAGCCTATTGGCTTGTCTTCCAAATTCTTCCGACATTGTCGCAAGTACCCATTCGCGATGACGCCCTGGTAGTTGCGGCACTCGCCATCTTGTGCGCTGGACGAGAATGGAATTCTACCAACTTGTCGATATTCAGCTGCCAGGGATAAGTACAAGCTTCTCCAAGCCGTGGCGAACAAATCCGACCTTTGTTGGGCCCCGACTGCCATGATTGACATCGCTCGAACCAATGGCTACAGCGTCCGGTATGCCGCTTCGAACTTCCGGTCTTGTTTTTCCAAGCTCCCAGCTGACGTGACATGACATGACAGGCCAACAACCAGCCAATTTGGCAAACACGCCAACCCAAACTGCTGCCAGAAACTCGAGTACGAGTGCTCCACCGCCCTCCGAGTCTCCGGCTCCGGGTCTAACCACTACCTCTTCGCCCTCTCAGGCCGCGAATGCCACCAATGGCGGTACCAATGGTTTCCTAGCTTCTTCCGCCGCACAGAACGACGGTCCTATGCAAACAGATCTGCGATTGTACCCCCGAGATGGACGCGTCCGAAACCCCGTGCCGAGCAAGTTAAAAGACGTTACCGAACAGATGAAGGGAAACTTCGGCGTTATGCATATGGACGTGGCTAGTCATCGTGCAAGTGAAGGCAGAGATGCTGCGGCGAAGCGGACTAGTGAAAGCACCGCTTTACAGGCCAAAATGGCTCAGACCGATACATATGTGTCCCACCAGCGAAGAGCAAACTACCCACGACCACCCGGTCTGAAGCAGTTTTCATCACCTACCAAATCTGTCGAGCCGTCCGTTGAACCACCAGGCCCTTCCGCCGCGCCTTTATCAGGGGTAGACACCAAGGCCGAACAGGCTCGTCTATTGACCCTCCTGAGGACTCTACCCCCACAAAATGTTGTCGACCAGCTATGCAAGGCCATCGCGTTCTTTGGTGGTGTTCCCGAGGCTCCGCCCCCTGCTGATGGCAGATTCCCGGAAAGTGCCGAGGAAAATGGTCCGGGGTCCCTCTTCGTGGGGTGGATTGCTGAAATATTTCCTAATCTTGACCGTCCAAGAAGACAGACTCCTCCTCCGCCAGTCCAGACCACTACAGGTCAAAGACGTCCAAGGGGCCGGCCAAAGGGTAGCAAGGCGAGCAAGGCTCGAAGTGACAAGGGCCTTAAGAAAGGCTCTAAGAAATCCACCAATCCAACCCAAGATCCCCAAGATGACGCCTGGGTTGATGTTGAAGAAAGCGTTCTCACATTGAATGGAGATGAGGATCTAGTCGAGGACGGAGATACTTCTAGGAATGCGCCAAGCACACCTCCTAGAGTTCCCGATAGTGAGCAATTCAATAATACGCCAGCGACGGTCTCAACAGGTGGATTCAGGTCTATCAACGATGGCTCGGCCGCCCCCCTGTCTAGTACGAAACGGCGAGGCAGGCCTAAGGGTTCCAAAAACCGACCGAAGGAGTTGTCTAGTTCACAGCAAGGTAGTCAGCCAGCAGAACTCGCGGCAGCAAACCTGAATCCTCCCAGTCAGCCGGCTGTTGTGCCAACACTTCAAGCACCGCCAAAGGTGACTCCTGTGCCAGTGCCAGTTCCCATGCTAGGCGACCAATCGAAGAAAAAAATAAACACAGGTCGGCCAAAGGGCTCCAAGAACCGACAAAAAAATATCAACGAAGGAGCTGTCCAGAATGGCCCTACGGCTCAACCGCAGGCGCCTGCTTTGGCAAATAATCAGAATAATCAGCCTCCTAGCCAGACACCGAAGGTGGCCACCTTGTCCACGAATAGCACTGCAACTTCCCATAATAACGCTGCCGCTTTACGGAAAGACAAGCGAACCCAGTTACCAGCTCCATTTGCGACACCTAGTAGCCAGATTCCGACCCCGCAAGTTAAGGAATCGACAATAGTTGGGAAGAAACGGAAACGTCCGAGTGCCAATACCAACGTAGCACACCCTCAAGTAGATAGGAGTACCGAAGGTATCGTAGGAAGCAGTTCACTTTCACAACAGACCCAGCCTGCTATCTCTCAGACGACTGTGACACCAACTCAGACTCACCAACAACAAACCTCAGTCAGTCAGCCTAATCAGCAGTCTTCCTTGAATATTGCTACTCCGCCAGCAGCTAAGCGATCTCGCAAGTCGCAGGAGTCAAACTCTATGCAAGCAGCAAAACGATCGACTCCGAACATAGCGACGAAAAGCTCTGTCTCATCTACGGCAGTCGCTTCAGATTCGGCACACCCATCTAGTCAAGCTACTATTCCGCCTCAGAATGCTATGCCGGCTGAAGGCCTGACGGCTCATTACGAACGAATGGCTGCGCTGCAGAGTCGACCCGACCAGACCCAGAACTATACAAACCGTCCGCAGAAGCAGCAGCAGCAGCAGCAAGCTACTGCATCGATTATGAATACGGTATCACCTGCCCCAGCAGAAGGCTTGGAGGCCCACTATGAGCGCTTTACTGCTCTTCAAACCCGCCAGGATGGCGCAAGACAGTCGACGGTCAATCGCCAGCAGATGCACCAGCACACAACCCAAAACACCTCGCCCATTCCATCACAGACTCCAAACGCTCCACAAATGCCGTCTTCTTTGACTTCCCACCAGCCGACGAGGACGTCTCAGAATTACTATCCGCAACCGCAAACTCTTAGTTCTTCCTACAACGCACAACCTTCCTCATACCCTACCACCCAACGCCAGCCGCAGCACATGGCAACTAGCTCCCCTGGAACGGGACTCGTGCAGCATGTTACCAATTCTCCTCAGTTCGGTGCCCAATCTAATTCCCCTCTAATACAGGGAGATAATAATTATAGGGGGTCCCCATCGCTCCTACATAATAGCACAGGATATGCGCAACGCCAAACGGCATCCGGGTCACCTTTAGATAATAACTACCGCGCTGCCAGCACAACTGGTCACAGCGTCTCAAATCACTCGCCTCATTTCGGCGCGCGTCAGACTCCAACGACAACTCATAGTACTTCGCACCCCGCTATGTCATCGCCCTTCCATCCCTTCCCAGACTCTAGCTTCCTAGACATCCAGAGTCTAAACTCCGGCAGCAACCACAGCGGGCTAGATCTAGGTGCTAGTTCATATGGACTCGGCAGCGGTGGTGTGCCCCCGCAGCAACAGCGAACAACCGGCTCGAGCGCTGCGTCGCTGTATTCGTCGGCTACGGGGATGAACAGCAGCTATCTGCCTTCCTCGAGCGTCGGCCGCACGAGCCAAAATCGGTGGCCGTCATAATTTTATGATACGATCTGATGACTCACTTAGGGATTATGAATAAACGGCAGGTCATTTTTTACCGCTTCTTAACGCATGATATATGATGGAACGTGGCGTTCTATTATTCCAGGGAAGGACGAGAAAAATAAAAATGGCGTTCGAGTTTCTGGATGGAATGAAGGAAGAAGGGTCATTTGTTCAGATGATGATGAATTTGCCTTTGATTTGTTTTTGCAGACATGAATAGGAAGGATGGAAGGAAAGAAGGGAAGAAGGGAAGGATGGATGGATGGATGGATGGACGAAATGAACGGTCATGATATGGTATATTCAGAGGGAAAAGGGACAGACAGGGTGGAAAGGGATGTTTTTTTGCTTTGCTTTTTTGCCCGTTATCTTTTATCACTTCTCTTCTGATGACGACGACTTGGTTTGTATGATGCGGTCAAACGCCTACGTTGCGTTGGGTTGCGATGCGGCTCGGGACGATTATTTTTAACCTAGGTAACCTACTTAGCTGTAGTCATTTTGTGCGATTTTTTACTTTGGCCGCGCAGCGCGCGCAGATGCCTGGACGAGTTGATTATGTGGGATGATGATGATGACGATGATGACGCCGACGATGCATTCAACGGGTTGGTTGACTGTCTCAATATACCATTGCGTTTTGATTTCTTCATGATATACACAAAGACACTCCTAAGCACAAGGGAATGGGTCCTGACTATCTTGATCAAACACGGGATATGTCATGATATATATATCTCTTCTATCTGCCACCCTAGTAGAGTCGTTCCGGCTTCATCTGCTTGTAGTCTTCTCTTCCCTCCTCCCCCTTTTTCCGAGCTCCCTAAAAATGCCCCCCAACACTAACGCCTATCGAAGGTGGGGATATAGGCGAGGAAGGGGTAGGGTAGCGAGCTTATACATAAGCTCTCACACAAAAATGCCTTTCGATAATAACAAAAAGAAGACGGACGGACGTATGATGTCGATGATGTGACATGAGCAAGATAGAATAAATAAACTCCTATAGTTTCGCCAAGCTAGCCAATCCATGGCCGGAACAACCATATAAAAAAGATTAAAGCCCCGGTTCTCCTGGGAAAAAAGGAAACCGCCACCCCCCATTAATACCTTTCGAAACGCCTGTAAATGCTGCTCGTGGAATGCGGCTAGTAGGAGAGTTAGGGCCGGAGAGTAAGGAAAGCCTTTAGCAGTAGCGGTAGCGGTGGTAGTAGTAGTAATCGTAAGAGTAGTCGCCTATTGACCCTTTCCCCCTACTCGATGGGGTCCTCTTCGATAGCCTCGAGGGGTGGCCGGACAGACTCGGGCGCCGCCTGTCCGTAACACCACTCGTCTTCTTCGGCCGCGCCGTCTTCACGGATCAACTCCAGCATAACCTGCGCATTGCGCTTGATATCCTGGGGCCGTGCCACGATATTCCTATCCAGGATGAGGGCTTCGGCGGTCGGCATCCATATCTGCTGTAATAATGGCAGATCGGGAAGCAGTATCCTAAGCTGTTCCCGAGAAAGGGGTGGCATTGGCATACCTTCCGCCATACTCGTGCCGAAGACGAGGTTTTCCCAAGAACCTATCGTTGCCGAGGCATCGCTTTCTCGTCGAGTCCCTTCCGATCCCCGTCGTCCACGACCGTTTGTGTGCGTTTCTGTAGGCTTCCCGAAGTCGTTCTCACCTAGGCTCGACTTCTTCCGATTAAGTCCCATGAACCCTCGCCGTGGCCTTAACGTCGTCTCTACGGGCTCCCTTACAACTGAGTGGTACCATGAATCAACTTCCCCTCGTCTTGAATTATATCCTTTAATTTCCCAGAATTTCTCAACTTGCCGTAATCCGCCTACACACAAGGCAGCCACATACACTTCGTCGGGCGGTCGGTCCTTCAAATAACCCCTCAAAGAGCGCTCAAATCGTCCAACATAAGACGGCGGTCGTAGGCGTCGGCAAAAAGACGACACCACGAGGGGGAATACCTGGTGAACGCGCAATAAAGTCTGGTCATCATACATATTCATAATCTTCAGCTCGATGGGATTAAGAGTATAGGGCTCTCGTGATAAACCATGCCCGTGCTCTTTGATGTACTCGACGTGTAAAGTCCGGTATGTTTCAAAGAAATGAAACATCGTGAACAGTAACGGTATAAGTCTGCGTCGCATCCGTTCGTGTTGCGGTGCGAATTCGAGACGCTGAGCCTCGGTAGTTCTGAGGAATATTTCCTTGGTTACTCTTTCGCATATCAAATAGGAGAGTTTGGCAGCGACATGTAGCCGATGCCATATTCCGCAAAGATAATGAAGCCTAATGGCAGAGGGATCGGGAGCAGGATACAAGCGTATCGCGTACGTCGGAACGTGGTGATCCAAGTGGTACCGAGCAATGGGGAGCTCATTGAGCGTTATCATGGCGTGCCACGAATGTGATGCCAACCGAAGACTCAAGATGTCAGATAAGGGTAGGGAAGCAATGATTTGAATCTTAAGCTCGTTTGGCAATGCCAAGAACAGTTGGTCGAAGGGAGTGCTGCGAGTTTAACATGTTAACAGGATATTATACGCAGACTCGAGCTTCAGGGGTCGACGTACCTTTTCTTCTTGGCTGATTCAGTCGATAATCTTCGAGAATCATGGTCGACCGAATTACGCGACGCTAAGATGGTACGGAAGCTGAAGTTAGGGCGGCGTTTCTCTGATTTTTGAGCATCGTGCGGTGGTTGATCCGACGACTTGGTCCTCCCTATGGGCAGGATAAAGGATGATTGAGCGACAACGGGCCCATCCTGTGAATGAACTGCTGCGTCATGCTGATGGTCTTTAGACTCGCCGAGCTGCTTGAGCTTATCGAAATATCGCTGAGAGGCGAACTCGGTGACGTGTGGAGGGTCCATGGCGAAAGACGTTCAGGTCACCGACTTCTGACCCAGCGCGCCTCAGGCGGAGCAGAGGACGAGCAATGCTTGTGACGCACGCTTGTCCTCTACAGGGCAGAGAAGGCAACGGAGACGAACGTGCAAGTACCAGGGGCGGTCAATCGTAAATTACACATATTGAGACATTGGCGCCAGGTGGACTGAAATGATACGGGACGACGCGACGAGTCTGGCACAAAGCACGGATCGATAGACAAGACCGAGGGAGCGACAACGACGGCGACGATTACAGCGGCCCGGGAAAAATAATAATAAAATAATAAAATAAAGCGAGCGGCGTCCGGTGCAAAGGCACAATGTAACAATTAAGCGTCCAGCGCCTCCCCTCTCGCGTGGTCCCTAATGCTGATCGGGTCTCGGGTAGGGAGCAATTGGAATGTCAAGTCTCGTCAATGCCGGTACGATGGTCGCAAGGCCGTGTGGTTCGTACTTCGTACTTCGTAACGTTGCTAATGGGATCGGCCGGACAGCAGAAGAGGATTTTGTTGTTGAAGGCACAATTAGACCGGACTGAGGGACTGGGGGACTAGAATTACAAGAGCAGTCCTCCAAAGCCGGGGTGTGTAGGTTGTATGTGAGGTGTAGGGTGTGAAGGGGGGGGGTGGTTTTTGGTATCCAAAGGTAGTCAAGAAAAGAGGCAAAAAAGGGCAAAATTGGCTAGGATTCTGAGATTCTGGGATTCTGTTTTCTGGGACTCTAAGATTCTAGGATGTTAACTAGGTCAGTAGACAGGTTGGACTGGTGGACAGGTAGACCACATGAAAGTTAGGTGTCGGGATGAAGTGATAGAGACTGGTGACTGGAAAAATGAATGAGGCCGAGACTGCTGGCAATACCAGCCTAGTTTACCTTCCCATAGTATTGGCACAGGTACGGATCCGTAGACAAAGCAGAGGCCCCAAGTGGGAACTGGTTGCGAGATTTGGAGTTGAGAAACCTTGGAAAGGAGTGGATAGGAGAAACAACGGGAAAATCCAACTGGACAGCGTACATGGGTCGTGGGTGAACTCCGGGCAGCCTGGGTGTATATCATGTATGTATACCGGTGTGTGTGGGACGGGACTTACATACATGCCGCATACATGCCGCATACATGCCGCATACATGGGTGTACGAAGCGTTAGAGCTTACATACATATATGTGTGGTGGGACTCCCTGCTAAACTGTGCCGCAGCTGTGTACCTACCGCGTAGTGATATTGATATTCATGTACATATGTATGCTATGGATGTACACACCTGTCTGCGCACATACGTGGAGTACATCCGAGTGGGAGAGTCAGTGGACTGTGGGCTGCATGGGAGCAGGGGAGACGGGCTGACGGGGAGACGAGAACCCCCAGAGTCCAAGACCCGCTTGCCGTGTGCTAGCTTTGGGCGTGGCACGGTGCAAAAGCATGGGGTGTGCTGGGGTTTACGGAGACATCCACTTAAAAGGGCTCGGTCTTATGGCGGCCTGAGCTATAAAATGGTAATCCATACCTCCCCGTAATGCTACTGACGGCCATTTGGCCGGCCTAATAGTGGAGTTGTTACCGACCAATGCGCCAACCAGTGATATCCCGTCATAATCATCATCATCATCGCCATTACATCTTCAACCAGAGTCAACATCATCTCACGATCCACACCAACGGGACAAAACACCTTCAAAATTATCTCTTCGCTTTCCTTTAAACTTTAAACTTTAGCTGCCTGCTACCAATCGAGATTGAGAAATTGAAATGCGAATTGAAAGAAGATACGAATCTGCCAAAGTTAACCAACGCTGCATTCTCGGTCTGTCAGGACACCCTGGGTGAGCAAGCCGGTCATCTCAATTACCGCGTACATATAAATGTATTCACTCATTTGCCGTGTACCATCCCTACATGTGTACCTCTTATATGTACCTACACCATACATACATGCTAGGTAACGTATGCAAAGACATTCAATAGTATACGATGATTAATTTCACGACTTACCTACGTATATGCTTTACCTACCTACCTCACAACCTATCTACTCGCATACACTACACGTAGGGTCCGCGGTGAAGTGAAAGAAAAGATGAAGCTTATCAGCAACCAATACTCGTAAACGGTTTACATGTATGCGTACAATAGAGTTCGTCGCGTTCTGATAGTCGAACCCACACTCTACCCACCAACGTAAGCTAACTTACCCAGGTATTCCGCTTCTCTCCTTACTTTTGCGCCGAGTCATGCCGTAGCCCTCCCCTAAAAGGATCTACCTATCATCAACCAGTCAACCGAGTCAACCCAATATTGACCTATCGGGCCGCGACCGTCCTGCGGCCTGGAGCCGGTCGGTTATCCGCATGACCGCCAGTTAACTCCAGGCACACCGACAGAGATCCCCGCTGCCGTGAGTGATAACACAGAAAAACGTTTACTATCCATATATACTTACTCCTTTTGCTGTTCTCCCTAGCTCAACATTGGCATAACTCTCTCGCACTACCTACCTAACCAACTTGTCAGGTTTCTGTCTGACGTCTTACATAGCCCGGGTGTGTTATCTATTGGCGCTCCCTACATATATGGTTATCTATACGTATACACGTACACAACGGTCGAGCCTCGATTTAGCCTATTGCTACGCCCGGTTGTATCGAACAGCTAACAGTCGAGTATTGTCGTGATTTCTCGTCATGGTTGTGTCTGTCTGGTGGAATTATGTCCAGGCAGTTGCCGCAGCCACTGCCGAGAGAACCCCCGATCATCCATCCTGTCCAGGTTGAAGATACGCTTTTTACTCGGTCACGATGCCTTGAGCTTGGGTCCGCGGACACCATCGTGACACTTGGCAATGCGGGATTTGACCGAGTGTCTGAATGTGCGTGGACTCTGAAAATCAGCAACTGAAGAGTAGAGTACATACAGAAAGTCACAGAGGCCTAGTGTGTAGGTTAGCAGGTTAGTTACATAACAATCTTTCGGCCTTCTTATTAGCAGAAACATGAAAAGCAGCGTGCCTTTCGATTACGATTCGCGGAAAGATCTGCATTCTCCTCCGGTACATCTCTTCTTGCTGTTCTGGTTTGGGCCGCTCGGTGTAACATGCCACCACCCAGAGTCCCATTCTCCCAGACAGCCGGCCCATTACAGCAGGTCCCCTTCTATCTCACACATAACTGAATCAATCACGATGCTGGCTGAAGTCTCATTACATACATACGACTCCCTGTGGTGAAGGCCATGCAGCATGACCTAATGCCGTGCAATGATTTTACCCGGGTCACATATTTAATATCTTCACATCACACCCCTCTCTCGCATTGATATGACCTATTTATTCACACTACATATAAGTAGCCATTGCGCTGTCCGTCTTGAACACACATACACTATGTATTAAACAATAGAAAGGCTTCTTTTGGTATTACCAGCAAGCACATGGCCTGAAACAAAAACTGGAGCATGGCCATTTCTCGCGGCGATATACATATGTAGAGCCGCCGGCCTGCAGTTTGATCTCAAAAAGTCCGCTAACGTGGGCGAGGAGAGCGGCCCTACCACGGCGATTCCACCAGCATCCGAATCGCATAAATCCTCATTGGCTCTGCGTTTTATCCATCTCGTCGGTCCACTCCTTTTCGGCGTAGACCCGGATATATCTCTCTGTTCTATGTAGTGTAGTATGAGTTGAAAACGACTGGGAGAGAGAAAAAAAAAGTCGTCCTACCATTCTACACTCTCCTACCATCGTGATTTCTACGAGTGGTTCTTCTCTTTAAAATCAAAATCTTTTCTGTTCACGTGCGAGAACGAGATTAATGCTCACCGATGTGCCATATAGCTGTAGGCTTCCATGGATATCCAACATTTGAGTTTTGACGGTCTCTCCAATACGATTTATGGTCACAGCATTCGAATGAATTACTGTGTGCTACTACTTGCACCTCCAAACTCTACCAATACCCATGAGAGAGAGAGAAAAGCGTACACGTCTACTTCACCAATTCATTAAGACGTCCATGGTAGATGCATACCACAACTATCTATAGCACCTATGGATGACTAATGAGTGCATCGTAGCTTACGGCAGCATCAGGATCGTATGTACAGTCCACCCCCTGTATTCATGTTATTCAGTGGCTCTTGTAGCGAATTCATGCATCTGTAAAAGTACTTTTCTTAGAATTATGCCTTTAGAATACTTTGTTGATGTTATCAATACATACTAAAACGTTACCTTGTAGCGGGCTCTTTCCGCTATGATTCTCCACCGCGGAATTAAACATTACAACGGTGGGTGGACTATTAGTTAGTTCCCTATGGCTAGGTATTTCGCCGGAACGCTCTACGGCGTAGAGGGCATTGCGCTTTAATTAGTAAAAGTCCCTAGTAATATAAGAGCTTCGAGATACTTACGGCGTCACTTAACATACTAACAGGATAATGTATCTCTCATTAAGCATGTCTCGTTTTTGTCTATACACCTGCTCCTATATACGCAGCGCTGAAAATCAAGTCGCTTTGTCCCCTAATTGTCCTATCCAATTACTAGGATATTTTACTAATTACAGCGCAATGCCCTCCAAGGCGTTCCGGCGGAATGAACATAGCTAGTGCTGTGTAGCATGGAATAATTCATATCGTAACGGTCGTCCCTCGGCAATCCTCCGTATTCGGTCGAAGAAACGCCGAAGTTGAACGGACTCAGCTCAGATGCGTAGCATACTGCTGCTCAGCACGAATGACCAGCTGTTAGACGAGGATGCTACTTGGGACGTCATGACTCATCCGTGTTATTGTTGCTGGCATGTAAAATGTAGCCAAGCGCGTAGATCTAGTTCTCGTGTGACGTAGCCGAGAGCAAAGAAATATATGTAGAGTATATATGACTAGTACGTCAGTCTCTCATACCTACCTACCATATCTGGGCAGCTCGAATTCAATATTGGAAGTTCTTGGGAGTTCCTTTTGTGGATGAACTTCACGCATATAGGTGCCCAACAGCCCGATCTTTCAGTAAACTGACTCCCTCCCTTGCGCATTGAGAGAGGTCATGGTTAGACATACGGCAGCAAGCAGGGCAATGTAGACGGTCAGACTTTGTTACACATTTTGATCAAGGTTATATTGTGTGTCTTCTCTCCGCGCCATTCCAAGACTCTCGTGTAATAGACCCAGGCCAATCCTTACACTAGATGTGGGAAGTACGTAACTATATATATAGATATGTATGCGGTAGAGAAAACAGCTTACATGCTATTCCAAGGCACTATCGCATCCTTACCGAGGTAACTTTTCCACGTGGTGCTATGTAGAGGTCCCTTGCTTGGCGTATATCAGAATTGATGTTAGTAATGTAGCCTAACCCTCACTATCGGCCTACACTACTCCGTAAGTTTAGTCTTTATCGCGTAGGTACATAGTCTGATAGTCTACCGTCTCATCTATGTATGATACCGCGAATCTTGAGTTGAGCTGAGCACCACAACAGATCGCATCTTTCCGGGTCAGACAGTGCTACTCCACCGTCTCCCATCTCCCACTTGTATCACCGAGCTACCTGCCTGCTACCTACAGAGTACAACCTGTACGGGGTGAGGCAGCCAGCAGAGCGTAGAATAGAGGGGAGAGACACACAACTCCGAGGCACGCCCCAACCTAGGGGCGGAGGACCTACCAAATCGAATGTCGACTAACGCCGACGGATGCGATCGACCAGGAACCTGGATCGTGCTAACTGTATTATACCTAGCCAGGGCATTTCTACACGTGTACGTAAACAGATATAGTGTCTGACCGCACATATAAGAACCTCGAATGCCGGCATTGCTTTCTTTGATGCATATCGATCAGTCAACTCGCCCGTCTCACTTATTGATTATATACATACATTCGTGTATCTCCATACATGCAAATGTAGGGGCGCTACACGTATGTCTGTATGTAGGTTATGTACTTATACTATAACCTATACAGGTTACCCCCTGTTTTATTGTTCAATTCCGCGGTGGAGAGGTACAGCGGAAAACCACCGCTACAAGGTATACTACAAGGTATTGTTTCAATATTAACAAGGCCAGGTAAAGTATTCTAAAGCCATAATTATATAGACAAGTACATTTCTATAAGATCGTGCTTGATCGTCCTAGGGATTTTTCAACAAACGCATAAATTCATTATAAGAACCACTAAATAACAATAAAACAGGGGGTAACCTGTACTATTATGTTAGTATGTATGTAAGCTGTTAAAGGATGACCCCGTAAATTCCACCTCGTCAGCCAAACAGATCCTCTTCCATTTCTTGACTTTTCCTAATCTCGCTCCAAAGCCACGAGATTCCAACACCCGAGAAGCCCGAGTTGACGGATTCGGATGCTTTCGTGGTCTATTTTTAGCAACTCATCACATGCAGCCTGCGTGGGTTGTTTGTCCCGAGCCCTGTTCTCCTGTTTCCCCCCCCGCCAGTTAGCAGCTAGCCAGTATCATCATCCCCTGTTGGTACTTATGGTCTACATGGATGAAGCTCCCAAGACGACGGTAAATGTTGCTGAGAGCTCAGCTCACCTACATGTCCTTGTCGCGTACCGTCATCATATCGCCGCCAAGATGTTGAGCGTTCCCTTTTCCGCCAGACCTTCCATCACTCTAGGAAAAAGCTCCGTCTTTCACTTCATTCTCCCCGCCTGCCTTTCGCCCTTTCTAGCCTCTCTAGCCCTTCCTGCGCATATACGTACTACGCAAGCCGTAGGTTAGTCGGTTTGCCGAGTTGACAGCCCCAGCCGTTGTGTTGAAGGAGGGAAGCTTCTTCCTTCAATCTTCTCCTAATGGCCTGACTTTCTGCTAAGGCTACACCTATCATTCCCCTTTCTGGTCTTTTCAACCCTTCATTTCTCCTTCGTCAATCCGCTGTGAAACTCTCAACTAGAACTGCTTGCCTTGTTCTGCATCGGCAAGCGATCGTCTTTCAGCCAGGTCTCTGCCAACTGCCGATGTATTTATATGACGCGCCGCAGTAGCAGTAGCCGAAACGGAACCTTGCCTTATCGTGCTGCTGGTTGTTTCCACCCGCTGTTACTCGATATTACCCAGTAGATTCATCCAGCCCAGATCATTCCCGAGACAGCTCCGCGCGTGTATCTGTTCAGCTTGGATTGGCTCCCCCCTGCTTGCGCCAGACGCGCGCTCCTTTCCTTGAATCTGTCCACTCGCCCATCTCCATTGGTATGCGTGTATGCTACGCGCCTTGAAGGTACCATTCACCGAGTGCGGACCACAACATGGACGGCACGTCCTCACCGACTTCTCCACCGTCCGGATCCGGGCTCCGGATACCCGAGACTTCACCTTCCACTACTACTACCACCAGCACCATCAGTAACCAGACCAGCGACACTCTGGACACCGAAGTGGTGGACTCGCCTGTGTCACCCTCCTCAACAGATGCCCTCGCTCGTTTCGAGTTCGAGGCCGGTCGGGGCAACGAGGGGTCAAAGATATTGATGGTAGAATGGAACCCGTCACCCATAGATGACGGCAGTGGGCCTGTGCCGGAAGAGCCCCAAGACGAGGACGGCTGGGTAGTTTCATGGGAGGGGAAGAGGACGTCATTCTCACTCAGCGAGAAAGATGAGGACACGGCGCACCGACGTGTTTACTTCCTGTTACCATCAAACGTCACCATACCGCCGGTGGTGACGATATCTCACACACGTACGGGTCGCACACTGTACACTAAGTCGATGCCGGCCATTTTTGCGCCCGGGCTCGGCATTAGCACACAGGACGCGGGAAAACGCGGCGTCCTGCATACGATCTGGGCGAAGAAGCGCGTGGCACAACTGCAGGAAGAGATACAGAGAGAACTGCGGGATAATAGCGAGGGTGTCGCGCTGGAGATGGCCATCCAAGAACGTCAATGGATCATCGATCATTTCGGTCTCGTAGATCCGCACGCCGCCGAACGCCCGGCGCCGCCCCCAACTCCGCAAAGTCCGCGATCCCCTATCGGCGGCCGTCTGGGCGAGAAGTTGAAAGGGTTGAAATTGGCGACATCCCCTATGGAACTTTCTAATACCTCAGGTAAACTCTTCGGTTTTCTTCTGTTACGCACGACGAAATTTGCTGTGGGGTCTTAACTGAGCCTCTCTATCCCTTGCTTGAGCTGACCCTGGCTTCTAGGCATGAATTCACGGCATGTGCTCCACCGCACGACGCCGGAAACAACCAGTACCGCGGCGTCCTCGCGTTCGGCGCATTCTGCTGCCAAACCCCAGGCGCCGAAACCGAGTTCTGGAACAATGGTCGCGTCCCTCAATGCTATCGTCGACAGCAGTCAGCCGGTGGCGCCGGTATCCCAGAGCAAGGAGACGGAGGACGAACTCTTCGCCCTGCCGATGAGCCCCAGGAGTCCCGAGATGAAGACCAGCCCCTTCAGCTTTCTGAGATAAGAAGAGAAAAAATATTTTTCATCCTCTTCGTGAGATTGAGGGCTGGGGCTATCGATGAATCTGGAGGGCTCGGGAATGGCGAGAGAAGGGATCACAGAGTCGGTATTTTGTAGACCCGTGCCGCGAGAGGACGTCAGAGCGTAAGTCCTATTCTATCTTGCATGAGTAAAAGAAAGGGGGAATTGCAGATATCAGACATCATGACGTCGTGGCTCATTCACACACTCGGGAGAGTTGGATCCACCTGCTGCTTCACGGACTGAGAGCGGGACCCGGTCACCGGATGTTTCCCGTGACCTACCCTACCCTAGATTAAGTAGATTGAAGAAGCCGCTCGATAGGTATTTGGACGGGTCGTCGTGAATGAATACGAGGATGTGTAGGAGGCCTAACTACTTAGGTAATTATCAACGGTGGTATTACAAGGAGGTGGGGAAAGGGGAGGGGGGAGAGGGAGAGACAGCGGTACTGTACAAAAAGTCCGAAAAGTACTTAACTTACACACATCCGTAATTTACACAATAGGCCTTGAACAGGTTTTTTTTTTTCTTCTTTCTTTTTTGAGGAGACGCAATTAGTTGCAGGTTTAACTACATAATATTCTACGAATTACCCACGTATATAATGGGTCGCTGTTAGCCGCGGCTTCGGATATCAGATGCAGATTCGAGAACAAAATCCACATAGTTTAAGTAGGTTATTTGACTAGCTGCTCACCTAGCCAGCTGCTTGCTTGGTTGCTTATTTCTACCTTGATCGATGCTGGTAGTAGGTATGTAGGTAGGGTACATGCTGTACGGCACGTGTACACGAATAATCACGGAGAGGAGAGCTTCTTCTAGTATGGGGGCTATCTAACCTCCTTAGAGTAACTAATACCGCAACCCGCCCGCAATTATTCGCACTTAGTAAAAGCGCTCGCTGCCATGACTCCGTCCTTGTCTGCTGTCCTGTGGGATCCGGTCTATCTTGACAGGTTGTGTGGCCGAACTGCAGCCCGTATCGTGGGTCGGACCGAATGCCCCCCTCCCCTCTCGCCCAACCATCGTCGTAGTGCAGTAAGACAACATCGTACAAAGGGATAGGCGGCGGTCGCCGCGGCCGCGATTCGTCACACCTCCCTACGTCTACCTGACGGCCCGTTTGCCCAATGATCTCGAATATGACCGAGACCGGTGGAGTTGACGCCGTATCTATCCGTCGATCCTGCAGATAGGGCAGGCAGACCGTGGACGTCGTAGTTGTTGTATGTTTGTTCGGGCCATAGCATTATAGTATCGGGGCCACGGTCTTGACATGAGATCTCTCTCTTGACCGAGGTTCGTATCTGCATGGTTGTGCCGTAGTAGTAGAAGTAGTAGTCTCCGTGGCCCATGAAACAGATCTTGGCACGCGCTAAGAGCAAGAGATCCCAACCGCCGTAGCCGACCCGATCGGAAGACACACCTGGCTCGCTCATGCACTCATCTCCTCATCCGTGTGGTAGCAGCAGTAGCAGCAGCAGCACACCGCTCACTCGCTCGTTCACTCATCGCCACCCGCCAACCCTTCTCTCATTCCACCTCTCCTTGCGTTCTTGGCGCAGATAGAATAATTTCTTCGCGTCGCGGTACCTGCGAACCCAATCGAGGATCTCCCTCTCGGTAGCGAGCTTGCCGTCCCCTCCCCCTGCCCCATCGCCATTGCCATTCCCATTTCCATCCGCGCCCGCACCCGCACCACCATTACCCTGTCCGAATCCGAGGCCGGGCAGTCCAGGCAGGCCGTCGCCGAGGCCGGCGGCGTCGAGGAAGCTCTCCTCGAGCGCGGCGCAGACGGCCTCCTGCTCGGCGAGGGCGGCGGTGAGGCGGCCGTAGAGGGCGGCGGGCCCGAAGGGGGCCAGGGCGGCGTCCATCTCGGCCTGCTTGGCGCGCCACTGGCGCTCGAGCGCGTGCGTCGAGAGCAGCTGCGCCTGCGCCGCCGCCCGCTGCCGCGCCAGGTGCGCCTCCAGCGATGCCAGGTGCCGCGCCAGCCCCGTGTTCGCGTCCAGCGCCTCCAGCAGCGCCGCCTGCGTCGCCCCCAGCGACGGGTGCATCGTGCTCGGCGCGTACGTCAGCGCCGTCAGGAGCGCCGGGTTGCCCAGGATCTGCGCGAGGTCTTGTTTTCTGTTTGCGCGCCGTTAGTCTGGCAGGTAGGCAGGCAAGGCAGAAACGATGATGGGTGGGTGTGATGATTGGATGATAAGTTATAGCGGCGGGTAGATGTGTATATAGGTATATGTAAATATCCGTAGATATATGGCACAACGCCGTACTACCAAAGAACAGAATAGAAAAACAGCCAAACGTACGACTTATCCTCCAGCACCTTCGGCAACCACTGCTCGCCGGGATCCGGTATGGGCTCGGGTTGGGGCTGAGGATCTCCCGTGGGCGCGGGGATCAGGCCCGACGCGTCGGTCGCGGGCGCTTTGCCCTTGGCTTCTAGCCCGCTGATCCCGCTCTCTGGCCCCGGCGAGATTCGAGGCGAGTTTGCGGCGGACGGCGTGCCCAGACGGCTCGTGTCGTGACTGCTGGGCTTCGGCGGCGGCACAGGGGGCGGTGGCGTTGGACTATACATCTTTTTTACAGTTAGATGATACGGTGGGAAATCCAGTGATGCAATTTATGCAATTTGAATTGCGATCTTGTCGTCGATGGTAGTTTTCGCGATATTTCTTGGGAGGATGATGGTTGGAACTGGTAGGTATGCCTTGGATGCAGATGTAGATGTTGCGTTGATAGCATTGCTTAAGCTGCTAAGCTATGAACCACGCTAATGAATACCTTAGGTAAGCTGGGAGCTTGCGGTGGGGGTTCGTATCTTATCAGATCTGCCGCATCCAAGACCCCTATTGATTACAGGCAGGTTAGGAACACTGAACTCCTCATTAGAACGAAATTGAGAGCTTTCGTTGATTAAAAAGTAGCAGAATAACGTATCATCCAAGTTAGTCTTTGTGCATGTTCCTGCTCAAATTAATTAAGCTGACTGCTGGTATACATACACGGTGGACAGCCGTCCATCCGTCTGCCAAAACAACGCCTCACTTTGACGGTCACCATCGCGCCCTCGACACCCAGTAACGCCGATGAGTCAAGCAAGCCCTGTAGAGCGTAGAAGTGCCATCTCCGTCATTTCTAGGTAGAGACGAATGTGAATTTCTTCACTTCTTGACCGACCACAACTCTCGTGTCCATCCCATCTCTCGTAACTTCTTGCTGCTACCGCCAGAGCCTTTCTTCTCGTGAGTGCTAATTGCGAGGGCCTTGCTGCAGTTGGCGAAGCCTTCCACGATCTCCTTCATGCGCCCGGCCTTCATGAGAACCCCCGCTACATCCGCGTCCTTCTTTGCGATGATGGCGGCCAGTTCCATGCACTCAAGCAGGTTATCTCGAGACAGACTCGTTCCTGCAAAGTGCAATACGCTCACGTATCCTATGATCGTCTCAGGAAGGTATGCATCTCGAAGGTATTCGAAATCTTCGTCTTCTGTTTTTCTTGTTAGAAACGTTGACTCCCAAAAGATGCCTACAGCTTACCTTCGACGGTTTCCATAAGCCAATTGTGTAGTAAGGGCCGTACGAAGCTCTTAACGAGCTTGACTTCATGGCCCACGTTAGACCAAAACTCTTTGTTCATCATTTCCGTTGGACTATTCATGGGGTTAGTCGCGTGTCCTCTGAGCTTGGGAACCGCCACGGTGGGTGCATACTCTTGCGCCAGTGATTCACTTGAAGCAATCGTTTCCATTGAGTCTAGAGTCCGGACAAGGCACTCCATTTCGAAGAAGTTTCGGGCTGCCGCTATCTCCGCCAGTCCAAGGCCATTATCCTCAAATGAGCCGTTCGCCGCGCCCGTTCGAATTTCGTCAAACCACGACACGTCTGAATCGTCGGGTATGGCAATTCCAGCTTTTCTTCTGAAAATCTCGGAACAGCGAACACGCTCGGATAATGATCGGGCAGCATGCAGTTTGAATTGCTCTAGTACAGCATTAGCACTTGACGGTAATGACGTGTAAAGAGAAAAGTTGATATGTTAGCTTACTGAGGAACCGTTTATAGATAGCCGTGCCGGCCTCGAAAGCCTCATACCAGAGGCCATCAATGAGCAGGAACCATTCTAAAGATTGGATGAGCTGTTCATCCACCGTATCCAGATACTCTGGAACTTCCCCAAAAAAGTCTGGCTTCAGAGGACGGCCGTACTTCAGGTTAGGCGGATCATTTGTAAAAACGCTGAGTCGACCAAAGGCTGGGGAGCGCTCTTCTGTGTCGGGGTACTGTTGAAGAAGGGAGCGTGGTTGAAAATGGATGAATTGGGCTATGTCGATATCGAGTTTCTCCATGATCTTCAGGAGTACTTCTCGCTCATGTTGGTCAGGTAAATTAGTGACATTTCGGCTGAGTACGAAGAAAGCCCTGTCTCCCTGCAGTCTCCGACAGTATAGTGGCATAAGATCTGTTAGGCCCTTCAAACGCAGCGTGCTAACGTAAGCAGAGATTACGTTCTCCTGGGCTTTACGGCGTTCTGATAGGTCGGCATGTCCACCGCGTTGAAGCTCATCTAGGCTTGACATGAGCAGATACACATGAACTAAGAGACGTAGCCCATTGTGATCTTTCAGCTCGACAAACTTGCCTTCCTCAATATTCTTGTTAGCACTGCCGAAGTCCGGTACCAGAGCAGAAAGGCTCTTTGAATTTGCCAACTTTCCAAGTGCTAGGCCAAGTTCGTAGGTGTATTGGTTAAGGTTGTCGGATATGATAGCAGCTTGGAGTGTTTTCATGGGAGTCTTTGCTTCGACTGAGGTCTTAGCGTTTGTCTCTAAGGAGCTGACAAGGCGTTCCCCAACTGTAGCGGCATCACCATGGAACTGGACAGCATTGAAGGTAGGGAATGTTTGCGTAATTGCGGCAGTTGCGTCTGGTGGGGATCGCTTTGTCAAATATGCATCAAACTGCGTCCGCAACAAAGCATTATAGTGGGCATAGACAAAATCGTCCCAGTCCTCGCAGATCTTTTCAACGCTCTGTATGTCGCCCGAGAGGATGCCGTAGACAGCGCGCTCGAAATCATCAGTGCCCCCTTGGCGTGCCAGAGCAAAGCACGTCCGACGCCAGAGGAGGGCAGAGAGAGGATCGCAATTGAACCGGTCTTCACTTCCATCCTTGGATAGTGGCATAGCTGACATGCTAACGGCTCTCCAGACTTCGGTCCTCTCAATACACCAGTCACGAATCTCGGCTATGCTTCGTCCCCTACGCAATAACTCGTAGCATCCAAGCCAGATGGCCCTCTCAAAGTACTCATCCTGCGGTTGAAGCTTCCGACCTTGTCTTGTTGCTACGTCGGGATCGAGCTGCGTTACCAAGAGGTTGGACCCGTTGGCGTCGACAAGCATCTGGCCAGCGTCGGACGTGTTAGGGTCCAGGGGTCCAGACCAACCATTGACGTTCTTTTGCATCTTAATGGCGGACCGTGTATGCAGCCATCCGTAGGCTATGATGTCGCCTCTCTCTGCCCGCTTCTGGTATTCTCGAACAAGTTCGTCTATATCGGTACGTGAACCATCGGCACTAGTCTGTAGGCACTCCAGAATAGCCTTGCGTTCCTGCGCCGTAGAATCTGCCTGAAGGAAGGCATCCCAGAGCTCTGAACATGACTTGAATCTCGATATGTCGTGGTGCGTCGGTTTTATGGTAGTCCTATTTGGGTAGCGTAATGGCAATAGGCGGCGCAGCATATCCCAAGTCTGAGCCTCCAGCTCCCAAGACTTGAGCTTTTTAGCCGTGTCTGCGGAGTCGGGCCAATTGTCGGCATCGTCAAGATCCATAGAGTCCTGACTAGAAGTGTCCGCTGATCGGTGCCGGCCGGTCCTTGATGATGGTCGTTGCGCATTGCGCATTGCGCTGACCTTGTCGGCCGCATAGCTATAGTAGGTGTCGACGAGTTTGAATATTTCGGCCTTCTTCTCGGCTGAGGACTTCCGGGATAAGGAGAGGGAGTCAAACGCTTTGGCAAATTCTTCGGCGTCGAGTGCGAATTCTTCATCTGCCTCGTCGGCTTCATCTAGTTCGTCAACGGACGCTGTGCAAGGACGGCGATCAGTGTGTGGCCCCCAGTTGAACTGAAGGGACGATGATGGTGGAGACATACCATGGTTGTTCCATTCGGGGGAGGTCGATGGAGCGCCGAATTCCAGGCCAGCCATGCGCTGGGATCTTTGGGAAAACATTTTCTTGGAAGGAGAGGGTAGATGCAGATTGTAGATTGGCGCAAGAGGTTGTTATGATCTTTGGAAGAGTAGCTGGTCGCCAGCCAGCATCCCCTCAATCGCTATCTATTTGCGACAGTCATATAATTAGGTAGAAAGAGGTCTTATTAGTGAGTGATAATTCGGTTTAGGCCGTTTTGCGGGTATCAGTAACTCGTGGGTGTTGTCGGGGTGAAGCTTTTGATGGTGATGAAGCTTTCGCATTGGGAGGAAATAACCTGTACAAAAGTAGGTGGACGCGATTCGCTCCGGTCGTCGTTGCAGGATTGATAGCGCGTCGGGTACCTTACGTAGCCTTAGGTAGCTTTAAGCATTTTGGTATGTATTTAGTACTTAGTGTACATATATATACTAAATGAAGGCAGGGGTCAGCAGTCAGCCCCTCGATTTATCAGCCACAGACAATGGCTGCAGTGGCTGGTGGGGCGCCCGTTCTACAAATGTCTCTTGGTGCAAGCGTCTCACAAATTTTCTTCTTCTTTTCTCTCCATTAATGTCATCGGCATTCATATTAGAGTCTCGGGACAAGCCAACTATTTCCTTCAATGGCTGTCCAGATCCATAGAGGATCTCTTGCGCGCTCAATGATCGCCCAGAACGATTTCGCTCTCTCAGAATGTTGCCTAAGTTCTTTGTTTAGGTTGACGTTACGGAGACGTGGAACATACTATACCGTTCTCCGCCCATCCAGGCATCTACGGAGAGTGCGAATTTGGTATTTAACTAGCTGCTTCTAGACAAAATCTATTAGACCCATCTCTCTCCAATCCGATCGGCCTTCATTTGTTTCTTGCTTCCTGCCGCTGCTTCATCTTGAGTCGTAGGAGGTTGGCTTTCGGACAGCTGACACTAGTTGCGTTATCGCTGTGCTTCTGGTAGAAAGCATCGCAACACTCGTACAGAGCATCAATAAGATGCTCGCACTTTGACTCGTTGTAGTTGTTCCTCCCGAGGCAGTCTACTCACGTCAGAACTAAGCGATGTCACGGTTGAATGATCATTCAAGTGGTATACCTTGTATGGCGCACTTGAGGTAGCGAATGGTGTCAGTGAATGTGAACCACGGAATCTCGGCTGAGACGCCCTATTGAACTTACCGCGCGTGGGTGGCACGGCGGTTTGGCATCAAGATCCTGATTCAACCCCTTGGCGGTATGTTAGTGTATGGTTTATCAACATCGTGATTGAAACAAACCATATTCTATGCTCGAACGTATCTGAGCGCTATTGTTGTGGATCGATGAGAACAGACAGACTAGCATACAATATACTAACCCTAAATCTAGCGTTAACGGGCAGTGCAAAGGCACACTAGATTGTTGTTCGCGGGAAACGAAGTCAAATTATAATATTGTCCACGAGCTTGAAGTTGTAATGGGTTAATACATGTAAGTCTCTAATCCTAATGATGACGTTTGAGGCCGGATAGCTGTGGAGCTAGCCTGCTATCCGAGAGACCCATACTTGTTAGTATTTAGGGGCTCTCATTCGCCAATGGCTTACACCAGGCAGTAACTAATACCGAATAATTGAAGAGTTTCTCTCACAACTAACCATTAGACAATGAGTTGAAAGACTCAAGTAAGAATCAATATCAAAATTGTTTGGCTACTTAAGTTATTAATTTTTCACTTGTAAAAAAGGAGCGTTCACCTCTTTATAGCCAGGCACATGTACTTAAGTACTTAAGCGATTATGGTGCCCCCAATGTTGGCAAGTCCCTATTTTCACAGCCTGGCATATGTGTGGCATACAGTCTGACAGAGTATTCTGTTACCCAACCTTCTTCGAATCACGCGCATTATACAAAAACGACCTATTATATAATTCTTACCTTTTAGCTTATCTTACTAACTGAAGTATACATTCCAATGCTAAAGTTGGATGTTCTTAGACCGTATAGTCTAATTGCCCTAATAAAGTGTCTGGAATGAGACAATCAGCAGAACCGTATAGTTAGAACTTGAGTTCAACTTTTCTCAGAGGAAATAGGCGTCCCAAAACATCAGACTATTTGATGCCATACCATATATAAGTTCTCATTTTACTTTCATCAGCTTTAAGTAGGTTAGGAAAGTCCGATGTCTGAGCATCGTGAATAAGTCAAGCAATGGTTGACATTCACATGAAGAAACAAAAGCAATAGGATGTATATAATGATAGTCCAATCTCGAGATGCATATTAGGCCCTAGTATCTTGAGATATGTGACTTGGGCAATTCGCGGCAGCATTAGCAGCCTTGCTCGAGTCAGTGTCATAGCCATGGTTAATCAAAGGGCAGTTTGATTGTAACTACAGCTTGAGCATAATTGAGTATCAGCATGTGAAAACCTTGCATTCCTACATGTCAAAGTGAGCTAGTTGCTACGACCTACAATGTCTGTCTGCGTGCGGCTAAACCGCTCCTAGAGGCTCCTTAGACCTGATACCTCTATATATCTAACACAACTGATGACTGCAGACACATTCTAGCTTAGACTAAGAGTGTTTGTAACCTATAATGTCAATATGGGACGAGGCAATGAGGAGTGTAGTGCTTAGTGTATTGAGTGCAAGGTGAAGCTAGAGGAGGCAGAACCTCCTGTATGTAAAAGTGGCCATACCGTGGGCCTCAGCCCTACAGCCCTATTTCAACATACACCGATTATATTGGACCTTTGTATAAGTCATACATACCTAGGATGATATTGTCGATCCCGTTCTTATGACGGCAGCAGTATCTCATCCAATGGCAAAGCCATCGAAATCATCAAAACCTACTATCTACTAGCGTTGGCTATTTCGCCGCAACACCCCTTAGCGGCGAAATAGCCAACGCTAGGAATAAGACTCGATGGTGAACGAAAGAAAATTTTTTAGTCGCCTCTTTACTACCTAAAGTAGACGTCCGCCTTCCCGATCGGGCAGGTAATGGTGAGGGCGAGCAAATGAATAACGAGATCGTGTCCCAACCGGGTTAGACACGATTTTATAATAGGTCTTTTCTCACTTTAACTAATCCAATGTAACATTAGCCTATATAGCTGCCATTGCACGTGCGATGACGTGCTCAACGCCATGGCCATATATATGCTGACTTACACGCGATGTAGCTTCACGAGACTGTCTCCGTCCGTACGATTGTTAGATCAACAAACAACAGCCCGTCATGGAAGTTGACCCCGAGAAGAGCGTCCCGCCACACAATGCTGAGCACCCCGTGGTGGAGGACAGGCTGCGACGCGCGCTGTCCCCGCGCCAGGTGCAGATGATAGCCATCGGGGGTACGATCGGGACCGGTCTATTCCTGGGCACCGGGAAGGCGTTGGCGACCGGTGGCCCGGCCTCGCTGCTTCTCTGCTATGCCATCGTCGGCGCCATCATATTTATCACGATGATGAGCCTAGGCGAAATGGCGGCCTACGTCCCAGGTGAGCATCTGCAATAACCCCATCTCCTAGGTACCTACCCCTGGCCTGTCTAAGGAGCATGTGACCACTTCGTAGAGGGCCTTGGGTAGGTATTGAGTTTGAATGAGCTGACACACCGCCCCCGTGAAAGTCGCGGGATCTTTTGCCACGTTTTCCGCGCGGTATATCGATGATGCGTTTGGCTTCGCCTTGACCTGGAATTACTGGTTCAACGACGTCGTCGCCACGGCCGCGGACCTGGTCGCCCTGCAGCTGCTGCTCCAGTACTGGACCGACAAGTTTCCGTGGTATGCCTTGGGGCTGATCGTGTGGTTTCTTCTGGTCCTGGCCAACGTTATCAACGTGCGCGCCTACGGAGAGGTTGAGTACTGGCTTTGTCTGCTTAAGGTCGTCACTATTGTAATTTTCATCGTCCTGAGTATCGCTGTGAATTGCGGCGGTAACACGACGGGTGAGTACATTGGCGGCCGCAACTGGCGTCTTCCCGGCGCGCCGTTTGTGGGCGGCATAGGAGGATTCGCCAGCGTCTTCGTGACGGCGTCCTTTGCCTTCGGTGGCACCGAATCGATCGCCATCACCGCGGGCGAAACGAGGGACCCGGCTCGCCAGCTGCCGCGGGTCGTCAAGAATGTATTTTGGCGAATCATGACCTTCTACATCCTCTCAGCGCTTATGATCGGTCTTAACATACCCTACACCTACCCGGGGCTGAATTCGAAGTCCACGCGCACCTCTCCGTTTACCATCGCCTTTCAGATGGCCGGGTCCAAAGTGGCGGGTTCCTTCATGAACGCCGTCGTCTTGACGAGCGCCATATCAGCAGGAAACCACGCGCTGTTTGCTGGCTCACGGTTGCTCCATGCATTGTCTGTGAATGGCCACGCCCCTAGAGTTTTTATGAGCCTCACACGCTTCCAAGTGCCCTGGCTCGCGGTCCTTTTCACGTCATTTCTATCAGGTTTACTCTTTGGTGCCTCCTTCGTTGGGGCCGGTCAGCTCTGGACCTGGCTACAAAATATTGTCGGGGTTTCGAACCAGCTCTCCTGGATCAGCATCGGCATTGCATCACTGCGCTTTCGCGCTGGAGTGAGAGCTCAGGGTAAGGAGCACTTGCTTCCGTTCAAGAATTGGACATACCCGGCAGGCCCTATCTTTGCAATCGTGCTGAACAGCTTCCTCGTACTCGTCCAAGGATGGGAGTGTTTCAGTCCAATTTTCAGTGGAGTTGATTTTGTTAGTTACTATATTGAGCTACCGGTGTTTGCGTTGATGTTTGTTCTATGGAAGTTAATCAAGAAAACGAAGTTTAGGAGGGCAAGTTCCATGGATCTTGTGACTGATGTGTACACAAAGGATGATATAGAGCCGGATAAACAGGGATGGCAGAGCTTAGGAACGAGAATTGGAGGCTGGCTGTGTTTTTGATTTAGAAATCGGTGTGGGATATCTCTTTTGCAGGGTCCTTTTAGATACGAAAAATTGAAATGTGGACATTCCCCTCAACACGACAACTAGCTATATCTAACCGCTTGAGTTTAAGTAACGTTTGTATAGTTAATTCTAATAAATCTGACAAAATACAAAGTGTTGTGAAGCGATGCTCAATCATTAGGACTAGCATTCAGTGTATTATATATTATTACTTACCTTACCTTACCAATACTATTCAGTATTATCACTGCTTTGCGGTTATTACATCGTCATTATTGTTATTGTACTCTATTCCGTTAGAGTGTTAAGAACTTAAGTGAAGTCCCTGGGACTTCTTGTGATTAGCCGAATTCCTATGACCACATAACAAGAAGTAGGTATATTCATATGTCCTGCTGTCAAATTTTAATATTTCATATACTATTTTTTTTTTTTTTTTTTTTTTTTAAGTCTTATTGTTGCGGAGTGGTGCTTAGTCATTAGGACTAGCATCGAAAATCGAACAAACCCGTTCTTGATGCTTCACTCTGGTATGTATATCCAACTTGAAGAAACCTTCACGACAAAACTGCATTAGGTATGGCTTTTTTTTTTTTTTTTTTTCCCGCAGCTCTATCCCATGGATGCCTGCCACCACTGGCTCCCTTAATTCAGCTGGTGGAGTTAAGAAGCTCTATAGATCATCGCCTTTCTCAAGTTGTCAGGCTGGAAAAAACTGTTGCTAATTGGGAGATTTTTGGCCATGTTAGAATCTTCTCCAAGGTGCTACCAACTACTTGTTTAATGAGTGCTGCTAGGTAGTATACATGGCCGGATGAATTCTCACTAGAAGATATGACCAATCTTGTCGACTTCGCTTCAGGTAAGTTACGCTCCTCAGGAAATGTGAATAGATGGTAACTTTATGTAGTTGAGGTTGAGTAGTCTATGCTTTGAATCTGGACTGTGTAAGGATTAATCTCGTTCGCGGGACTCTTAGAAAAATTAATTATTACCTATACTTAACTCACAGCCCTACTTGATCGTCAGTTTAGCAACATACATCTATGTAGTTGTCTTGTCATGGCGTGGAAATTATGTATTATAGACTGCGGTATCAAGACTGTCGTCCTGTTACTCATGAACAAGGTATAACTCTAATAGCGTCCACAGAAGTTAGGTACCCAAAGATACTAATACTACATAGCACGCTCCCAACTCGCTTCCTTGGAATACCTAGCTATGCCAGTTATGATAGTTCAGTATTACCTACAAAATTGGCATTTGCTAATGCTAGAACTTGATGTATTTTGGAGTCAAGCCTCGTGGCTGGCGCGTGAATGTATGAGTACTCGGCATGTATAGTAGGAGTCCTATATCCACATACCGATCCATTTTACATACTACGTAGGATCCTTGGGCACTCGGCATACTCTTGGCGCACTAGGATCTTAACCGTTCTGACCGTGTACAGATCCTCAATGGTAACCCCCGCAATCCAAAGAGCTGCCAAGAGTGGTAGGGGGAATCAGGCCTTAATACAGGCCGCATTGAAATAATAAATTGCTTCCAGTTTCATTCGCAGTCTGGATATCGCGTAAGTGCACGGGCATGACGAAATAACAAGTTTATTTGTATACAATATGTACAAGGGAAGCGCAAATGGGGGTATTTGCCATGTCTTCAGAGCATATTCTTCATAGGTCGGCAGTATGTACCTGGTGTAGGAATGAAGTGTTTCCTGCTCTGGTCAAGGGGTCAAGAGGGCGTGGCGACTGGCAGCATAGTAGGTACTAGTACATCAATCTCCCAATTCTTACAAGTCCGTCGCCAAGAGTGTGCTGTCATCACCAGAACGCCCCAATTAATGTTGTGTGAAGTCCAACAGCGACTGATCCATCCTCAAGTCGTCGATAATTTCCTATAGCGCGAGTAAGAGAGCCATGACAGGCGCGATGGCGAGGTTCTTGACGACGTTCAGGCTGTTCGCGGCCGCGGTAACGACGGCGTAGCCCGAGCCGGTAGGCGTGGGTGGTGTCGCGGCGCCGGACCCCGACGGGCTGGGAATGCCGGTATCGTTGCTCTGGAGGTCGACGAAGTTGGCGCAGGTGATGCGCGTCTTGTTGGCGAAGTGGAAGACCACGCTGCGGTTGGCGAAGTACGAGCCGACGCCCTCGGCGAGGGAGGTGTAGGGGTCGTGGTACTTGGCGCTGAACGAGTCCGTGGTGATCTTGCCGTACTTGCCGCTCAGGTCGCCGACTTGGCACGTCGCCGGCAGCTTGGAATCGCAGGCGGGGTCCTCGCCGCGGATGAAGGGGTCGAGGTGGGCGAGCGTGCTCGTGCAGTTGCCGTCCTCGGGAACGGGATCGGCGTGGAGATGGTATACTAAACAAGGGTTAGTACTACTAGTCTAAGTAGTTTAAGCGGAGAAAGAAAACGTACTGAATGGGCCACCCTCCGTGGGTATGTTAGAGAAAGAGACTTCGAAGTCGACACCCTCACCATTGGGCCCGGATTTGGCGACAACAGACCCCTTCACATTCCCGTTGATGCTCCCTGTCGTGAAGAACGGTTGCTCTGGTAATTTGGCGACGACGGCCTTCCCCGGAGGGTTGTTCGTAACGACGGTGGCATCGCCTAGTTGCTATTGGAGCGAGTCAGCACGGATTCTCTAATGCTAAAATAGGAGTTGACGTTCAACTTACTCCGGTGGTACCGTTCTGGGCAAGGACAGCCGAGGCGCCGAAAGCAGAAATGGAGATAATGCCGGAGACGCGCATGTTGGCGAAGTAATTAGGTATGAAAGTAATATGGATTCGGCTTCTCAAGTGTGCGTATGCGTAATAATGAACTCTTGTGTTGTCGAGCCGGTCTCTGGTTTTTGACTTGTGGGCTGGTTGCAATATTATGTATTAGATCTAGTATTAATGGTGTTTCGCCTTAGCTATGAGCTTCCAAGGGTGTTTGATGTTGAAATAAATTTACCTGGAGTTGGCTGCTACTTGACAGTTAAAAAGGTATCTGAGATCTACAAGAAGATAGAGCAAGAAGAACAAATAGTGGAGGTATAAGAGCAAAGGGAACTCTGGGATACAAGGGGAAAGCCACAATCCTTATATTCTTGCACACTACGGTGTGACCTTTGTCAGCCTGTACATCATCACACTATGTGTGTACCGGGTAACCGACAAGCGGTTGACTCTGTCTCCGAGTCAATCACAGGTATAGCTTTGTTCACCCAGCCCTGCCAGCCATCCCGCTTGTGCAAGGGTGCAAATGAGGACAAAGGATGGCGGATCGAAATCCGCACATGGTATGAAATACAAAAATACATGTACATACATATACATATGTCACCAGCATAGCAAGAGACAATGGAGGAACCTTGCATCATCAGTGAATAGCTGATCAAATATAAAGGGGTATCACACAATCTATTTCTTGACGCCTACAAGGCTTGACAAGCGAGCCATCACGTCTCAGCGAATCAAATGCTATGTGGTAGGCAAGGATGTTTTGAAGACAGTCAACACAAATGTTTTTTATCCAAAGCAGCGTAGCGGGCGAAACAAGAAACAGAACATTGATCTGCAGAACTCCACTCTGGTTGACTTATTGCAGGTATTTCGTCTGATGCCCATTCACTGTCATGTACCTCGAAATAGTGTACACATACCCTCACCATGCAAGCGAGCCGCATTCCTGCCGATACTGTACTGTACTGTAACTGTACTGTAACTGTACTGTAACTGTACTCATGTGTGCTGGAGTCCAGTCAGCTTCGAGCTACAACTATGTACGTGTTATTAGTCAAGTGAAGCTTCTAGGGCTGTACCAAGACATGGGAGACATACCGGCGGCTGGGCGGTCCCATTAATTGATCTCTCACGTCATCCAGAGCTAATGTCGTTAACATCTTTGTTCCATTTTTGGCCCATTTTTGGCACTCCGTGTCCTTCATGCATTCTATCGATATTTCTAGGAATTGCTCAGCCGTGCAAGTTGGCAAGGTCGTGCTCGAAGCGACTATAGAATGTGGGCGCCAGCCGAAAGGGGCCAGAATTTGCAGAGGTGGGAATTACCTAGGTACTACTGCGTACATACCTAGGTATATTGCATCGCAGGAAGAAGATGTACAGTAGTGACACATACGTGCTATTAGTGATCTTGAATCTTGATTGGCGGGTTGCTACGAAGGAACTTGGAGTAAAATTAGTACCTGCGCCCCGGGATCTCCCCTACTACCAACACTACACCAAATATAGTTAGAAGTCTTAGGCTAGTGCTTACGTACGGGCAGGAGACCCCCCCCACCCCCCGCCAGCCCTTCTGCCCAGCGGTTCAGGTCCCGTCTTAGCCGCCAGCAAGACAACTGCACAAGGCAGAGCCCACTGCCAACTTCTAGGGGAGCTGTGTGCTGGGTGTTGGGTGCTTCTTCACCACTCATCGGCCGTATGTTAACTTGGTATGAAGCTGTACCGCATGCTACGGTATATGCATTGCCACTTGTCTCGTAGGAATTGTCCATGCCCCAATCAAGCCATCGGCTTCAACAAGAGCCGGAAGAATTCCCTTGGTGGAGAAGAACGGAACTGATAACAACCGTTGTGCTAGAGGGGGCATAGCCACAACGATCGCGGCGAACACAGCATCGCGGAGTCAAAATAGCAATCTACCGGATAATGAGGGACCGGGAATGAGGAGGAGAATCGCCGGCTATAATCCTGTTTGTATAGGGGTTTCAATGTGCCACCTCAAATTGCATTGGTATGACTTCACCATTAAAGCCATAGGCTAGAGCCTCCTATAATGTATGTGTAGTTCGTCGGCCTCGAGCTGTGAGGTTGTAACTGCAACTCCGGTGTGTTTATTCGGTTCTTTTCCATCGTGTGTTCATAAGCTATAACACATCTGCGCCGAGAAGCATAGCGATACTAACTAGGTGAGGTGCATTTCGCCGTGTCTGCCAATTTGTAGGAGACCTCTCCAGCACAACTTGATGGATTAGGACTCAAGGCGCAAGCTACCACTCGGAGCCGCTCCTTTTGGACCCGCAGACATTCACGAGATCTTGAACGCCAAAGTGATGAATTGCGTCAGAGGCTTTACACTGATATTGGCCAGCACTTCCATCATGTAAAGGAAAAAAAAAAAAAAAAATTCGTTGCAAATCAGGACAAAAGAATCAATCGAGATGAAAAAGCAACCAAAGGGGAATTCAACGGAAAGCACTGATAAACGTTGATGCACTCCGTACCCAATGCTGAACTGTACGGATTATGTAAGTACCTGCGGATTAAGGCAGAGCTGAAACTCAACAGTCAGCTTCTGCTTATTAAGTGAGGCAGCTGGATCCATGTATCTAAGTACCTACCTGCTAGCTTGACCCACATCGGATCAAACCACCCGGTTGTCCGACAGCCCCATGTCTCGAGGTCCGGTGAGGTCTAGGCACCGCGGATCCCCCAACAACATATGCATCAATCAGCAACTAATCCGTACGGCGATAGCAACTCCAAACGGGCACCTAGGTAATTGCGTGTGACTATTCCACGTCTTCAAACCACAAAAGCAACATCGGTAACATTGTCGACGCCTTCGCGGGCACAAAACCGCCATCATGAAGCCCGTCGTCGGTGCCATGCAAGCTTGGTCTTGGTACGTCTTCTCTCCTGCCTCCTCATCCGGAGCTCCAGCTAGAATATGTGCTAACGCTTTTGCGCGTCACCCGCAGCGTGGTTATCTCCATCTTCGCTATCATCATTCTCTCGATCCTTGGCGGCCTCTTCCGAAATAACCACCACGAGTTCCTAGGCGGCGCGGAGGACCCCAAGGATGGCCAAGCGGTTGCGGGCACGATATTTGTTGCCGTGATCGTATACGCGGTAGGTGCTCCCTTACTACCTGCCCAATCCTCTATATAAGTTGGTGTCTTGAGCCTAACAACTCTGTGTTCAGGCCTTCCTGATATTCTGCGGTATTCAGGGGTTGTTACACGTGCGCGAGAGCCGTCGGGGCGCTATTGCGCTGTGAGGTGCGACAGTGGAAACATCAACATTGAAGTTAGGCATGATTTGACAGTGGAGCACGGCGTTACATTTGTTAATTGCCATTATATTTGCTTGGACGAGATTGGTAGAAAGCCTCACAGCTACGATGGAATCGCTGCCACGCAACACCTTCACATATATCACGCCCTAGCACCTGTCGAAGCAAACAAGCGCTGCTTTCGATGGGTATCTCAAGTCTAAGGACCTAGACAGGCTCCATCCATCAGGCATGGCTGTGCCATCTACTGGGATGGGAGGTTAGTGCGACTTTGGTCATTGCGAATCAACCTGAGGAGCAGACTTTGCATTCTGTCGAAGTGTATGCAATGTACAATACAGTTTTACATGTTCATATTACGCTAGGGTATTATCACTCGCTCATCGCGGTGTTTAAGGGCTAGGTATGAAGGACCCTAGACGAACAATGACAAGAGGAACTTTTCGACTGCCAACTTCCCCCTTTATCTTCACTGATTATTCTCAATCTAGTGGAATTTGCAGTTTACCACACACGGCTGTGTTTGTATTTACTGCATTCCTATGTAATCACCTTGCATAGCTAATTAGCCATGTAAATGGTAACAGTTGTGCCTTACGCGGACTTTTCCTACATTTCAACACTTCTAAAATCAAAAAGGAAAGGAGTTCAGAATTGTACTAACCCGGTATTTCAACAAACATCCGCTGAGATACCAAAAATATGGAAGAGCAGGACCAACAATAATAGGGATGGAATTCAACTCCTCTTACTGCCAATATCGATCATCACACTCAACCAGGCAATGCGACTTGCTCTATTAGCGGAGATGTCGACTTTTGGCACACGAAACACAAGGTTATCCCTGGCGATTTCGAGTAGGCAACGTTATTCAGTTGTCGAATATGACAGGATATCCTTGATGTTCAGCGAGTCTAGTCAATGCATCCCTCGATGTTCCCCTCAATATCATGTAATATTTCAGCCATCAGCACGAAAATGTGTAGAAGGATGGGGAACAGGTGAAAATGAATGAATAGTTAAATCCAGCCGTTTATTATTATTATTATTGAAGCACGAGTTCTTCTGACTAACACTAATCAGAAAATACGAGATAGTCAGACATCATATATTTTATAGATACTGACGAATCTAAAGCGATGTGATAGTCCTAAATCTAGCCACTTCGCACCCGGGCTGATGGAACTGAGCTTACAGTCTTCACACGTATATTGTATACTAGGCGTTACTGAAGATGACTTGAGATTAAGACTTGTCGTAGCTATACAGCTAGTTTTTCTCTTGCAACTCGATTCAAATAGGGGTTATATTCTCGTTGACTCCTAGTTGGCAATGGTCAAGAAACTCCGTCGATTTTGAAATTGTTCCAAAGTTAATAAATAGCTTAGTTGATTCATTTCTCAGACTTCCGCCATGTGTGTTAGATATGCTTCGACAGAGTCGACCAACCAAACCGCATGTTGCCACACTTCAAAACATTACGATCGAACCGGAAACAATCTAATCAGCTTTATCGGCAATCATGATGTTTTGTATAAGTATTTGGCATATAATATCATGCGGATGTTGATCTAAAGTAGGCAGCTGTAAGTAGAGAACACCGTTATTGGCAATTGAAATACGCACTTGAATTTTGAATTGTCTATGCACCAGGAGACGAAAAAGCTCTACCATGCTTACTGAATGTAATATACCCCAAAATAATCGGTCCAGGAGATAAAAACCTAGTAATTGGGGTGGTACAGGCATAGACCTTGTGGCTGCGAGGTGAGACTGGCAGTAAGAAGCACGACGCGAACGCTTGAAAGTCACGTTGGCATCCAGGTCATTCGTAGGATGTGTCGCAGCTATAGCCGTGGGCCTGTTTGAGATTAGTTGATGCATGAGATAAACTCCGCTATATATAGCTATTTTTTTTTTTTTTTTTTTTTTTTTTTTTTTTTTTTTTGAGGATATAGTAAGAAAATTTTGCACAGCTTTGTGATCTATTCCGGTGCCATTACCAACCTAGTTCATGGTATTATCAAAATATTCTACTGAAGCTTGTATACAAGACAAACTCACTTGGAATCTGGGCATGGCTGTTTAGTATAAACGAAGGACGATCAAGGTACGTCTATCGATCTAACATAGCTAGTCCTGCTTACCTGGCATCCTAGTGGGTTGAGTCACGCTCGGCTTGTTCTAATTGTTAATTTCATAGCGTAGAATGCGTGTTTTCGTTTAATGAATTCCGAGAGTGTGAACTTTTGCGCCATTACTACGCCTTCACTATCAATTTTATGCCGCGCCTTGAAAGAAACCACGCCGGGAAAGAAGATCCTGCCCTGGGTAGGTTATCAATATGACTTCATCGGACAAGGCGTTCTCGCCCTCTTAGCCACACGTAAATCATATCTGAAACCAAGTTAATGAAAAGACTATACGGTTCTTGCAGCCCACTATCAAGCCCAAGTTTGAAGTGATTTCAGAGCCATTTTAACCTGGACCACATATTATATATAACAACTGGATATCTATATTCTGTTTTGATATAACGGTGATTGTCTAAGTGTACTCATTCCCATTACGCATAGAGCATCTGGGACATGAGAATCCCGCTCATAACTTACTCGAGTCGTTTGAAGTCGTCCGGGTGCTACCTATGTGTTATTCCCGCGAGTTTCAAAACCCAACTCTGAACCAGTTGTGTATGATTTATGGCATCATGAATTGGGAGAAAAAAGGTACATGCTATTCCATTTTTCTTTGCCTACCGATATTATATTGGCTGATGTAACAGTATCCTGACTCTTGAGCACACGCCGCCCCTGCCTGATATATTTCCTATCCTCCTTACTGTACGAGAATCGTTTAGCCTAGCTGCCCCTAACTGAGACGGAAGACCATGGTTGTGCTCTCAACAGACTTGAAAAGTGTGCGAGTCCTTTAGCTCAGGCTGGTTCCCATGTCGAGCCTGGAATCATAATCTGGTGGCCTAGCTTCACGAAATCTTTATAATACAACATCCTGTAACCTCTATGATTTAGCCCTATTGGCACACTCCGTAGTGTTTAGTGCTCACGAATGCTCCCGGGCCCCTTTGTCCTCAGGGATGGTGAAGCTGACGCTCTAGACAATCCGTAAATATTGTATAAGATGTAAGCTTGTTTAATCGATTATGGTCACGCCTGCTTCTCATTCCGATAGTCGCCGTGCCATTCCTTCATTGCAAATAGCCTGGCTCAGCGCTATTGCGTGGAAAGCAACCGTAAGTGCTGAAAATGCGAATAAAACTCACATTATTATATCTTTCATATTAGAAATTCTAATGCTGCCGCGCGTAGTCGTGCTATAACTAACCACATGCCATACATTCGCACAGCTAGTAAACGCTTATTAGGCGGTCATGCGTTCCTCTACCTAGCTCTTCATAACCTTGGTGAGAGAACTTCATCATCCAATGATTTCCTGAGAGTCAGTAGTTGATCCGTCGGGATTATTACGCCACAAGTTTAGGCATCCGGGCCTTGGCTGAAAGACTTGCCTCATTATATTGTCATTATCGGCCCGGCTGAGGTCGATGCTGAAGCCACATGCCACATTCGCAATGACAATACACGGTTTTCATGTTGTCGGCGACTTGACCACAGCATCAAGCCCGAGGCGAAGCATAAGTCACGAGGCTAAAAGACGACTAAGCAGACTGAAATGGATTTATAACTGAACTTTTAGGCCTCTCGTAATCCGTCCCTGTTACACAAGCCTAAGTGAGTTCGGGTCGATCGGTGGCGTAAAGTGCGGTGAGAATTTTGGTTGCAAAGTTGCAAATGCTCGTTCAATATCCAGTAACTAGATGAGATAAGTCTTGTGCACGGGACGAGACTCGGGTTCTTGTTTTGATGACTTCTAACACTCATTCGGCATTTGGAAAACTCATTGAAAAGTATTCTGCTTCTTCCACCAAGAGAATCTTGATTGTATTCCGGAGGATTTTGTTCGGGCGAAGTGTATGGAGCTGAACGCAATCAACACACACGCCTGAAGGATTCGTCTTAACGGTGGCTTGCCCGGATTGATAAAAACGTGTTTCCGGCTTTTCTTCATTCCGAAACATAACGTTCAAAGCACCGGAATCCAACGTACGTGGGGGGCGAAACATACAATAATAATACGTGGTGGATGGCGAACTCTGTTTAAGTTTGTAATATTACATCTATTATTAAGCTGAAAGACTTCAACTCTTAAAATGACTATATTGCACTCTCCTCCCAAGATTGCCACGACAACTTTGCAATTGCGCCATAGCTGTAGGTAGCTTTCGAACTTCTAGTTATGTACAAAGCGATGACCGGGTTCACCGGGACAGCATGATGCGGTACCTGTTCGGGCTGTGCTTTTACCAAGCTGGACATAAGAGACGGCGAAATGCGCTCAAATGGACTGTTACCCGATGCAAGTCAAATACGAGAAAAAAAATACAAGTTACGATAGACTAGCTCCTATTATACGGTCTGCAACCTTATAGATTTCCTAGCGCGCAATGACGCATGGCCAGCAGCAGATAATTGTAAGCCAGAAATCCGGTTATAGGCTGAAAACCAGCCCTACTCAGCTTGCTGACCCAGATTTTCTTTTCTCTCGACATCTCACCTCAGCGCTCATTCGACCCGTGGCATATTCCCTCGGGACGGGGCCTATAATAAGACTCATGTAACGTTGAGGCCTTTCTGGGCAGCGTCGTCATGAGATATCTTGCATTACCACGTGCTTTCCCGTATTTGGAGGGTTTCCTATGAGGCTGAGCTGAACTACAAGGGTCTGGCAATGGATGATTCTCGCTGCAGAGAGAGTGAATACTGGACGAGAAACCGTTCTTAGTGGTTCAGCTGGGATTGACGGGCTGGAATGTTGGGTTGCCATCACCAGCAAGTTCTATATGATTCTAGTTCCTCGATATACCTGCGCAATGTAAGAAGAGTCAGCCTAAATATAAATAAACCGTGTTTCCGTCTCTTATTATATCATCTTATACTTAAAGTCTATAAGCACATCTTCACTTCGAACCTCTCTATCTAACTTCTCAAGACCCCATCACACGATTTTGTCGATATCCTCTATCTCGTTCTGACAAGATGCACACTCCTACCATGTTGACCTCCCTCCTCCCCTTAATCCCTCTCACGCTCGCTCTCCCTCTAGAATCTAGAGCTGTTCATGAATTCGACATCACCGCCCTGAGTGCCTCCCTCCCGGTATCCGGCGTCTACGGCACCGGCTCCATTGCCTCCTCCATCAGCATCACAGTCAACTACCCAGACGCATCATCGACGACCGGAGCCAACCTCACCACGACCTGCAGCTATGACTGGCCCGCAGGCACCGCCCCGGGGCCGACAAACTGGACCGAGTGCGCCGACGCGGCACTGCAATGGCGTCTGCCGGAGAAGGGATGGACTAGCACCACGAACTACCGCGTTGAGATATACCAGGCGCTGACGGCGGATCCAGCTGGGTGAGTACAGAGCTTTTGTGACCTTCGTTCCAACGCAGACGTAGAACAGTGTTGCTAATTTAGGGAATCACCTATGCAGGGCCGGCCTGGATGCCACACATTACCTGGACATGAACCCCAGTGTCACTAGCGACCCGAGCGCGTATCTGAGCTGTATCCAGATGGGCAAATTCACACCCCTGATCTGCCAGCTGAGCGGCCCGCTGAGTGCGCATCCGGCGCCTGTTGTCATGTACGCGAGTGAAGAGAGCGCGAGGCCGAGTTAGAATAGGGGCGGAGAGCTTATTTTTGGGAAAAATAAAAAGGATTGGGATTAGCAGAATTTATACTAACTAGGTAGTTTAACGATTCTATATTTATGAATTATTACGGCTTACATCTTGTTGGAACGGAAGACTGGTTAATTTATAGTGTCATAAGCCTTTGTACATCATGTGTTACTTAGGATGCTTTTCTTTAAACTATTACGCCCAACCACTGTTTCGGCACTGAAAACTTCGAGTACTTTCAGCACTTCTGCTATTATCGGGACATCGAATATAGCACCTTCGCGAGAGCGCCCTTCAGCGTTGCGGCTCGAAGTTGCGATTATCTAGGAGTCTAGGACATTGCATGATCCGTGGAATGGCAAAAGACAGGAATGACTTCCACAGGATATGATATGTAATTCAGTTTCGTGTCCTCAAATATGTCGATTACCTATATGACTTCGGTTGGTAATCATCCTCATTGCTTCCATACTACACATTCGTTGGTATCCTGCCATGTGAAACGTGGGGGGAGAACATGCGCAGATCGCGATATTTGAGAGGATACATGTGTATGAACTTATATCCTCTCAAGTAGCAACACCTCCCAAACGTGCTATCCCTGTCCCAGACTTTTGTCGGGATCGGTCTTGTTACAGTTATTCCCGACCCCGGTACCGCCCTCGATCTCCTTGCAAGTGGTCAACTGGAAGCGGTACGATTCCGAGGGCGCCCTTTTGGATATGTCGATGCAGGTCGGCCCCCCGGTCCCCGAGATCTCGGTGCAGTCGTCCTGGCAGCCGCAGTG
>JAJJKD010000175.1:0-80701 GCA_022376535.1 Xylariaceae sp. FL0662B | reverse complement strand
CTTTAAATACATTTCGATTAGCCGGCTGCTATAACGGCACTTATATATAATACGGCTAAATAATAGGTGTATTATAATAAAATAACAAAGATAAAAAAGAGGAGGAGGTTTAGGTATATATAGCTATACATATATAGTAAAACCTCCACCTACTCCTTATCTTATCTAATCAGCTTATCTATAGTTGCAGCAATAAATGAAGTACGTATAAACTATTACCGTAACATTACCCCCTTAAATCTACTTAATACAGCAGTTAATATAGTATATAAAGGATTGCCTTAATTCGTTAAAATCCGTTAAAAAAACCACTTATTATAAAACGCACGCATTATAAAAGCTCGGACTACTTAAAGGGTTACGTAATTATAATAACCACTACTTAATATAACTACTATAACTATATTACTACCCTTTTAATTCCTTTTAATATATAATTATCAGTTATCTTTATTATTAATATCCCTATTATTAATAAAAAGTTTACAGAGGTTCGAATTATATAATAATAACGGGCATTTTATAACTTTATATACTATATTACTATAATATTAATATCGGCTATTAACCTTACGGTTATTACGCTATTTAAATATTAATAAAAATACTATTTAACCCTTTAGGGTTTAAAGTAATATGATTTTAAGTATATATTTGGTATTATTGGAGGTATTTTCGGATAGTTTATTATTTTTATATAGCTTAATCGTTTTAACGGAAATATCTATTATATTTAGATTCGGAATTAACCTATTAAAATAGAAACCTAATAATCGGTAAAATAAAAATATAAAATTATCATATATAGCTAATAGTAATTTTTAATTATTAAGCTTTTTTTTTAACGTACCGTTAATAGCGTAATATAAATTTTAAATCCGGATTTTATTAAATAAATCCGCTACGCCGGCTTCTTATAAAAGTCTTTCTTAATTAATTAAAAACGTATAAATGGAATTATTTTTATTTTAGTAAAGGTTATATAATTTTTCTATTAATTAATAAAACCGGTTAGGATTATTATATAGCCGATTTAAAATAGTTACGATAGCTTTATAATTTTACGATTTTTTTTTTCGTTATATACGCAATATAAGAATAATAATATACTATATTTTAGGATTTAAACGTATAAATATATAATAAAACTTAACTTAAAAAGACCCGATAGCCTTATTATTAACGTCTATTTTCCTTTCTAACTATAAATTCCATATATTAAAGTTAAATAAGCTAGCTAAAATAGGAATATTTAAAATTACGGGTTAAAAATATAGCTATTTAAAAATTAACGCGTAATAAATAAATTCCACAATATCTACTTTTATTTAAAAAGACGCGTTTTTAATTTAGAACTATTAAACCTGGTTATTTAGTTATTAATTTTACTGAATTAACTGTTAAATTTAGCCGCTAAATTTAATAACCAGTTTAATATATAAGGCTTAAATAGTATTATTAATTTTATTAGTATTAATAAAGGCCATTTTATCGATAAAATGAAATAATTAAAAAGTAATTTACTACTTATAAAAAAGGTTAAATTAAATAGAAAAAAAAAATTCGTCCGTTACTTATTTAAAAGGTTAAATCGGAATAAATAAATTTATATAGGTTCCTAAATGATTTTATTAATAAGGTAAATAGGCTTAAATTAGGTATAATTACTTAGGTTTTACTATATTTTAGTAATTAGTTAAATAATAATAACTCGCCGCCTATATTAAAGGCTAATATTAAATCGAAAAAAGCTTAACGCGTATTAAATAGTTTAACGTTTTATATACTATTTAAGGCTAAACTATTAAAACGTATATTATTAATATATCGGGTATTAATTAAGGCAAAATAAAGTTATCGTCACCTATATTAAAGGCTAAACCGATAGGATAAAAATAAAAATTTCGCCGCTTATTTATTAAAAGGCTAATATCGAAAAATTAAATATAATGCCTTAAAAATAACTAGCTAATTAGCTATAAAGGATCTTTATTATTATATAACGGCATTTATATATGGTACGGCTAAATAATAGGTATATTATAATAAAATAATAAAGATGAGGAGGAAGAGGAGGTTTAGGTATATATGGCTATATATATGTGGTAAAACCTCCACCTATTCCTTATCTTATCTAATCAGCTTATCTATGGTTGCAGCAGTGAATGAGGTACGCACGGACCACTGCCGTAACAGCCGCGATTAGCAGTGATTTATACGGGTGACCTATATTAGCGCGGTGGAGAAAGGGTTTTCTAGGAAATAGACGAGGGTTTTCTAGGTGGGCCGCGCTTCATGGGATGCATGACGAGTTTTGCTACAAGTCTAACACAGCATGTGTCAGCTAGACCTATTTAGGTTAGGTGTATATACGTAAACTTGGCTAGGCTTCCAGGATATCCAAGTGCACTGCCTCGTCATCAGCCACACGTTCAGAGAGATGGAAGCTACCAGCTATGTACGTACATCTATGTAGGGCGCTCTCATGACGTGAGTTGCCCCTCGTTCTTTACTATTCGGGCATTGAGCATTCATGCCCACCCCCTTCAAGCTTCCATACCAGGTAGTCAACCTACTCATTACCTGCAGATTTATCTACCCACACTCTTCCATACCTCACACATACCTGCCCTACACTGATCAGTTCATTCCTCAGCCTTGTTCTTCATACATAGTGCTAGTAGTACTATCTTACTTGTTCATCTTCAAAGCATCAGTTCGCATCCCGTTCCATTCCTACCCCGCAGTCAATCAAGGACGCAATCGATAGGTCAAGTACAACAACCATGGCTTCTAATCTGACTGTATTCGTCAAGAACATCTCCGGCGAGACGCCAGACAAGGAGGTTGAAGACTTCTTTACTTTCTGGTAAGTCAAAGCGCCATCGCTATACCCAATAGGTATCTTGTGTTTCTCTGCCAGTGCTGACCTAGGTAATCCAACAGCGGCAAGATCACCGCCATTCAGGTGACTCCTGGTGAGGGCGGCACCAAAGATGCCAGCGTAACCTTCGAGAAGGAAACGGCCGCAAAGACCGCTCAGCTGCTCAACAATACGGAACTCCATGGAACGCGCATCTCCGTCATCCCCGCCGATGGCAAGGTCGACGACGGTACTCCCCATACCACCCACACCGAGCGCGACGCCGACGAGATCACCCAAGAAGAGAAGCCCAGAAGCCGTATTCTGGCCGAATATCTTGCTCACGGATACGTCATCGGTGACGCTACTCTTCAGCGTGCCATCGATCTTGACCACCAGCATAATGTCACCTCGCGCTTCATGAGCACCCTGCAGAAGCTCGACCAGAAGTACCGCGCGATGGATCGTGCTAAGGCCGCCGACCAGTCCTACGGCATCACCACCCGAGCCACCGGCATCTTCAACAGCCTGAGTTCGTACTTCGAGAAGGCGACGAGCTCTCCGACCGGCCAGCGACTGGTCAAGTTCTACACCGAAAGCCAGCGCCAAGTCCAAGATATCCACGCCGAGGCACGTCGTCTGGCCGAGCTGAAGAAAGAGGAGCACGGCGGTAGCGCCTACAAGGCTTCTGGTTTTGAGAGATTCTTTGGAAAGGAGAAGCCCGCCCAGACCTCCACTCCTAGCGACCCCGCCGCTACGAGTGATCCCTGTGAGTCTATGTCCAACGCCACCATACTAGGGCCACTGGTCGATGAGAATGGCGAGCAGCAATGTTCCTGTGGGATGCACGGCGCGAGGTGTATCTGTGACCCCGAGAAGTGTGTCTGCGTCAACTACGAATGGCGCAGTCCGCTTTGCGGCACTCCAGCCACCTTGGTCTCACGGCCCGTCTCAAGAACTTCTCCCAAACCGCCGGGCTAGCGCTATTCGACACGCCTGCAGATACTTAGCTTACTATTCTCTCACGACCTTGGACTAAGTATTACGCTTTTGCAAGAACAGTCGCTAACTATTGTCGCATAGCTGCGGTACCCCCACCCGGCCCTAAAGCTGGCACTGAGGAATCCACTCCCTTAGGAACCACGGGGGCAATTCCTGCCAAGGAGCCCGGATCCGAACAGAAGTAAGGATTGGGTGGTGTGTTTGACCGGTTTGACGAGCCCATGAACACGACTTAAGGTGTTGTTTGTTTGGAACTATATGTATTCTTCTCGCTAATTGAATTCCAATGCGTGATTAACTCATCCCCGAAATTTTTGCGGATTTTTGAAAAAATATGACGATGTTATGTGATTGAACACGGAGATGGATACTTGCTACTTGAAAGGTCTGAGTAGTTCGAGCTTTATATATATGGTTACATAGTTATAAGAGATGCTCCCATAGTTAGCTGAGATATAAAATGGTTGAAGCCATTGCCGAGGGACTCAGGTCGAGACAACCCCACGAGTTAGTGATTATAGTAGTTGAGAATAGATATACGCAGATATCAAGGAGGCGAAGCTACGCATATACTGCGTAAAGTAATGATATGGGGTCAATTGGGATCTAATTCATTCATTCATTTCTCGGCCTAGCTAATGAGGCACGTATCGTATCGTATCGCCCAGCTATGTCACGACGACACAAAGCTTCCCTTCCCTTTCCGATGGAAAAGCCCCCAAGTCTATCTATCTATACACACGTACTTCCCGACGATGATGATCTATGTTTACACTTTCTCAAGTGATGGCTTCTCGGTCTTGGTGAACTTGCTCTCGACCGCGTCGTCAAGGGGTCCCTTGGGGTTCGAGCTCAGGCCCTGTGTATTATTGTTAGCGAGTGGGTGGCCTTGGGGGTGATGGATGGACGGTGGATGGGGTGTGGTGCGGTATGGTATGGTGTGCGTTCGTACCTGGAGCTGGTCCTGCATTGCTTCTTTCTTGTTCGGAGCCTCGTCTGTGCCTTGGCCCGACGCGGGCGCGTCGTTTAGCTGGGCGCCGGTCTGGCGCTCCGGAGGCGGGGACTGGCGGCCTTCGTTGGGTGCGGACGACATTGTGATGGGGGTGTTGAGTTGTTTGTGTGATGATCTCTTTTTTTGATAGGAGGTATTCGTGTGCTGTGATCCCAGAGGCGTGTTAGTCAGGGTATTGGTAGTTGGAAGGGGATTGTGGAAGGGTAGGTTACCTTAGAGTTCAAGTACCTAGGTGTTTGGCGTTATGAAGAGGTCTGGAGATGGAGGAGGACATGAAGAATTTGTCGATGACCAGTATCCGGGCGCTTTAAATACGGCTCCCAGCAGCGTATTATGCAAGCGATCGGTGTTTGCGAAAGCAATCGCTGACTTGAAGGAGCACTTTGACATCAGTGCGGTTATCGATGCCGTCATGTTCCCATATTCGGTTTCCAGAAAACCGTACCTACGTCATACCCGTTGTAGACGGGTACATGTATGTACATGTATGTACCACAGTGATGTACGTTGAGGGCAGCTATCTTAAGTGAGCCTACATACAGTAGTGGAGGGGTCCTTAGTAAGTGCCAGGCAATGGTGTTTAACAAGATGGGTTTATCTGACAATAATTACCTCAAGGGCTAGGTTACTTCATACTGACCTTTCTACGTACCAATGGAGGTTTCATGGTGTTTAAGTAAACAAATCACTGGAACTTGTTTAACTACCTATCACAGGCGAAGATTCCTTACATAATATTGCAGCATACAATTATCAGGTCAATACATATCCTCGTAAATTCATAAGAGCAACAGGGGAAATATTACAACCAAGAACTTGATAACATCGAACCTATTATTCTCAACATATTGAATTATCAAGATATGCTTGATGTGACTTAATCATAATATTTCCGAAAACCCCCTGCCCCCTGTACCCATATCGGTACATATTGGTGGGGTACGAGGTGGGGGTTCACGGAGCTTCCAGACCGGCAGAAGCATAACAGCTTCAAGCCACAAAGGTTCCTAAGCTTCAGCCATATCTTGGCGTTAAGGCTGATAGACCCCACATAGAGCAGAGCGCGTCGTAGTGGGTCTTGAACTGCGACCGTTCAGCCCATTCACTGCCACCGACCTGCCGACAAAAACAAATAGCAAACCATTCGAGCCTCACCCCATCTGCCCATTAGCATTCATTACGCGAGATTCACAGATACAGGAAATGTGATGCTTCTCTGACTTGGAAGAACTCTTTGTCCACTCATTTCCTACCAATCTTTGATAAGCCAAATCTCAGGTCTCAAGGAAAACCCAAATTCCCTACGTAGTTGCTATACCTACCGCACCTTTCCACGCACGCCAACATGCCTGACCTCAATTCCATTCCTCAGCCTGTCCATCCCCCAGGAGTTCGTCGATCGTTGTCGATCCAGAATGGTCATTCTCGAGCGTCGCCTCCTGCACCTATATCGCCTACGTTGAATCTCCTACCGTCAAACCAGCAGGCCCTTCACCAGGCCGCAACAGGTTCACTTCCATCCACACCACTTTCCGCCATGCATCCAGCCCCATCTTCAGCGCCAGGACAGGACAACACTGGCGTTGGTTCCGGGCCAGGTCCTATACGACATCCGCGACCCTTGACGGCTGCTGAGCTGCATTCACAGCTTGAGCAGGAGCAAGAGCTTCTGGTAGGCTGGCCCGTGGACGCCCACCTCTTGACGAACAATTCTAACACGATGGCTAGGTCAATCGTCTGACTCGCGACCTCAGTCTGCTCAGAGCAGCTCATAATTCGTCCGTCGCCTCTAATAACTCATCTGCCAGCGCATCAACGTCTGCCGATCAGGCCCACCCTTCTTCCTTCACCGACACCCACCTCCTATCCGGTCCTGGATTCCCCATGCCGACAACAAGTGCTGACCGTCGACACCAGCGCACAAATTCCAGTGCTAGCGCACGCAGCTTAAGCCAGGCTGCTACTCAAGGTTCTAACACACCTGCGCCAATACCTATTCCCCAGTCCCATTCGGGTAGCGCTGCTTCCGTCCTAGAAGCGGCACGAAACCCACGAGGTGCCCCCGGGATGAGTCGACAGAATAGCACGGCATCTCATAGAAGCACAAGCCGGACTCACTCACCAGCACCTTATCTTTCCGGCAGTTTTGGACCGCCCTCATACACGCAAGCATACGGCTACCTTCACAACTATACACCAGGTTACTTCCCTCAAGGACCGGCATCTTCTAACCCGAGCGTAGTAGCTACGCCCGGCTCCGAGCTCTCCCCAGGTATCATGCCGGCGACACTACGTTACGAGGAGACGGCGCACTTCCGCCAGGAGTTGGACGCGGCCAAACGCGAGAACGATATGCTGAAGAAACGTATCAAGGAGTTGGAAGCCACGCTCCGAAGCCGAAAGCCGAGCGATGCAAGCCGTGCGAGCACTAACGCTGCTGGCGCTGCAGGTGGACGGGATAGAAGCGAGAGCGCTAGCACTTCCGCGAGCGTAAGCGTTAGCGGCGCAACCAGAGTTGGAAATATGGTCGGAGGTGGCACGGGTATTGCCGGAGACCGCAGAGAACAACGGAGGACCTGGGATCGGGACGCTAGCGGCACAAGTATTGCCGGGAGCGTCGGCGTCGGCGTGCCCGAGGAGGAGCTCAAGGTCGGGGAGAGCGCAGCGAGTGCTGGATTAGGAACCCGAGCAGAAAGTGGGCAGACCCCGGCGCAGTCGCAGGAGACGAAGTAGGCGACTGTATCGACGGTGCCAATGTGGGAGGACGAGATGACCGCAGACGAAAAGGTGGTGATAGATTCCCAAGGGCCTACTTCTTTACTCGCACTCGCGAGTTGAGGACGTAGTTCATTCTGGTTACTACCTATTGATCGGAACGAAAAGCTAGATGTTGGCGGGTGGACATGCATACCCTAGTCTACCCGTTGGACCGGGGTTTGGCACGGAGTTCATTTTGCAGGTATCTTGTCGCAAAAAGGGGGAGACATCAGGTACTGTCTACCTAGGCACCGGGATCTCAATGGCTAACTTGCTCCATGATCGGCTACGAGGGTCATGCGTTAATGAGTGAATAGAATGAGATAAACGCCGCAATTCCGTTTTTGGTAATACTAATTGGTGCAACGAATGCCCTTTACGTCCCCTTTCTTCTGGGAATATTGAAGGAGCCCTCTTGAATTGAGGACTTCACAGATATTTAAGGTTGCAGACATAAGCTTCCAATCTTGTTCCGCCACTCCGATGGACGGAGATATCGATCGAGTCAGCATAACTAGTAGACCTATCTTTTCTGAAAAACCCAACTCCTTCATTGACGAGAAAGGTAGTGTGTGAGCATAAATGGTATGGAGGGGGTCGGTAATACTAACACCACATGAACGCCCTCCCTTTCTCCTTTTATTCTGGTTGCCGTCTCGGTCAAGAGAGGGCCACACGCTAGTATCAACTGGGCTCTATGTTATGGGTAAGAGACATTGGGATAACAGCGAGTACGAGAGAGATAGTAAATTGATGTCCGGCGGCTGCGTGGTGCATTTTACATGATCACGCCGTACGCCTACTGAGTCTTCCTGCTGTGCAAGGTTATTCCCTTTACGGATTGCAAGGGGGAATGGGATTATTGGTACGTGCCGAAGATGACATTATTTTTGTTCCAACAAGGTATAGTTACAATACAATAGAGCAGGCGAGCGAACGCGAAGTCGCTTGATTCCCTGGCCATCCCTTCTCTCCTTCCCCTGAGGAAAAGGAGAGATTCCAAGGACTCGTGGCCGACCTTCTAGTTAACGAGCACGAAAACGTGAGCTCAAGAAGCGGAAAAAAGAATTATTATTCACTATCACAACCCTTGAAGCTTATAAAGGCGTAAGTTGCATTATGCATCAATAGTCTACTGTGTGTTTAGAAAGTCCATGCTATGTACAGACTCCGTGGCTCACCAGGTATCAGTCTCAGCTGAGCCTGAGCCTGAGCTTGTGTTGCATAGCTCTGTACCTCATCAGCTCTGTCAACTGCATAGCCAGGTAGTATGCAAATGTGGTCGTGAGAATAGCCGACCTGCTTACCCACAGTAACCGGATAAACTGAGCTGTGAAGAGAGCGATGCAGATAATAATGATGCAGCATCTGTGCTGTCTTTTTCCAGTTGCCGCGATCTTTATCCCAAAGACTCAATACCCCGGCAGCCCCCCTCTTTCTCTTTTCTCCCCTCCTCCCCCTTTCGATCCATGACACAACACCGCCTTCCATTGTAACCCGTGTGCTCCTCCTGCAGGACATCACAGGCGCGCAAGCAATGCGATTCCAGCACAACTCGGGAACGACGGCGGGATGGGAGACACACACCTTCACGCAACAAGGGCGCCGTGCGGGGAGTAACCAACCTGGCCTACACGGGCAGTGTCACACGGCCCTGAAGACGACGCGGATCCATATACGACCCGCCGTGGAAGAAAGGGCCGGTAGGTACCATTCCAGGGCGGTCAATTGGGTAGGTACAACGTCTACCTACCGCAAGGGAGACACGGGGTTCTTGGTACGGGTTCGCGTTCCGCAGCCAGACGTTCATGTCGAGCACGATGGTTGTGTGATCCATGGGACCGGCTGGCTGACCGGCTGGCGGCGCGCATTAGAATACCTACAGCGACGTTGGCGCAGAAGACCTGCGAGTTCGGAAACCTACACCTGAACGTCGTCGCCGTGCGCATCTGACACCGCGTCGGCCTCTACGCTAACGCCTGGCTCGATCACGGCTATCGGGACGCCCAGGCTCCAAGGCAGGTGTGGTACGATCGGATCACCGCCGGCTCCGAGTTCAGGGACGCCGACCAGCACAGCGAGGCCATGAGCGCGGGAACCTCATCTTTCAACGTTCAGAATCTCAATGAGAATCTGTAAGGGGGATCGAGGAGGGGGAGAGCCTGTGGTGAAATATTCTAGGTAGTTGGTAGTTCTTATACCGGTGGGTCGATGAAAAGGGGGTCTCTTAAATTCCTCCACGTATAGGGGCAGAAAGGCGAAGTCAACGAGCTAGGCAAATGGATGCTAGATGTGCCGACTCCTTATTACTACAGTCTTAAGCGAAGTAAACGTCAAGCGACAAGACCGGGGTCGTTTGGACACGGGAATATTAGAGGCAGCTAACGTGGCGGTTTCATACCTATGATTGCCCTTACTAGCCTCAGGTATCAAAGTTACCAGATTGTCCTTCTCCTTATATATTATATCATCATGTGTATAATTGTGATAAATGTATTAACAAAGGTCACGGTAATTATACTCTGCCGGATATCGGGGATGGAAAACGATCGGATGCGAAAAGATCAAGCTTTGCTTGGAGATGGGCCTAACTGTGTCAGTTAATACTAAGAAACCAGCTATTACATAAAGGAGTCGGCCCTATGCAGCCATTCGGGCTAGCCCGCCGCGCCCTAACCATTGAGCAAAGAAAAGCGTCGAGCACGCAATTGACTCCACCCACGAATCGTCGTCGCCAGAAACTCGCATTTATATGTGAACACGCGACTTCGCGAATGTAAAACGATGGAACCCTTATTCCGGTCTGCTTCTTCTCTCTCTCGGAGCTCGGTTTGCTTCGCGACAGCTCCAAAATCCTTTGTTTATCCGCTCCTCGACGGTGTAGAAGCTAGAAAAAGGAGGAAAAGCCAAATAAACATCACGCCAAAAAAATGTCGGACGACCACGGCCCCGAGAGCCTCGAGGCCGCCGCCGACGCCGGGGCCAAGGCCAAGGCCAGGGCGCCCGCGAAACACTCCATCTTCCGCTCGGTGCCCTTCCAGATCGCCGTCGCGTGCGGCGTCTCGTTCGCGGCGCCCGGGATGTGGGATGCGCTGGGCGGGCTCGGGGCGGGCGGCGCGGCCGAGCCGTTCGCCGTCTCGGCCGCCAACGCGCTGCTGTACGGCCTGTTCGCGATCGTGTGCGTGGCCGCGGGCGCCGTCAACAACCGCATCGGGCTGCGGTACGGCCTCGCGCTCGGCGCCGTCGGGTACCCGCTGTACGGCGCGGGCTTGTACACGAATAACGTGACGGCGACGACGTGGTTCATGTTGTTCGGATCGGCGATATGCGGGGTAAGCAAAGCTAACCCTGACTCCCTATTTGTACCAGATGGGAATTAAATAATAAATTTCAATTTTCGAACTCGTTACTCATTAAAGGACCTGTCGCTTTTACTAACTATAACGTAGATTAGTGCGGGCTTCTTCTGGGCTGCCGAGGCCGCCATCATCATTGGGTATCCCAGCCCCAAGGATCGCGCGTTCTACCTCGCGGTGTGGCAGACCGCGAAGGCGGCGGGCCCCATCGTCGGCGGCGCCATTAACCTGGGTATGAATGCGCAGCGGGACACGGCCGGCAGCGTGGGCAAGGCGACGTACATCGTCTTCATCACCATCATGTGTCTGGGTCTGCCCATCGCTCTCTGCCTGAGTCCGGCGCCCAAGGTGTGGCGCCGGGACGGGACGAAGGTGGTGGTGCGCAAGGAGCCGACGTGGGGCGCCGAGTTCAAAGCCGTCTTCACGCTCCTGGCCTCGCGGCGCATCCTGCTGCTGCTCCCGGCCTTCTTCATCAGCTACTTCTACAACGGCTTCGTCAGCACCTGGCTCACGACGTACTTCACGGTGCGCTCGCGCGCCTTCTCATCCTTCTTCACCAACTTCGCCGGCATCTTCAGCTCGTTCCTCATCGCGCTGCTGCTCGACAACCAGAGGGTCCACATCAAGCTGCGTGGGCGCATCGCGTTCGCGGCTATCGTCACCATCCTGATCGGCACCTGGATCTGGGCCGCGATTCTGCAGAAGCAGTCTTATGACGCGCCCGAGGCGCCTGTCTTCGATTGGTTCCGCGGCGGGTTCGGCAAGTCGTACGCTTTGGTGTTTTTCTGGACGTTCGCCGGGCAGGCGTTCCAACAGTTTTTGTACTGGCTCGTGGGCCAATATGCTACCGATTTGTCGTCGCTGTCACATCACACCGGCATTTTAAGGGGTGTGGAAGCATTGGGGCAGACGGTTGCTTGGGCGTAAGTACACATTTTCCCTATATCTAGACGGCCATAACCATTAACAATTCGTCTTCAGTATGCAATCCGAGGGCAATGCCAACCACTTCGTCAGTATCGGCCTCAACTTCGGCATTACCGTTCTTTGCATCCTACCGACTTGGATCGTACTCTCAGAGCTGGAGCACAGCCATGAGATTGAGGTCACCGAGGTCGAGGTAGCGGTTGATGATGCAGACAAACGCGGCGATTCTTCCCCGGAGGAAGGAAATATTATTGTTGGGAAATAATTTAGAATATCTGAAGAGATTGGTTAAAATCCAGGACTGCGACCATGAAGCGTTATAGGGCACTTGCTAGATATAGTCGGAATAGAAACTTAGATGACACCCCTTAATGAATAAACGACACGACTCAATTCTAATTTCTGTGAGCGGGACAAGTGCCAGCGAAAACACTTCGGGCTCATTTTCTAAAAACCCTTGGAAACTACCTAGCGAGACTTACCATTAGCATTATTAATAAAACATTAACTGATCATCGGATAGGTTATGCATATGGCTTTTTATCATAAACGATAGCCTACTGCTGTTTGTTGTTTGTGAGTAGGTAATACTCGAAATAGATTTAATTAGTGGTGTGTCTCCAATAGGGGGGATTGGTGTCCCACAGGGGGATGGTATTGACCTGCAATGCACTAAACGCTATGGTTATTAGATGAATATATACATGGAGATTAGAACTGTTAGGTACATGTATTAATGCGCTGGTGCTCTTTTTGGTATGACATCTTCGTTCATCAAATACGTGATACATAGATACATACTGTAGCGCTCCGTTTTAGCCCTGTCAACTGCCTACCTATCAATTATTTCCATATTAAGTGGTTGTTTACCTCGGGACTGGCATTCACCGAAGGTTGCAGTCAACGATCCTCTTCGGCCCTAACGTGCCGGGGGCGATAAGTCCGTGAACCACCATGGTCTTTTTCTATTCCCGAAAATTGTGATAATTGCTGGTTCAACTACGAGATGATTTGATGATTTCTCGCTCTCCCATCTACAGCTGAGACACAAGAGTCGTCTCTCAGTTGTTGTCTCTTGGCGAATACAATGGCTGGCGAAAAGGCCCCATTCAATAGCGCCAAGCGGTCTGTGAATGCATTCAGCCAGTCTATCCTCACACCATCGTGGTTAAAATGGGACCCGGATGCGAATCATGACTTGAGCTGGGGAATGAATATCCTCTTCGGCGCGGTATGTGCTGCTACTTAGAATCTCTGCCCCGAGGATACACGGTGTTTTCTTGAGCAGGCTCACTGATAGGACAGTGCCTAGGCTGCTGCCTTCAGCGTCGCGAATCTCTACTACACTCATCCCATCCTGAACATCCTTGCGGACGATTTCGGCGTCTCATATGAACGTTCAGCATTGGTGCCGACCATTGCACAGGCTGGTTATGCCGGCGGACTTCTCTTCATTATCCCCCTTGGGGATATCATTCATCGGCGGCCAATGATTCTCTTTTTGATCTTCACGACAGCCATGTTGGTATGCAAATGACCCTGCTTAACGCTACCACCAACCGGCCATGACTTTGCTCACCCGTCCTAGTGGCTTGGTTGCACCCTCACTCAATCCTTCCCGGCTTTCTTGGGGTTGTCGTTTGTCGTCGGCCTACTCACAGTAACGCCGCAGCTCATGTTCCCGCTAGCAACCCAATACGCACCCCAGCGACATCGGGCTACGATGATCTCTGTGGTCATGTCAGGTATTGTGTTCGGTATCCTAGTCGCGCGTCTTCTCAGTGGGCTCATCAGCCAGTATACGTCATGGCGGAACGTCTTCTGGATGTCTTTCGCGCTCCAAGTCCTCCTCGGGATCCTCCTATTCCTTTTCATGCCCGATTACCCTGTCCTACGCCCCGGTACTTCATACCCACGCCTTCTATTGAAGATCATCCAGCTCCCCTTTCTCCACCCGGATCTAACTCAGTCAGCGCTCATCGCCTTCCTTGCCATGGGCATGTTCACGTCCTTCTGGACGACTTTGACGTTTCAGCTGGCCGACGTGTTCCACCTGTCCACACTGGCCATCGGACTATTCGCACTTATCGGTCTTTCGCCCGTCTTTCTTAACCCGGTCATCTCGCGTCTTCTGACCGCGCGCCTACACCCCCACGGTACTCTGATAATTGCGCATCTGGCTACCCTGGCGGCGATCTGCATCGGCACTTTTGTGGGGACCTTCTCGCTTGCCGGTCCTGTCATCTGGGCGTTCGTCGGTGATCTCGGGCTAAACACGATCGTCGTCGCGAACAGGGTGGTCATCGCGAACGTGGACCCGAAAGCGCAGAATACCGTCAACTCGGTCTACATGGTGTTCACCTTCTGCGGTCAGCTGTTCGGCACCGCCGTAGGCAATGCGCTCTACGCGAGGGGCGGCTGGACGCACTCGGGTGCCTTGAGCATCGCACAGCTGGTGGTTGGACTGCTTCTCCTCGTTCTGAGAGGTCCGCACGAGAAAGGTTGGGTCGGATGGCGCGGTGGATGGGACCTCAGGAACCTTAAGAGGAAGGAGAGTTCTGGGCCCGCCAGACCGCAGGATGTCGAGGCTAACGCAGATACGGCGACGGAGTTACCTACGGAGGACGAGGGTCCTAAGGACATGGGGATCCGTGACGATAGAAAGGAACCACGTGCGGAAGATGACGGCTCTGAAGGTATAAAGATACGTGACGATAAAAAGAAAGAAAAACCAAGCGACTCGTCTCTGATGACATAGAGCACATGCTATAGAATCGGCCAATAGCTAAAACTAATGCTTCTCTAACCAGAGCAGTTCCACCATTAATTGTCAATCCCTAGTAACTAGCGTTGGCTAAGTCGCCTCAACACGCCCAGAGGGCGTTGCCCTTTAGTTAATAAAGGTCCCTAATAAGTTGTAACACTAGTAGATAGGAAAAAGTGGCGTAATTTTCAGTGCTGCCTACATATGAAAGTAGGTATCATTTATGTGTACTATCTATAGCGCACATTAAAGGCTTAGGAGGACAAGGGTTGCAAAACTTGTATCTGGTGAGGTGAGCTGCCTTAGGCCGTACGTGGCTATAAGGGGGTAGCGGCCTCGACGGTTACCTAACTCGCCGTAGCCTAAACAGCCCATATAATACCCAATTTTTGTCAACTAAATTACAGAGGAAGGGGAGGAAAAGAAGAAGAAAAAAGAAGAAAAAAGATACGACCGTGGGACGCGTACGTGGTGTGCGCAAGTCAGATGAGACGGAGGGAGAGTTCGAAACAAGGGCCTAGTGGCTGTCAGCGTCCTCTTATAAGGAGGTAGTGTGGGCCTTTAAAAGCCTATAGAACCACTAATTATATATAACGACAAACGAGAGATACATTTGATGAAAAAAAAAATTGTCTTATTAACTCGTTTAGGTGACGGCGGAAGTACTATACTTCGGAGTTGTTGTATTGCTAGGGACCTTTGCTAACTAAAGCGCAATGCCCACTGGGTGTGTTGAGGCGACGTTGACTAACGCTAGTAATGAAGTTAAGTATTATATAAGATGGATCAGGCGGCAGCTAGATATGATTTGTCAAAAAATTATTGGCATGTCAAAGGCACGGGCAAACGAACTCTATTCAGGCAACCAGCCTGGTTCGAAAATTTCAGGCAACCATTGATTAGACAGCTGCCTTGTTCAGATTATGCATCATATACGGTCCCATTCCAGCCCTTCCCAACGTTGCTTGATTCGTTTCCTTATTCTTTACCCCCTATTGCTGCCTGCAGCCCAGGTCGCCAGTGGCACGAGGAATGCGATGGCACCAATAATGCCAGCACTGGTCCCAATGCCAGCGGCGAGGTTGTGGCTTATAATACCAACAAGGCAACCGATGACCACGGCGATAATCACGGCTACCATCGCACACCACAAGATGCTATGCTTTTTCAGCTTCTTCTCAACAAGCACAACTTTGCCAGCGGAATTATCCGCCAGAAGCTCGGAATAGAGTGCCATGAAAGGCTCAGAGACATCAAGGAGACCGGGGCGATCGAGCTCGGGGCACTACACCATTTGTAGTCAGTAATCACTTCGTTCGAGAGACCATACATGATTGATATAAAGACCATAAGAGTAGTAAATAGAGTCAAAAGGAACTTTGAATGTTACTTACGGGCTCACGGTTCTTGATTCTGACCTCTAGAGGCATGCGTGGGCCTAAGAATTCGAGGTTGATATTGACATCGCGAGGCTGGGAACATCAGGGCCATCCCCTTACAGATTATATCCCCGGGGGGGGTAGGGCTGGGGACACTGTACTTACGATCGACAGGGTGGCGATGGCGGTGTGTTGACCCCAGAAGATGTCGCGAAGAGGCTTTAGTACACGATTACACTGGATGACTTCCTCTCTGTTGGCTCGAATCTTCTCTATGGCTGCTTGGATAGAGTCTGTATTGGTGATAACAACAGCAACTAGATACTACAGTATCGGGCGTCAATATTCACTCCTGGATCATTTGACGAAATATCAGGAGTCCTAAGACCATCTCGGGAGCGTTTGACTCTTGAAACTACTCCGACGAGGAATTCTTGCTCCCGGAACAGACCAGAAGGAGAAATGAGTGACTCTGGGTGTTACTCACGAAGCGTCGGTTCTTTTCGAACACCACTCGAACAGCACCTAAACTGACAGGACCGGCGACAACCGCCGGGGGCCAGACGGTCAAGGCCGCCAAAGGCAAGATTGTGCGGTTGCCCGAAGAGGCGCGTCGGTCTTTCGAGAAACTTTGGCCCATAGATGCGAGATTAAAGCTAACGAGTACGTAATATCTTATAGGGATATCGTTTACAAGGCAACAAGGCAAATGCTTAATGTGGGTGCGAACTGTAAGTATGAGAATAGAGTGTAATCGGCTCCAGACCGAAAGGTTCATCATTGCGGCTGTCGTGGTCGCGACTCTTCATGAACGTCGCAGCCACGATGCTATTCTCTCATAGGATATAGGTAGGTATTTTGCGTCGAAGTTTGGAACAGGGCTTCTAATCGGTGGGGTTAGAAGTGAACGATGGAAAGGGTCGCGGTGACGACGAGGTTGTCTATGATTAGCCAACACGGGCGGATCTAAGCGCTCTCTCAGTCTAGCATCAAAGTTCTCTATGGAATAGTATCTTCAGGTATAATTACCTTGAACTATCCTGTGTGATTGCCTGAGCTGAATGTTTTCAATTCTTCCGTGGGATATTGATTGAGAAGGGGGTTAATAGGAATGTGAGCGCAGGCTTAGCTATCATAAATCGGGTCATTTCATACAGAACTATCTATACTCTAGCTATGACGCACAGAAGAATCCCCTTATTCTCCGACAATTACCAGAGAGGCGCCCTTTCTGAAGACTAGTTGGTCGACTTATTCTGCGTGTGCATACACATTCAGCCGATCGATGGTGGGGTTGCCCCAACGTCGTGGCTGCGACGACCTCCCCCATCTTATTATTCTGCTTATTATTTTTCTGGACTTTTTCTATTCCTACTTGCGTCAATATCCCACCATGTACGAGACCCTTATAATTAGGGCCATCCAAGCTCTTTAAGGTATTATTCATTAACAAGCTTCATGGTACAAGATGACCAAGTGTCAGGGAATCAGGTTCGTACATGCTTCCCGGGCCGTCCCATCGACGATGTAGTAAAGGCCCCGTTGGCTCGGTTTTCCCATAGCCGAAACGTATATGCTAAGAAATAATCAGGGCGGTTCCGGTGATCTTCGTGCCAAAATAACTCCATCCCGTCGCTCCACCAAGCTTGAGCGTCAGAAACTGGGCTCATACCATTTACAACGTTACTTAAATCAGACGCCAGCGGAGTCTCCTATGAGCGAGAGGCTCCCTTTCATGATAACGGACTATAAAGCGCACGTGGAACAAAGAGAGAAGAGAGTTCAGAACTTTATTAAACGTTTCGATCAGACATAAAAGAAAAAAAATTAAACAACTTTATCGACCAATTCAACGCTATTACTTCTCACCGATCCTGAGAAGGCAGACTGGGAGAAAGGGGATAAAATACTGGTTATAATGATCAAGAGCCACTCAATAATCGAGAGATTATTACACCATACCCGTTTAAAGTAGTCACTAGGCTCGGGTGGCTAACTGGTTTCTCCTACCCGCGATTTAGATAGGGTCAGTATTAAGGCTACCATGTCAGACAATCTACCAACATCGGTGCAAGTCCAGCCATGGCAACCGAATCGAACAAAGGGCTGGCAGTGTCCATGGTCCAAGTGTTTCCCTCAGCTATATCTTTATTACGACGAACCATGCACCAAGACTCCATTTCCGGACTTCAGGTCGCTAAAGTCAGTATCCGCATGACTAATACAATATAACCTGGCATGGCGCTGACTTGTATATAGCGATCATATCTGGAGGTATCATTCTAATCTCTTATCCTGCAATAAGTGCGACCATCGATTCACGTATGCGAAGAGGACAGAAAAGCACAGACAGAAGCTGGAAGAGGAAAAACGTGATCATGACAAAATGTATCACTCTAGCAACACAGACAAAGAAGAGAAAAGGGGGAACAAATGCAAGCATAAACGACAGAAGAAGGAACGGACGAAAACCAAGGATCCTGTCGAAACCATGACACTGCAACAGGATAAGAGTTTCAAGAAGTGGCAGGATGATCATGACAAGCAGGGCAAGGATCACGCCAAGTACAACTCGCTCTATCGCTGCCTCTTTGGAGATGGCATCCCTCTACCAGAAAACCCATGTGAGTCTACACCGCTGATCGTTCATTTAAGTCAATACTGATCGGGCACGGCACTAGATTACGACTATCTGGTCTATGAGCACACCGTGAATCCATCCTCGTGGTCCCGAGGACAGGATAGCTTGGAATACGTGCGGAACCACGGTCCACAGTCCGGGCTGAACCACCAAGCTCTATCAAAACTGGATCAGCAGCCCCTTGTAGCTGATGTTTATTCATTAGATGACCAAAGGGATGCTGGACTACAGCCCGAGGACTGGTCGATACGTAAAGGGAAACCTACAGATGATTCTGGGTATGTCTCCAAGAGTCCCGCCCCAAAGGATCGGGTTGCCGAACTGGCGGCACACGAGACCGAAACTTCCGGACCTCATATTGAGCACGGTTGGCTATTATACTCGTCCGGGAATGCCACCACTTACCCTACTATTCCTAACGATCACCTCGACGGCGGCACTGGAGATATTCGGCCGGAATATTATGATTATCAGCAATCTGTAGACCAATTCGATTGGGATATGGAGAGTAGTCCTGATGGTTCATCTGGATAGGGTTCAGGATGGCACTATATCTCTCTGAATGTCATATTGGTCTATTCGTTTTCCGATTGGCCACTATCTTTGATATTTGTGCAAAAAAATGCTTCGTGATAGGTTAATGGCCAGCGAGTAAACTTATTGATCACCAGTGGTGTAGGTACTACCTAGGTAGTAGCTTAAACGCGCCGACTGCGGACCTCACCCCAAAGCAGAGCCCCGCCCTCCCCAGCCTTTCGGGCCGCTGCGAGCCGTCAGCTAGGGCTTCTAGGCAGCGTCACAGAACCTTATTCCCGCTCCACTGCCGGTTACCTATGGGTCCGGCACTGTAAGCCTTCCCCCCTTTTCAGCTTTGTAACAATGTGGGATGGTAATATCCTTATTGTAAAATCTTACAACCTCATATGTATGTAGTTTTCACGTACAACATCTTTGGCCCCCATTCCTTTTCCTTGGTTGCCTAACTTCACCTATCGTGTAAGCTAGGTGTTTATACCAAGCGTGGTTCATGCTATTGGTTATTGGCAAAACTCCATTCTCGTACCAGCACGAGTAGGATAGGAGCCAGCTGTTGGTTGGGCATGTTTCTCGTGGGTTGCATCAGGCTGTGTTGACCGCTATCGATCATCCGACTAAGCAAAGGGCGTCACGATACCGGTAGGTGCCGCGTACGATCAGCCGCTGACTGCTGACTGATCGAATTCTTTCGCCCTGTCATCCTTGCATGTCCTGGTAAGCTTAATCTATTTCGTGGATGGTGGGGCTCACGATGATCAGGGTATCAGATTGGTGATTGGTCCGATGTATTATATAATTCTATTTAAAGACAAGGCTCTCAGTCCCTTGCAGGCAGTTACTGGTCTTGTTGGATGTGTTATTCTCTGCCAAACATTCGGAGCTGTCCTTATCGCCGAGCAGCCCCTCCGCATACCTCCTGCAGATATGGCATGGGTTCCTTTATCAGGTGTAAGGCTCTCCTGCGGTAGCATCTTACATTAATACCTCCTAGGACTGTGGAATACCTACCTGAGTGCCCATTGGTTTAAACTTCAAAGTTGCAAATCTGCAGACATTCCTAGCCTTGATGCTCTTGTCGGTCTCAGTCTTATGGTGCTACACAACCTATGCCAACCAATTACATGCGTATTACATGCATGTCTGTCTTCGCCCACAACTGTAGCCGAAGCGTTTGTGAAGCTCCCGTCCTGTGCGTCAGCGGCACAGCAGCCTCAAAAGAAGACAGCATTATCCCCTGAGTGAAAACTTGTCGTGGTAAGGGCGCATCACACGTTCCCATCTAGTATTTGAAAGCGACCAGGCCCGGTTAGCTATTTAAACTTTTCTATTCCAATATCCTACCACTGTTTGGCCTCACTTAGCCCTATATTATCGCCATGGTTATCGACGAGTTAAGGCTGCCGGAGCGACTGCCCTCCTCGACACATGAAGTGGTTGTGCTGCTCGAGGAAGTGCATATGACCATTGAAGATCTCGACGCAGCTCCGCGGTCGCACGAACTCATTTCATACCATCGCGTCACCAAGTCTGACGACGTACGCGAACGTATCCAGTGCGCCAGTATCGTCATTGCGGCTCAGTCATACATCACAGCTGAGAGCCTGGGCGAGGCACCTTATCTGTATGCCGGTCTCATACACATTATGTTTAGAAACACCACTGACTATGTAGGAAATGCGTGATCACGCCAACTGCTGGCACAAACCATATTGATGTAGACGAGTGCCGTCGTCGTGGCATCAAGGTAGCAAAATGCGCAGGATCGACATCTCCAGCAGTCGCCGATCATGCAATAAGTTTAGTAAGCGTTCCAGAGGCCTACGACTGTCTCCCACTGATTTGAACTCGAGTATTTCGCGGCCAGACGCAAGACCGTCATGTTCCACAATGATATCCGAACTGTGGATCAGGATGGCAAGAACTCGTGGAAGAGGCAAGGCAGCATCGCGTTCAAGATGCAGACCGCGAATGGGCACGCACCATATTCCGTCGAACAAGAGGTCGCGGGCATCATTGGTCATGGCAACATTGGTAGGTTCAAGAAACTATGATGCTTAAGTGCCCATAACTAAACTCCCACCAGGCAAGCGTCTCGAAGGGTTCTGCAGAGCGTTGGGAATGGAGGTGCTCGTCTCTGAGCGAAAGACGGGTAATCAACCCCGGCGATCCTCGGACGACCCCCGCGTTCCCTTCGACCAAGTGATCCGGTCAGCCACCGTGCTCTTCATCTGCTGCACGCTCAACGAAGAATCGCGGAACATGATCGACACGCCCGAGCTCGGCGTCATGCAGCCCGAGGCCATCATCATCAACGTGTCCCGCGGCGGCGTCATGAACACGGCCGCGATAATACGGGCCCTGCGCGAGAAGCGCATCTCGGGCGCCGCCGTGGACGTCTACGACCAGGAGCCCGCCAGCACCGAGGAGGACAGCGCGTTCTTGGCGCAGGATACCACGGACCTGAATCTTACCTTCTCCCCGCACGTGGGCTACTTCTCGACCAAGACGGTGCTGACGATGAAGGCGATGGTCAAGGAGCATATCAGGAACTTTATCTCGGGAAATTATGCCAACTTCGAGGCGTAATGCCGGCGAATCATGCGAGATACTTGCACGGACTCTGGCGATAGGTACGGCTCACCTAATGAGCTTATAGTGTGCATTTAAGTGAGGACTTGTGACTTCGAAAGAAGGAGTTGTTAGTTGGTTGGTTTGTCGGTCGGTCTACGGACCCGGTTGGTTCTGCAGTCAAAGCAATGTGACAGGTATTACAGTTAGACATGGCAATTCGTTGTCAGATATAGGTACTTACTCATGATCAGAAATTCAACTCTCTGCATCAACTACTCATATCTGTGTCCTCCTTCGTATTTCGCATCTTTCTTGCGAGCAATGCGGATTCTATTGGCATCTACGCTTCATATACGCCCGTAGGTAGATTCATCAGCCTGCTTACGAACTTTGCTCACTGGTAACAGTAGTTAACAGAGAAACAAGGCAACTTTAGTTGGTCATCCCTTAGTCAAGTTTGAGGGCAGAGACAAGCGGTCGGGATTTTCACGCCCAGCCTCATGGAACGGCGCAATAATGAACTCCGCCGATCTATCTTCCATTTCTTTCTTCGTCATTTCACTTATTGGCAGACTGAAGAGAACAGCGACGTGCGGCAGGCTCTGGAAAGTCTTAGGCATCGGTTTCCACGTCCGTATTTTCCCCCGTGTCCCCTCACTTCCTTCTGAATACCCTCAACCCCACCTTCGTGCGACTACCTTTGGTCACCATCTCAATGATCACACTTCCCACGCAATCGCCACGAGCGGTCCGCTCAGCCGTCCCATGAAGTCCTTGTACCTCAATTCTTGAAGCCACTCTCTCCTCTAAGCCTCAAAAAGCCGCCCCGTCAAACAACACCGCGCCGAACTCGCTCAAAAACGTGGGAATTTTGCCCGAGAGGATGGCGTACATCTCGCTACCAGGTGAAGCGACGTTCGCACATCAGCTTCTTGCGATTTTGTATAATGTCTCTTGTTTTTTTTCTTGCCAGATGTCCTGGTCCTAAACACGCCTAGTATAGTGCTCCTAGTCGTCTTCATGATCCTGTTTCGGTTTGTAAGCGGCTTGAGTATTAGCTTCATGCCGATCCGTCTCGGCTAACTTTGCGATGTTCGGGACTAAAGTACGGGGGATATCATGCAACTGCGATATATCTCGTCCCCTCAAGTACTCTTACGACCGGGAGGATTCTCGATGCGACACGGACTGGGGGCGAAGAATGATATTGGCTGTTATCGCTAATACTAAGTTTAGCTATTTGCCCGCTCTGTGATGTATTATATAGGTTGAGATGCGAGTGAGAGGAGGGAAAAGGTGATAAGGGTTACTATTGCGATATAAAATAGGGAGATGATTCCCTCTTGCCGCCGTCACTGTCATAGTATCTAGTGGAAACCACCAACCATGAAGCTCAGTTATCGGGAGTTGCATTCTTGTCGGCAGCAGACGTTATGAGCCGGCCTGAACTACATCTGGGTTAACACTACTTGTCTCAGTGATACACCAGTGATACAGGTAGCGGGAGTTGTCTAACGTGACTAGTCACCCCTTGGGATAGTAGCACCACAATGTGACACAATGAGCGTATATCGACAACATACCCAACTTATATACCTCATGATGTAGCAAATACCCCTTTACTGATCATGCTCCCAGAAGACATCGGTTAACCACTAAGTAGTATCTTGGCAAGACAGCACTTGGAGATACTGCTAGCTGCACTAGTGGCCTTCATATATCGAAATTTCTGAGTGGCCCAGGATTAAGTTACAGGGACGGACCTATTACAATAATGTTTTCTTTGAAGTCGCATGGCTTGGTGAAATTAAAAGGAATGGGGTTAGAAGAATTTCTGCTAACTCAGCATTTCAACATGGCTTGTGGCCTGCATCTTTCGGCGGAAAAGCCTGCTACACTGTGCTTACCATAAGACTCCTACCCGGTAATTAAACAGATGCCAAGTATTCCCTCCCTTCTCTAGAAACCTGGACCTTAAAGGTCCATTTAAGAATTATTTGCATATATGAAAATAAGAAGAGTCTATTTAAGATCCCGAGACTCCTGCACCATAATTTCTACACAAAACACTAACCACTAGTCGCCCAACCCCTTAGTCCTACGAATTCATTTCCACTACATGGAGCATTGTCATGCAGCACCTGGTGCTCTGGCAGCACGTCGTCCTTCATTGGTATCTGCAGGAAGATGGTTTCCGTGATTCCTGGGTAAACGCTCCCATGGCCCTCCTTGCTGACGTCTGCAGTATCCGCAAAGATCAATAGGCCCATCTCGCCCATCGACGCCGCGACGCTGGCGGAGCTGTTGTCTGGTAGCGTTACTACCGCCAGTCCATTGAGAACAATGACCCATCTGTTTCACGTAAGCACTCTAGTAGACCAAGTTCGGACCATGACTAATCCATAGTTCCAAGATAGACACCCGGGTGTATGGGAGCAAAGAACTTACTGGTTAGTAGGCGCGGTGTGAAACCCGCTGTCGAAGCCCGCCGGAATCACGTTGTACGTGATATTGGCAACGTCGCCCAGAGAAGTGGTCTGCGTGCCGACGATGCCGAACTGGTCCGACGAGATGAAGGGCTCGGAGAGCGCCCAGCATTCGAAGCGGGACTTGCCGTCCTGGGCACCGACGACCGTCACGTTGAGGCTAACTGATAACACTACATCGATAGCGGCGAGGAAGAGCGCCAGGGAGAGCGCGCGAATACTCAACATCTTTCTATCTTCTGGTGGTTTGTTGAAAGCGGAAACCCGAGGAGAATAACTGGCAACGAATGGGAATGTTTTATTAGACTCAGCTAATAATGTCTTATAGTTTGAAAGAGCGCACGATGTTGTCTCTCCGGTGTGTCCCCATGTAAAGACATGGCTCATGACTGGAATTTTATACTTCAACTTTCACATCCCCCTATTACGCCCAGTGCGCCAGCGCAACACGACTCAGGCAAGGCTGAAAATCCTTCAACAACTCACACTTTCTTGCAGCATTGACGTTATAGTCGCTGATTGGTAGCTGCGCCGCCCCCGTCTCCCTATAGCCCAAGCCCTATGTAACCCAACGAGCAAATATAGACATTGGCATGACCGCCGGACTAGTAATGCAAAGTGCCTTACATATCGCGTGGCTAAGTAGCGTTTCTGCGGGCCTCCAAGTTCATTCAGTCCAGTCATGCCGACTTCTTAACTTGGCGGGGGCCGCTTATGCGACTTACTAATCTGACACATTACGAGGCCCTGACTCATCTAGCTGAGATGATGCCTAGCCTAACACATATAGGAATGGGGAAAAGGGGTTTATCGTAGATGCGCGGACGAAAGGTGGTGTGCTCTGAATCTTGCAACTAGGACAATGACCTGTCTGGAGTATCCGCGCCGCATTCTCTTTCGGTGTGTAAGTAAGTGGCGCGTATGCTATACCTTATAAGGTCTCATGCGTACCACCTTCTTCTATTATAAGATGGGAACTCCTATTCAATAGTCTTGTGGATGGTTTCATTTTCGGGGATTATTAGGCTTTACTGTTACAGTAAGTACCATAGAGCAAGGAATAGAGTGAGAGAAGGATCACTGATAGGGAGAGACTGTATAGGGTTGAACTCGATACAATAGGTTGGCTTATTGCCCCTGAAAGACTTTCTAAGAAGGCACAGACCTTATTATGAGAGCCTCGATAGCAATATCATAAGGTTTCTTAGGAGAAAAGGGGGCCGTAGTTAAATGCCTTGACAGAAAGAATACTTAGTGGAGGCGAGGAGCGTTAAAACTTCGAAATATAGTAGTATTGAGTGTTTACAATTAAGTCAACAGGATGGCAGGTGATTCAGATATTAAGAAGTTTAGAAAGGCTCGCAATTTTCTTTAGGTCTTGAGAGTAACTGTCTAGAATCATGAAGTAATACATTACTCCGTAATTGGTTATGAGAGGCCGGTATTATCGTTAGCTAGTATAATAACCGTGCTTCGTCGGCTACATACGCATATTCGTAGCCGATTAGGGTTACGGTTATTTTCGTATCACGTAGATATCTTTCTATGGCATGGTGACCAATCACGCCGAGAGGCCGTCTAATTGCCCCTTGTCAAGGACAATTCTTCACTACTCTAGACTTGAGGTGTTGGCGAAAGTTTTCTTTGAAGTGATCTATATACAAATCTATGCAAGAGCCGAATGAATCTATCCTTGCCGTCGAGCGACCGCATCGAAGTCTTATAAACACACTGGCATTCTCCCAATGATCCTTTGGCCGAGTTGATCAAGCAACAATGATGGTGATCAACAGTGCCTATCGACTCTCGCCCTTTATCATCTGGAAAGTGCCTGAGATCCCATACAGGAAGTGACTTCATAGAAACAGAGACTGTTCCTTCGAGTCTCCCGCCGTCTCATCCTTGGCCATTGCTTTCATTTCCCGCCAGACAACCAATGCGTAGCCAGCACATGTAACCACGCAAAGAGCGCTCATAGCGAGACACACTGCATAGCCGGAATGGTAATAGGGTGAATCTTTCTTCAGAAAGAGGAACGTGGCCACGATCCCACCAATATTCCCGAAGCAGATCATCCACGCCGACCCGATACTCCGCTCTGCGTGACCCCGCAAGTTCATCACATACCAGCACACGACATTTCCACCGATACCGAAGGAGCCCATAGCCGCAAGGCAAAGCGCCGCGTATTCGGCTGAGAAATGCTCGGCGCCATGGACAGAGGTCAAGATAGCGAGACCGGCGACTAGCAGTGCGAGACCCAGAAAGATAAAAGGAGAACGAATTCGAAGCCTATCTGAGAAGTACGCCACGACTAACGCAAAGCCGAATGAGGCGGCAAATGGAGGAACTGAATGCAATTGGGTTTGGACGGTTGAGTAGCCGAGAGTTTGAACGATGGTAGGGAGGAAGTACACCATGGAATAAGCAGGAATCAATATTGCTGCCCAGTGTTAGTGTTCGCGCACGTTTGTGGTTCGGCTCTGCACAGATGGACTTACAAAAGTACATGATCGCGGCAAGCCAATGCATGGGTTTCGAGAGGAAAGTCAACACGTCTTTGCCGGTGACTGGAACCGTATGGGACTCGGTGGCGCCAGTTTTCTTCAATAAGAACGCTCGTTCCTCTTGCGACAGCCACTTCGCTTCTCTTGGGAAGTCGGTGATGCAGAAAAAGGATATAATACCAACCAACACGGTTGCGATGCCCTCTAATATGAAGACCCATCTCCAGCTGCTAAGGCTTCGGATGCCGTTCATGTTGGAGATGGCACTAGCGAGTAGACCTCCGAAGGCCCCGGCAAAAATTGTGCTCGACCAGTAGACCGTGAATCGACCTTGTGCCTCCTCTTTCTTGTACCAGAAACTGATCAAGTAAAAACTGCCTGGGAAGATGCCGGATTCGGCGAGCCCCAAGAAGAATCGAGCAGCAAGCAATCCGCTGTAATTGTGCACGAAGCCTTGGCCTATCATTATGACTCCAAAACATAGGATGCATCCTGAGAGCCAGATATGGGGACTTAACTTCTTCATGAGAATGTTGGACGGGATCTCGAAGAGGATGTATGGCACAAAAAAAATGGTGAGAGCAACATTTTGCTGTTCGCCCTCGAGACCAAGCTCGGCGGGCAAGCCTAATGTGAGTGCGTTGGAGATGTTTACACTGCAGAGTGTCAGAATTGATGGGTTCACGTGGAATTGAAACACTTGCCGGTCAAGAAATGCTACGATATACACTGTAAACAGTATCGGCAAGACATGCCAGTCAATTTTGCGGAGTAGCTTGGATTCGACGACATGAGGGTGTGATGGCTGTCCAAGAATTGAATGCGAGCTCAGAGAAGCTCTATCTTGATGCAGCCCATTGTACGCATCGACGTCCACCTCCTTGGGATCCGCCATTGTGATCGATTCTCAAACGGATAGGACAAAAATAAGCATGATGCAAGAGTTACAGCATTAACAAAAAGATGAAGGAAATGAGCAGACTGCAACAGTAGCAGGGCTGCCGATTCAGTGTGCGAAGGGATGGCCGGGCGGTCCGGCATGCTGGGGTTTGCTATGTAGGGTTGCAATATTGGAGACTGGAAGGATTCCTGCAGCCAGCTAGCCATCCTCGGAGGTGTCGAGGGGAATAGGACATACTTCGCACTCCCCTGCTTATTCCTCGCGAATGGTTGGCTAAGCCGTAGGACTCTGCCTTTGCAATTTGAATTTGCCTCTCCCATCCGAACTGTAGAGCGCGCATAATCAGCCTACCCCAATCACCAGATGACACCTTTCCTGACCAACTGAATGCCTCGCCGGTCTTATTTCAACAGTGGGTGAGCAGGATCGTAGTATTTTTTGCACGCATTTGCGACTGAAACCCTCTGATCCCATCATCTGAGCTGCCCATAGTGATTCACCTACCTACTTAGTTGAGGCCTTGTCCAACCAAGATGAATAAGCTGTCATTAAATGGTTTCACAGAAGTAATCGCTCTATTAATTACTTGCATACCTTAGATACAAATTAACTTTTCTTTCTAGAATGTCGGTATTCAAAGTGATGCCACCCTGCTGGACTGTAACGTACCTCTCTGTTGTACGAGCCTCAAGCCTACGAGCGTGAAAAGGAGACGCATGCGCTTCGAGTATGCTTTCTCGGTTCACATAAGGATATGATATCTCACCCTCTTTCAGCGCCTCTCTAGGTCTGACCATCAAACCCATTCTTACCCTCCTATTTTTAATACTCGCGTTGTACGAAAAGCGGGAGAATGGCGACTCCGACACCATCCTCGGGGCCAACACCCGCCTTACCCCCTCCGCCCGGGATGACCTCCAATTTCGAGGATCCGCCGAATTTGGTCCAAGCAGTGAACATCGCTATGGGTGTCGCTGTCCCTCTGACCACGATTTTCTTCGGCCTTAGGACGTACATTAGAATCTTCGTCCGGCGAACATGGATTTTTGAAGACTGTTAGTTTACGCTAATGATAAGCCCTCGTTTAATCACAAGCTAACATGAGCCACAAACAGGGCTTGCGCTTACTGCCTGGGTAAGCTCAGGATATGGACGCCCGAAGCGATGAAGTGTGTCTAATCAAACCACGCAGATTGGTACCGTGTCCTTTGCTGGCGTTGGCGCCGCTACGATGGCACACAACGGTGGAAAGCATGGTTGGGACATTACCCCCGCGCAAGCCCAAGAGGCATCTTATGTAAGATTTGAATCTGCTCCAAGAGGTGTGAAGACATTGTGGATGCTGACGATACTTGCAAGTGGTTCAACGTCGCCTCTATCCATTATGGTATCACGATTTGCATTGCGAAGCTCGCGGTACTATGGCTCTATCGCCGCGTCTTCTCCCCCCACCGTTGGAGGCCTTTCGATATCGCCATTGTGTTTCTGATCACCCTACTCATCCTGTTCTACACGGCGACGAACCTCGTCAAGATCTGGGAGTGCGTCCCTCGAGAAAAGATCTGGGATACCGATATTCCAGGAACTTGCATCGATACCCCCATGCTCCTCAACGTTAGCGGGATCTTCAACACAGTTACCGATTTCATCATACTCCTGCTCCCTGTCAAAGCCGTTTGGACGATAGACATGAGTCCCAAGAAGAAGGTCATCGTCGTCTTGGTCTTTACATTTGGTTTATGGTTGGTACTCAGTCTCTGGACGCTCGAGCTCGGTAATACTGAATTATATCCCAGCGCTCCCGCCTTCAGTTTGGTGGGCACACTTGTACGTATACAAGGTAGCGGCAATCCCGACAAGACTTGGGTTCAGCCGGATATTATCATGTGGGGGTAAGTCGACGCTTAGATACTTATGCCGTATTATGAACGTAAACTGATCGAGATGCCAGACTGGCCGAGCTGACGACCGGTGTTCTCTGCGTGAGCCTCCCAGAACTGGGACCGCTTTGGAAAAAGAAAGAACGCACTGGGCCGAGTGCCAGCATAGTGGATGGGAAATACCGTCAGGAGGACACCGTGTACCGAGGACAAGGGAGTCATGGTTTCTCTACAGTGATTTCTCACAGGATGAGAAAGCTAGAAAGTGATCCGTATATCGAGCTAGACGAGACGGATCTGTACGATCCCCAAGCTTCAACGCAGGGTGCTCACGACACTAATAATCATCATGAAAGGCCAGGGGAGGTTGCCGTCACCCGAGAATTTAGGGTAGAGTCGGTTTAAGTAAGGGGTCTAAGACCCTGGGGCCGGCAAATTAATTATACGCGGGGAAAACAAATAGCTGGGTATTTGCGTCATTCGCGAATAGCATTAATGATTTATGATGCCTCTCAGAAGCATTTTGTGACTAGTAAATTGTGGCTTGCATGTTTGTCTTGATTGTGCCAACACCACTTGCAAGAACCTCGCAGAGGTTTTTGATTCATGTATCGCGCTGCTCTAATCAACTAAGAATATCTGAGCCTCCTAAGCACCGTTCAAGGAGGATATTATGGTTTGTCTTTAAATGACCTGTGATTCGTTGAGTTAACAACGCTGCAGAATATCGGGCTTCATCGCAACTTGGAAATTACAGCGTCACTGTTACGACAAATACCGAAATTAGATTAGCTCATACATGGAATTACTTTATTTGTACGATGTTACGAGGGGAACAGGCTGACAGGTAACCTATGGGATGACGGCGGTGACAGCCACACCCCTCATTTCGCGGAACCTTCGTCGCAAGGCTCGTGTAACAATTTTGGGTTCAATTATAAAGTGGCCAGTCCATTTCTTCTGCTCCGATTTCGTTTCAATTTTCGTCTCAACATATTCTGCACCTAAATAACATTTACCGGACCACTGGGCTTTCACCATGGCAGCTACTAACGAGACCTCATTCCCGGAGCGAAACAGGGGATGGTATCGGGAGGACCTGACCGAGGTCAATGAGCCCATCCGCAAGCTTCTCGAGAACTACTCCAAGGTGCCTAGTTCTGAGGTCGTCAAGCACGTGAACAGCATAGCAAGTGTCTAGCCCAAGAGCGCGCCTTTGACGCAGGCTAACCGAGACTTAGCGCGAACGGGGTTTTCAGTCCAATCCCTATCCGTGTATCGGGCTGTATCGCTTTGCGAATCTAACTCTGCTTACTCACCCTCTGTACGACACGATTGTTGAGCGTCTCAAGACTACTGACGCTACTTACTTGGACGTTGGTTGCTGCTTCGGGCAGGATCTGCGCCAGCTGGTCCTGGACGGTGTTCCTTCCGAGCGGCTCATCGGCCTCGATATCACAGGCGCCCTGATGGAGCTTAGCTACGACTTCTTCCTCGATCGGGAGACTCTAAAGTCACGCTTCGTGGTAGCCGACGTCTTCAAGGGCGCGGCGCAGGGAAAGGCGTGGACGGAGCTGGAAGAGCGTGGTGTCGACGTGATGCACTGCAGCGCCTTCTTCCATCTGTTCACCCTCGAGGAGCAGGTCGCTGCGGCGAAAAACCTTGCGAAACTCGTCAAGAAAGGAGGCGTGGTCGTCGGGCGGCAAATAGGCAGTGTCAAGCCCGGAGATGTTCCAGCCATCCAGGACAAGAGTTTCAGCTACAGACACGATGTGGAAACGTTTGACGCTATGTGGCGGAAAGTAGGGGAGGTGACATCGACGCGGTGGAAGGTCGAGGGTACCTTGGATATGGTTGGAATCAACCCCGACAGCCCCGTGGAGGATGAAAACAGCCGCCGATTGCTGTTTACCGTTACAAGGGTCGAGTAGTAAGCAGCATAACGTAGCAGGTAACGCACGTTACGCACTCGGTGAGATTGCTTGCATTAGAATGGGGGCGGTAATTCGGCACTCAGGTCCTGGGAGGCCTTGTGTAGATACTACGCCTTAGAGCTACCACAATAGACATAGCCAATCATTTTATATTCAGGAGTCTCCAAGAGGATTTCCTATCTTTGGGGTGCAATGATCACAGCGGACCCCCATTGCGAACCCTAGGTCAAGATTGCTTAACATCTCATTTACTGCACAGCATACTGCGGGAAGGATTTTTACCCCTGTCTGAGACCGTTAGCCTCCACTGCCGGTCAGCCGGTATACTGGAATTGGAAGCGCGTTAAGAGAAATAAATCCCTTAGAAAAGGTGCACTTTGCTCTACCGACCAAGCACGTAAGGGCGAAAGACATACGATATGTCATATTCTTTGCAAAGGGATGTCTACGAATTCGGTAGACGCTATTTTAGAGATCGATCTGCAATCGTCTGCGGGTCTCCAGCGGCTTGGCAGCCCTATCTCTCCTGCTAGTCTGCTAGTCTCAGCTTATTTACTGGATCTCTGAAGCGTAGGCAAGGGTTTTCCAAATGGCTAACCCATCTACAGTTTAGGATAACCCCACGATGACGAGCCAGCGGCTACTTTAAGCTTCGACCTAGTCTTTACGATCGGGACGGCTAGCAACCTCGGTCCAGCATCCAATCAGCCACCTAGACGGTTCGCGTTGCTGACGGCCAGTCATTCTGCCCCAGAACCAAGATAGTTACGTAGTAGAAAGCACCCGATAAACCTTATGCGCCAACGTGGCGTTTCGCACTACCTAGCATTCAGCCTAATGATCGGGCCTAGATTCAGCACATCAGCCCTTGCATTGGTCCTCCATCAAGCGTGCAATGAAAGGAGCCTGCAGTACATAGCCTCCCAGAGAACTGCATGCTTTACGTAGGTGTGAGTGCCTATGTAGTAGTCGTCAGGCAGCCAGTAGCCAAGCAGCCAGCAGCCAAGGCACATGTAGCATGGCAACTTGCTTATGCAATCGGAGAAAAGGACCGAAGTGAGACTGCTGTGGAATCAAGCTTGCTCACGAAGTTGGTCAGAAATGGAGGCTCTAAGTCGGTTAGCAACACGCTAGATAGCTGTCGTGCAACGCACAGCACGCGGTCAGTCGTGTGGCGCTCTCTTCTGCTTGCACTTTTGGTACGTAATGGCTAAGCCTATCACTGTCAAGTGTAGAAGGTGTCATACAATCGTGTGTGGGTTACAGCCTACAGGGATGGAAATTTTATATTCTCGGTTCCGGATGGATGTCATCATGCGCGGTTATTCCGAGCATGTCGTATTGCATCGAGCAAGTATACCTGAGACAAAAAGCCACGGCGTGATGATCTCCCCGACATTGTCAACTGTGCGCGAGACGTAAGATGCCGCATTTTCTGCTCTCTGTGTCCGTGAATGTGGCGGCGGCATGTCTCTCCAGGCAGTGGGGGAACATATGCAGTTGGTGTGCATTGCATATTGACAGACTTCAAGGCCGACGCGTCCGTGGAGAAATAATTATACGGATCTGGCACTCGTCCGGGGGACCGGTGGTCAAGAGAGGTGGCAGCCCTTAAGAGTAAGCTTACATAGCACTAAGGACATAGTTCAGGTATGTATAACATAATGTGGTTGGGTGCCTGTGAGGGCAAAAGGGGCAAATGTAGTTCATTGATGGCGTTTTCCTTTACTATGTAGACGACCAGCATCCATATTCAATAACGTGATCCTCGTAATATGCGAATTTGCACCAACAGCAGGAGAAAGGAAATAATACGTCTGGAAAAAATATAAAGGTCAGTTATACGAGATACAGAGGGGTCAGATCGTGTTGCAACCACCAGTGGGATGAGACGGGATGACAGGGGTGCTCGTGATCGGCGATTGGGCAGCAGAACGTGTAGTTATTTGTGAGTGACACGGGAGCTAATAATGCATGCACATTTTCATGCTGCTGTGATCCTGTAGGATTTTGGGAGGGTTGCACTGCGACGGGAGCCACGCCGAATTCGTGCATGGAACCTGTCCGCCCATTGAGATGGACCTAGTCGTGTCTTTGGTGTGAGAAAGGCGGGTTTGTCTAAGGTAAGCGAAAGATGTTCCCCAGAGTAGAAGTGAAGGCTGATACTCCATAGATAACGAATAGACACCTCGTTTCGCCGCGTGCTACTAGTGGCTGATTCAATAGGCAATACTCTATAATTATGTCAGCCCAAGAACCTGGGAATATATGCCGGCAGTAGAATAGCGGCTGTTGGTGATAGCAATATGCACATATCGATCACTTCCTCGTCGATTTCGATCTATAAGCCGGCAAATATACCATTGGGTACCCTAGTAGTATCTCGACCTAGGACAGGAGTGATCGTGAACTAATGTACTTGGCGTTCTAAGGCCTCCTATCTTACATGTCATCCGAGATGTGATATGTGTAGAGTTGAGATATCGTAGGCGGCTGAATTACACAGCATGTTAAGCCTCATGCTGAGTATCCATACATTTAATACAGATGAAGAGCCTCACAGATCAGTCTGGAATATTGCCATGTCATATCCGAAGTAGTTCAACATCACACCCTGATTTAGAGTGTGCCCCAGTCTTCCCGAAAGAATACGAGATCGTTGCAGTCAAATATGCCTATGTAAGTATCAGCCATGAGTCGTAGTCGTAAAGAGCTTTCGTAGTCTAGACAGATAACTGACCCGGAGAAGGTTAAAGAGACCTTGGCAGAAATACGAGCCGTTCATCGGTCCGGACTTGCCTAATCGTACATGGCCTTCCAAGACGATCAAGAAAGCTCCACGATGGCTTGCAACCGACCTTCGCGATGGAAATCAAAGCCTGGCTAGTCCGATGGTAAGATTTCAAGTCAGAAGTGAAGTGAACCATCTCTGACGAATTTTAGACCATTAGCCAAAAATGGACATATTTCAAAATGCTTGTCGAGCTGGGTTACAAGGAGATAGAAGTCTCGATTCCTACCGCGAGCGATATTGAGTATGAATTCACTCGGCAGCTCATAGAGACGCCAGGCGCAGTACCCGACGATGTCTGGCTGCAGGTTCTGTGTCCATGTCGACTGGAACTTATACAACGAACTGTTCAGAGCCTGAGAGGCGTTAAGAAAGCCATCGTCAGCTTGTATTTCGCCGCCAGCCCGGTCTGGCTGGACACGGTATTCGGAATGTCACAACAGGAGGTTTACGACAGAGTCGTCGAGGCCGTCATGTTCTTCAAATCCATCACCAAGGACGACCCGTCTCAGCAAGGGACAACTTGGAACTTGATGTTCAGCCCCGAAGCCTTCTCCGGGAGCGACATGTCGTACTGTCTGCAATTATGCGAAGCTGCCAAGAAGATCTGGGCTCCGACCGTTGAGAATCCCATCATCCTCAATCTTCCTGCCACTGTGGAAATGTCGACTCCGAATGTGTACGCTGACCAAGTGGAAATATTCTCAACGTCTATATCTGAGAGGGAAAAGGTGTGCGTATCACTCCATGTCCACAATGACAGGGGCTGCGCTATAGCAGCCGCAGAATTAGGGTTGATGGCCGGTGCAGAGCGTATCGAAGGGTGTCTCTTCGGCAATGGAGAGAGATCTGGTAACGTAGACCTAGTGACGTTAGCCCTCAACCTCTATTCGCAAGGGATTGATCCAGGGGTTGATTTCTCCGATATTTGTTCGGTGCGGACGGTCGTTGAGGAATCCACCAATATCAAGGTGCACCCTCGTTCTCCTTACTCGGGAGACCTGTTCTTCACGGCGTACAGCGGGGCGCACCAAGATGCTATCAACAAGGGACTTGCAAAGTTCTGGGCGGGATTCAATGAGGGCCGGGAACTGTGGAAAGTACCCTATCTAGCCATGGACCCCCAGGATCTAGGATTGAGCCATGATGATATTATACGGCTTAATTCTCAGAGTGGTAAGGGCGGTGTGGCGTGGACTCTCTCCCACGAGTTACACGTCGAACTTCCCAAGGGGCTCCAACTCCAGTTCTCGAAGGTTGTGAAGGCGGCCTCAGAGACCTCCGGCGGTATAATATCATCCGCCGATGTTGCTAGCCTTTTTCTCCAGCAATATTTCGTCTCGGAGCCGGATCCTCGCATACTATCAGCAGAGGTTAGACAGGTGAACGGATCTGAGAACCATGGCTACACATCGAATGGGACGAATGGAGAAGCCTCTGGCGTATTAGAATACACAGCAAATAAATCAGTCGATGCACTGATCAACATCAAAGGCAGAAAGCAGCGACTGGAGGGCAAAGGCCCCGATGTCATCAGCGCTCTCACAAATGCCTTGACTGCCACACCTATTGGCAGCGTCAAATTCCATGTTTCCAGATGCCACGTAAACCCTGCGCTGGGGGAAATGAAGACATTGGTGGTTGTAGAATGCCAGTCGGGCAACAGCATGCAGCCTGGCTGGGGAGTGAGAAGCTCGGATAGTCCTGATCTCTCAGAGCTATTAGCAGCTTTGTCTTCTCTATTAGTGCATTTTCTGGCACCCTCTTTAAATATCTAGAGCTTGTTGCGGCAAAGATTCGACCGTTTCGATTAAGGGGCATAGAGGATCAAGTGAAGCTATGAGCAATTAAGCTTTATCTAGAGTTCGTAGCAAAAGTCTGGGTAATACAATTTCATAAGAAATGATCTAACGTTCCAGGAATGGATTGAATTCGGATAAAGAGAAACAATGTTACCCAGAGGAAGATTCTACGGAAGGCGCTTATTTTCGACTTCAAACCGGATAGAATATTTGATTGTTGTTACTCTTCGGTGTAGGGCCTGAGCAGTTAATTGTTTAGATCTTCTATTTCTAGTACAAAGCACCTTCGGAAGCAAATGCTTTTACTTTTCTATTCTCAGGTCGACTATTACTTTTGACATAGAACAAGTCCAATTCTCTAATAAATATACTAAATTGAAGTCAAGTGATCTACAGTATAGTATCCAGGCTGGTATTCAAATACACACAGATGAAAAAAAGTCTGTTATATTGCGTCAATACAACTAAGTGATATTTTGGGTTACAGTAAGTAACTATTGATTATAGACCAATTATACGCCAAGAACACGAGGCAGTTAGTATCTGCCGTGTGACATGATCTAAGGAGTTAATATAGACAACAGGCTACAACGAGATCTATTAGATAGCCTCCGAAAAAACCCACCAATTATATAGCAACCTAAGTAAATATGAAATCCGCACCAAGTGACCGTAGTGATGGTAGAACGTAGCCGTTGGAATTTTCAATATACACACGTTGTAACGTTTTGACCGGCTTGTCCTAGGTAGGCTTGTTATGACAAAGGTATCGTGCCCATCTAACTGTAAACTCCTTTCACTGATATTATCTAGGGAGGTTTGTAAGGTAGAAGTCCTAGTCCACGATGTGATTCACCGTCCAAACTAATCTTGTGAAGTTATATCAGCATTCACCTGAGCAAGAAAACGAATTATCACATCATGTTGCTTACGACAAGGTGCTATTGATAATGTATTCCTATCTCCCCATAAAATGGTGGGAGAAAAATCTCCCTCCGTCAGTGCCAATGCGTTGATAGGGCCCTGCTCGGTGTATTTCTGAGCAGGGAGTTGGCCATCGTTCCATCGCGCTGCCGTCGCCGTGTCATTCCGGCTCACAATGCAACGCTCCGGGGTCATTTCATTGCGTGCTTGAGCTTGGGGGATTGCATGTACTTAGGTATAATTCTGGGTGGGGGTCATAAACGGCTTTCCGGGTTAGGTTGCGCGTTCAACACGGGGCTGATGCCATGACTGAATTGAACCATACTCTTCTCCCCTGGCTACCGACAGGGCCGTCTATCAGTGAACCAAAAAGACAGATACATGGTAATCGACGGAATAGAGGCCACTTTCAAGAATTTAAATAAGTACGAGCCTGCCAGTGATCCTGTGTCACATCATTGAATTACAATGTCTAGTGTAATTGTAGGACGGTTGGCGGAGGGGTCAATGTGGGTTTGGGGCTCTGCTATCATTTTGTCTACTTTTGTGTTCAAGTGCCGAGTGTAAAGAACGCCCACAATATGCATATTGATCGAAGACGGCATGGGCTTCGACTGGCTTGAATGGTGATGGATTCGAACACTCGGAGTTTCTCTTGGCACGTTACCCACTTCCAAAAGTAGTAAAGTTGTAGAATACGTCGTATGAACCAGCATTATTGGTGAGTCGTGGTGAAGGCTCCCATGTACTCGGTTATCGCTAAGGTGCGGACCAGTGTGTTGTATCGTATGTTGAGACTGAGTCTGCATGGTCGTCAGGGCCTGGATGATTAGGCACTATCCTAACCCACGCTTGGCTTGTCAAGGGGTCGTGATTCATGTTGATTCGCAACATTAAGTAGCTGCCCAATAGTTATGCAACAGGGAGCCTATAGAGAAGTACCAAGCCAGGTATAAGTCGAAATTATAAATACTTATTATAGAACGGCGGGGCTCAAGTGAAAACAGCATTTTACCCCTTTGTTGAGAAGATACGAAAGATAATACAATCGTCGCGATGCAGCACCACGCTCTCACCACACCTCCTCGTGCTCGAGTATCACCGTGGGCTAGGCTATGGCTGCGGCTACGCTTGTACGTAGCTGGCATAGTAGCCGAGGTCATCCAGGTCCACATCGATGCTCGGTTCGAGCAGCATGAAGCGTGGCTACGCACGTATATCGACCAGACCCTCGAGAAGCAGAACGACGCCGATCGCCGCAGTAGGCGCGATATCTCCCAAGCTGCCGAACGTGACGCGGCACACTCGAGTGCGCGGTTCGCTGACGAGCACTTTCCCGCTGCGACGGCCTTCTTCGACAAGAACGACACAATGCGCTACGCCCTCAACGCTGCGCCGGAGAAGGGCATGGCCCTCGAGTTTGGGGTGTATAGCGGCGCCAGCCTGCGGCACATCGCGGCCGAGCGGGCTGGCGAGGTTTACGGATTCGACTCCTTCAAAGGCCTGCCCGAGACGTGGCGCTCGACGTTCGATGTCGGTGCCTTTGCCGTCGATGCCCCACCCGAGGTGCCCGGCGCCGAGTTAGTCGTCGGACGGTTCGACAAGACCTTACCCCATTTCCTGGCCGAACATCCCGGGCCCATCGCCCTGCTCCACATCGACAGCGACCTGTATTCGTCGGCGGCAGTGGTGCTGGAACACTGTGGGCCATGCTTGGTCGCCGGCTCGATCGTGGTGTTCGACGAGTACTTCAACTTCCCTGGCTGGGAACGCCACGAGCACCGCGCATGGCAGGAGTACGTCGCTCGCACCGGGACCCACTTCACCTGGCTTGCCTACACCGCCAACGACGAGCAGGTCGTAATCCGGATCGACGAGCCAGGAACAGGTTCTGATCCCGAAGCCCTAGCCGCGGCCAGCTCCAGCTCCTCAGCCTCCTCCTAACCCTCACGAGCCGGCGCGAGTCTGTGACATGCTTCTTTTGGGTAGTGCAGCAGGAGCCCACAGCTGCTAATCTAAACTTGAGGAGTCACTAGAAAATACGTGAATCATCACAAGGGGTAGTTAACGTCTAGAATGTGAGTCTTGGCGGAGGCGCTAACCTGAGATACTTAAAGAGGGGTTAGAACTTAGAAAAATACTCAACTCTAAGGAGCTAAAGACCAATAGACATGCTAATTTCCATTATGGCCAAGTACACTTGATATTTGATATAATAACAAGCCAATCCATTGCTGTAACAGAGCAGATTGAACACTTTTGACAACAATATCTAAAGTTCAGGCACGGAAGGAAAATTAATGCGGCTAGCTAGCCGGAAAGGCTCCTTATATAGAAAACGCTTAGGGGCATGCTAGTTGAGATCTGCTAACCCCTTTTCATAGCGCCGATACGGGGCCGCGTTATGTAAGACTCTTCATGTCTAATGTGGCTTATGCCGACTAAAATTAACCATATTAATCATAACTACATTATATCTTCAACTAGATAGAAGCCCCAAGTACCTCTTACGAGGGAATGAACAATATTTCTTAGAATATAGTCCACCACCCATAGGTGTATTTCGCCAACCCTGATAAGTTACATTTCATACCGTATTTTGACTGTGTCTTATACTGTATTAATATGAGCACAGACTTCGGCATGCGCCGATGTGAGTGACCAACCGAGCTCTTATCTTGTTCAGGTCATACTGAGACCTGCGCGATTATTTCCCACATCAAGCAAAATCGCGACGATACTCTTGTTGTAAGATAATGTAGACCAATTCTTTAACCTTTGTAGAAAGAGGACCGGATGTGCCTAATATCGCGAAGGCCAAACCTAGTCTCCCGAACTGCGATATTGATCGAGACGCCTGAGTATGTAGTATGGACACCATACTTCACCTGCATCTAAGATACACGATTACCAGTTGCTTCTCTGCTTATACCAATGGACCACCGCGCGTCGATCCCAGTGACTCTACCGAGAGATAACCCTACCGAGAGCTTCTGGCAGCTTGACCCCGACGAGATAGCCGACTTGCGTTCGTCGGGCTCGCTCCCGGAGAAAGCAGACACCGTCATCATTGGCAGTGGCATCACGGGAGCTGCAATAGCTTTCAACCTTCTGAACAATGGCGCTCGGGATATTGTAATGCTGGAGGCCCGGCAGGCATGCTCGGGTGCTACCGGACGAAATGGTACGGCTATCGTGTCACATCCCGCGCGTCAAATCTAAGCTAACCATGCACTCCACAGGTGGGCACACCAAGGCAGCTTCCTATCGATCCTTTCTAGATCACGAGAAACACCATGGCACGGCTATGGCGTCGAAGATCGCCCGTCTCGAGCTCGCCAACATTCGTGCCGTGCATGCCTTCGCGAGGGAACACGGAATCGAATGCGACAGCAACCCCTGTGAGACCGTCGATGTGGTATATGACGCGGCACAATGGAAGCTCGATCAGCAAGCTGTGAAAGCGATGCAAGATGCGATGCCTGGCGACGACGCCTCGGCATATGTCCTCCACAAACCCGAAGAAGTGCGAGAGCGATTCTACTGTGGCAAAGGGGGCAATGAGGACGTCTGTGGTGGGATATCCTACGAAGCGGGGAGCTTAAGCGCTTACAAATTCGGCATCGGCGTGCTGAAGCTATGCTTGGAAAAGGGCCTCAACTTACAGACGAACACCCCGGCGTTGGACTTGGAGAGACTTGAAGGTGGTGGCTGGGAGGTAAAGACAGCCAGGGGCTCAATTGCAGCACGAAGAGTCGTCCTGGCTACGAACGGCTACACTGCGTACCTATGGAAGAGATTCCAAGGGGCCATTGTTCCCCTACGTGGACATGTCACTGCACAGCGACCTGGGCTGAACATGCCAAAGGAAGGGCTGCCTGCAACGTACAGCTTTATTTATGACAAGGGCTATGACTACATGATTTCGCGGCCCAGGGGCTCACAATTCGAAGGAGATATTGTCATTGGCGGCGCTTTAACTAAGGCTCCTGAAGATGGACTTGAGGAGTACGGGACGACGGATGACACTGCTTATAGTGAAGAGATCGCCCAAGCCCTTCATGATAGCTCGCCGCAATATTTTGGAGATAGCTGGGGCCAAGATGATTCAGACGGACGAATCCGCAAGACGTGGACGGGTATCATGGGTTACAGTCCCGATGGCTTCCCGTTCGTCGGCGAGATGCCGGGCGAGAGAGATCTTTGGGTGTCCTGCAGCTTTCAGGGACACGGGATGGTTTTATGCTGGATGTGTGCCCGCGCTGTTGCGGCCATGATGGAAGGCCGTGATGACGTAGAGCTGAGATCTTGGTTCCCCGAAGTGTTCAGAATCACCGACGAGAGACTCGGGCTGAGATTCCAAGGTCGGCTACACACTAGCGCTAATTCTTCATAGTTGAACTAGTAAATTACGAAGTTAAAAACTACTGATCTATGATTTACACTCAAGTAGACCTCGTAGGTACGTGTTTGACTCTTGTTTTCACTTCCCCTCTCTATTTCTGAGTCCTACATAATAGCGGCTAACTACACTTTTATCTCGTGCATGTGGAAACTTTATTAGTAGCTTGCATGATGTTGCCTGTCGAGCTTTGTGATAATGTGGGGAGAACCCCTGCGTACATGTTACGTCGAACGAGGGGCCACAGCATCCTGTCCTGTCTATGCGCTTAAATTTGAGAAAGTATCTATAGTAACGTGAGTATCTCAGACGAGTTCTAAAATATTGCGAGATCCAATGCTCCGCCTTAAGCACCCTTAGTGAAAGTAGTTCATTGTCCCTATCGTTACTAAACATGCTACGATGCTACCTGTTATACTGTAAGGCCAACTACTCTCTTGGCCTGGTATTCTATGAAATGGGTAACTAGACTCTGATAGGCTCTTTAAGGTTGGAACAGTGCGATTTTCGACATAACAATTTAACACCGTGGTGTTAAGAGCAGGGTTGAAAATTTAGTTAGTTAGTTTAGTTAGGGTGCTAACTAAAACTAACTATAGTTTTTATAGTTAGAAACTAACTAAACTATAGTTTTTATAAGTGCTAACTAAAACTAACTATAGTTAGTTTAGTTAGTTACTAAAACTAAACGGCTATTAGATTTTCCGAAAATATATATAGCTTTATTATATATATAGCTAATATATAGCTAATATATAGCTAGTGTATAGCTAGTATATGGCTAGTATATAGCTAGTATATAGCTGGTATATAGCTAATATATAGCTAATATATATAGCTTTATAATACATATATATATTCTTTAATAATTTAGTTATTAAGCTAACTAACTAAACTAACTATAGTTTTTAAAAATGCTAACTAATACTAACTATAGTTTCTGAAAGTGCTAACTAAAACTAACTAACTAAAAAACTAACTAAACTAACTCAAATACTAAGAACTAAATTTTCAACCCTGGTTAAGAGTGAACAGCCCCTATGATGTCAGGTCTGTACGCATCACCACGCGAAAGGCTCAATCGTTATAGCTCTTCCTGGTAGATAGGCTTTTGCAGGATCCCGTGGTATCCGATGGGTTCAGACACCATCTCTGCCCCATTCATAATGTTGGTGATGTTAATCGATACGTCTGTCCAAAATGAACAAATAGCCTGTGTATTCTGCTCATCTGGCGAGATGGCATCGAAATATGGCATGACCTGTACGCGGAATGCCTCAATTTTGTCGCCGTTGCCCGTAAGAGTTGCGGTATTCCAGACTGAATCATGTGGGTGCGTTGATGGATTCCCGGATACGGCGAAGTCGGCGAGATAGCCTTGATATAATGGTGCGAGATCGTTCACGGCACCGGCGAAGAAACCCACTTTCCAAGCTGGGATATCACAGAAGTAAGTTAACAAGAAATCCTCGACGCCGAATGTCGGGGTCCAGAACGTGGGTAAGAGATCAGTGGCGTGTTTTGCCGCCGAGCCAAAGAAGTCGTATATCATCATATACACTGGAATGCTACTTTGGTAAGCGTTGAACATTTGGCGAGTATTACAGTAGAACGTCGAGTCACCGATAACTGCCCTCAATCGGTCCTGCTGGCTCCCGCCGTAGTTGCTAGCTGGATACTGTGCTTTGATAGCTTGTCGAACAGGTTCGAGAGACGACTCTCTAATAAATTGGTTGAGAAAAGACTCGAAACCTGCTTCGTCTTGGACCCACTTAGGGGTAAACGAGTCCGCCTCATGAGATACGTGAGAGATCGCTAGCGATTTAAGCCCTTTCCAAACGTTACCTGTGTATTATCGAGTGAGAACCAGTTTGTCTCTATAGGACTAATCATTGACTTACCGTTGTCATAAGCTATGGCTGGGAGTTCTTGAAATGTATCATTGTCAATCGCTGGACCAAGCTGGAATAGACCGACAGCCGTGAACTCATCCCACAAGTTTTGATTAGCCTCCATCAAAGTTTCGGTTGGCGCCTCAACAAGACATTCAAACGGATCTGGCGTTCCATCACATTTGGCTTCTATAGTGAAGTTGAGGTAAACCTGTTCAAGCGTGCCATTCTGCGAGCGATCCCACTGCCATTGGAATGCTGGGCTCTGAAGAAAGGCTCTTTGGAAAAGAGGATCTCGTGAACCGTTGAAGTTTGCAATCAAATGGTGCATGATCGACCCTGCACCTGCACTGCAACATCTGGAGTCAGCAATTACTGCTTTTTGATAGTTTCGAAGCATGTTTCGGGAGCAATTTGCATTTATGAGACTGACTAAACGGGAAATAAAGAACTCTGGAAGTTACTCACGATTCTCCCCAGGCAGAGACCTGACCCTTATCACCGCCAAATAAATGAATGAAGTCTTGCACCCATTGCAAGAGCAGTCTTTGGTCGTAGAGACCCGCGTTCGTCCTCGCGCGCGTCTCTATGGTTGGGCCCGAAAGCCAGCCAAGAGCTCCCAAACGATAGTTCCCGGCAACAAAGATAAAGTTGGAAGACATGTTAGCAGCGGCATCGATGAGCCCATCACCTTTGTAGAATGGGAGGTTAGTCCCATAGGTGGACTTGGCACCGAATTCGTATGCCCCACCGTAAAACCAAACAACGACAGGTGTGTTGGCTATTCCACTCTGGCCTTGATCCCATACAGCCTGAGGCACATAGACGTCTAGGAAAAGACAATCTTCAGATGCTTCAATCGTGGGAGTGGGCACCGTGCACTTAGGACGGGTATCGACTTGAAGACACGTTGGTCCATACGTATTGTCCATAATTACGCTGGAGTCTGGAAGCTCATCCGGGTATTCGGAAAGTTGAAAACGCCTAGTTCCATTAGGAGGCTTAGCAAATCGTATATTCTCGAACGTGATAAGCTGCATAGAAAGTCAGTACCCGTATAAAATAGGCCATACAGCCACGAACATGAAAAAAGGTGGTCAATAGGAGGGAGTGTAGTGTATGTATTCATCATACCTTGGTTTCTGAATCAAATGTATTGGCTTCCCATGTTCCCCACGGAAGTGTGATTGAGGGCAAATCTGCAAGGACCATACTTGCAGCGGCTGTTATCATTACAAGCCATTTTAGAGTGATTGTGAGTGACAAAGGCATCATTTCGAGGTTTTGGGCGCTTATGACTGCGCGTTATGAATTACGCGGTTTCGGACGGGAAGGTAATTCTAATGGTGAAAGGTGTGAAACGAAGAAGAGCAACTACTCTTATTAAGACTTTATATTTCGGGGATACATGTGACTGGGTCACACAAACTACGCGGCTGTTGCGCCATACTCTCGAAGTATGCAAACAAGGATGATGATGTATATTCCAGCTAAGGAAGAGAAGAAGAAAATTATCAATGTTCCAGCCAGCCTCATGCAGCATTCCAGGGTATCTATTAGGCTATAGAGAGATACCTTATAAACTCTTAGCTTGGAAACATTCTGGATATAGACCTCGATTACCTATGCCCAACCAGAAATATTTCGTACTAAGTATCAATGTGCAGAACATACTTTCATATTAACTCAGCTTACCGCTAACAGCCTCCTAATATGCAAACACCTGATGTCAAGCTGGTCACACTTCTTACCAGGGTTTATTTATCTGCCAGGTTTGATAGATATGGAACTGGCCTAGGCCGTGTATGAATCATGCTGTTTCCTTGGATCACGTTCATATGTGGCTGTTTAGCCTTATTCCTAATACAAAAGTTGCATGTGCTACGTGCATCGGTGTGAAACATAGATCATAAAATGAGTGATTGTGATGTTGTGGCTGCTTAGTCTAGGAAATGACGAAAAGTACGAGAAGCCAAGACCGACTTCCATTCTTGCTAACCAGAATCCTGAAGGTAGAAGGTTGGCTTGGCTGTTTAGATTGGGAGTTTGAGAATCAACTTCTCGCCCTTGATCTCCGATCCCCACAATGGCTTAAGGTCCCATGTGAGCCAGACTTCATTGCCGTTCCGCAGCTGGATACACACCCGGCCCTTGGCGGCGATGATATTAACATTGATGCAAACACCGTCCTTAAGGTTTCCACTGAAAGATCCAATGTTGATTCCGAAAACAGAAACAGAAACCTGGATGGACAAGGTGCTAGTATCAATTTGGCCACTGATCTGTTATGACACGCCGGTAAGCTTCAAACTGCAGTATATATACAAGAGGTTAAGAGTATCATCATAAACATACGCTGATGGGTCCATAATGGAAGACAATGGGAATTATCGAATCCGGGCCAAATCCCACATTTGGGATACTGTAGCATTAACAGTCAGTGTTTACTCCTTAAATATCGTTTGGGGAATTATCGTGGATTCCGGGACCTGTCCCACGAGCATTTTTCTATAGAGAAGATCCCAATGTTGAATTATTGCATGAAAATATGCTGCAAGGAAAACAAATTGCTATGGCTTCCACTCACCGAGGCTGCCCCTCCAGTTGGTTGACAGTGTATTGGCCTTCGGAGTCATGATGCACAGACAGAACGGCACCTGTTCTCATTAAGCAAGTTATTCACTCATGAAAGTTTCAAGCTTACCGGTGGTGTATGTGAGGTCGTCAGTAGCAGCCATTTTCGTGTGTCTTGTTGTAAGTTTCTCTTGAAGAGCAATGAGGAATTAGAAGTTGGTGATGTGATGTTCTCAATTTCCTGGTTGATTGGGGTTGACACGGCGCCCCTTATATAGAATTCAAGGAAGTCAGGGCTGCCTTGTGATGACCTTCGCTATCCTCATGACAAAATCCGCTTCTAACGATCCTTGAACTTGCACCTAGCCAAGGTATGCGAAAGCATTCCCCACGGCAACTTGCCCGCCCCTTCAGCACTGGTTCGCAAGCCATGTCTTTCAGCCTGGAGTATAATAACAGCGCTGCCGATGATCCATTGGGAGGCGGTGAAGCTATTCAGTCTGGTGGAATCGAGATCAAAGTTACATACAATCAGTATCGAGAACTTCGACCCACTTGAGTACTTAAGGCTAGGCCTCCTTTTGCAAGACACTTGACATGACAGCTTACGTCTGTGAAAATGATGTGCTCCTAAAAAGGGATAAGGCCGTATATCAACTGAAACTGAGCAAGCATTGTTGCTGCTGAAGCACCAAACTGGTAAAGTGTTGCCAATCTTCACCTTTTCTATTTCCACTCTTAGATCATGCAGAAGCCTTAGTCTCTACAGGCGGCTCAAGTTATTGATGTTATAAGTGACATATGGGACGGGACAGCCCAAGCCACGTTTTTTATTGTTTCAGACACAACATGGCCGGTTCCGCGGGGCTATTAGCTCCCGTTTCCGTGGTCAGTCAGCCCGTTGCAGATAACATTGGAATGTGGAGAGGTAACTAGCACTTAACTACCTAGTCAGATTGTATGTATGTGTGAATATCGATAGAAAGTTAGCTTAGATATAGAACTTCTATATGTCGATTCAAAGGTTCAATGAGTCGTCATTATGACCTAGAGACCGCCATTAGTATGTATTCCCCTAATACAACGCTAGTAGACGATGCTCAAATATCGGAATTACGAGCGGCTGAGATATTAGTCCCGCACCACTCCTAGCACTCACTGGTCATAACCAGGGTCCATTAGCAAGTTTTCTGTTGATCTGCTGTATGGATGGCATAAAAAGCAAGAAAAAAAAAAAAAAAACCTATTTGGCGGTCTAGGAGGTGGCGTTGCCCCAGAGCAATGATTCGGGCCAGAACCAACGAGCTGCGTCCTGAACGATGCTGAAACACCTCGCTATACGTTGTGACCAGTGTTGCAGATGCGGAGAATGGAACGGCGTTCAGCCATACATTCCACCTTGACACATGAAGCGAGACACTCAGTAAGGGAAACTTCACGCTTGGATGCGTTAGTGACGCTCGCGAATGTGGATGGTGATGCTGAATTACGTGTCTTACGTAGTACTGAAGTCTAGATTTCCTCTTAGCTTCCATGGGTATGTGCTCGTAAGACAATTCAAGGTGTATCACATTGCTTTCCACGGGTGACGATGGATCAAGATGACTGAGTCTACCATGAGAACTGAAAAATTACAGCAACTTCGGGCTGAGACATCAAGACACATCTTGTTTCCTGTTTCATCATTCTAACTTCGCCGGTTTTGTTTGCTCTTCCTGTTGTCTTTCTTCGATACTTGCTCTTACTGTCTTTTATTATGAATAATGACCAAGCAACTCGTGATTTGATGAATAGTGCAAAACACCCCTTAGGTAGGTTAGGCATTGTTTATATAGGAGACTCCTAGAACTCACCTTCTAACATTTCGGTAAACAGGCCAAGAACCAAATTAATACCCGTCATTTCAACATCCAAATTCTCAACTAGTTGCTTCACTACCTCAGAACATTTTGTCCATCCATTTTAAGCTCATAGTCTTTTCAAGTTAAACACTAGGAGTCTAGGAATGGATAAGTGCAGTGTCACGCAGCTAACAATTCATGGGAGAACGCATAATGTGCGACCTAAAACGGAAACTGACTTGAAAAAATTCAGAGATTCGTCGGGTACAGATTATATCATTGTCTGTACTAGTGAGTCATTGTGTAGGAGTAAGAGTGAGGCCTTGGACAAGGCTGGGCTCAAAGATCTTGAGTATCTAGGTGATTGTAATTGCGATAATGCTCACTTTTATTACTTGGGGGAGTTCAAAGATAACAATCTTCAGCCTCTACAGGCTCTAGAATTTGTCATTGGAGTCGATGTGTATCGACGCGACTTCAAGATTACTCCGGAAGTACAGCACTCCATCGACAAAGCCAAGAAATCGCAAGATGACGAGATACATCTTGATGTCAACGTTGCGCTTCATTCGACTCAAAATCAATCAATTGAAAAGACTTTGAAGGACTTGAATGAGAATACAGGTGTCCCGAGAGAAAGCATTGAAGTTGATCACGACGCTGGGCTACTAATGATCCGAAATGCTGACCCCGTCAGTATTGAGAAGCTTGTCAATATCGATGTCATCAAATCCATCGAGTCTGTCAGAGATAAGCAAGTCACGAACGATCGAGCTCGAGAAATCCTTGGAGCCACCAGTATAAACGTGGTTTCGCAGTTCCAGGGAGAGGGTCAGGTGATGGCAATCGCTGACACAGGTCTCGATAAAGGCACACTGGAAGACATGCACCCAGCATTTAAGGACCGTGTAATAGAATTAGTTCCTGTTGGACGCACCAACCCCCCGAGAACTGATGATCTTTTTGGCCACGGGACTCATGTGTGCGGCTCAGCTATTGGTGCTGCTGTCTCTCAGCTTGACGAGTACAAGGATGTACAAGGTACAGCACCAAGAGCCAAGCTAGTCATGCAATCCATAGCGACATATAACGGTCTCATTCGACTCGAAGGGGATAAGTTGAAGGAACTGTTTCTCTACCCCTATCAAAAGCACGGTGCATGCATCCATTCAAATTCCTGGGGAGACCCTAAAGGAATGCCGCCTGAGGCTTACAAAGAGACTGAGGCGAAGGTTGTAGATGAGTTAATATGGCAAAACCCTGAACTCCTCATCGTAATGGCAGCTGGAAACTCCGGGGACACATCAGAGACGCCAATGATCACAGGAATTTCAGGTATGTACAGACTCATGATATTTGTTCATGTGAAGTCTAGATTCTAACTAGACATCGCAGCTTGCAAGAATGTCCTCACTGTTGGGGCAACAGACTCATCCCGCCCTAGCTGCCACGGGTTTCCCGACAACAACAAGGGATCTCAAAACGATCCCACTGAAGTCTCGTGGTTCAGTTCCCGCGGACCAACATTTGAAAGTCGTATAAAGCCAGACGTTCTAGCTCCTGGCACTGCAATCCTATCCACCAAGACGCGTGCGGTTGAGAGGCTAGACCCGAAAGCATACGCTATGAGCAAAGATAACCTCTATTGTTACACATACGGGACTAGTATGGCAGCTCCTTTAGTCGCAGGTTGTGCTGTAGTACTTCGTGAGTATCTGGTCAAGAGCGGCATGCCACATCCGCCAGCAGCACTTCTCAAAGCACTATTGATCAACGGTGCATATGCTTTCCACCACGCGCATAATGGCAAAGAAGGATTCGGCATCGTCAATATTGCGAATTCCCTCGTTCCTGACAAAAACAACGACCTATGCGGGTTTAGAGTCGGCCCTCCCCTCGACAACAAAGGCAAAGAGAATACAATCGCTATCGACATCCCAGCCAAAGATTCAGTCATTGACAACCTCGCTGCAAACACCAGCGACAACGTACTCCCGATTCCCGGAGTCCCAATATCGATTGATCCCGGCAGCGACTCCATTCTTCGCGTCTCGCCGCCAGCGGGAAAAGGTTTGACGCTAAAAGTGACACTTGCCTACACTGATTTCCCCGGGGCTAGGTTGCAAAACAACCTCAACCTCTCCGTGACCACGAGTGATGGGATCACCAGAAATGGCAATCGCGGCACGAGCAAGGGCTTATATGACAGATACAACAACGTCAAGCAGGTGATCTGGAAGGGGATCCCTTCAGGTCAGGTAGAGATCACTGTGAGTTGTATCCAATGGACGACAGGGGAACAGGATTATGCTTTGGTCTGGCGGGTTATACCAAACGAAGATTGATCTACTAGATCTTGCGAAAGAAAATGGCCGAATTTTGAAATTGAAAAGTTTGTTGAGGGTCTTGGTGCAAGATTGACATCGTTCGCTTAGTATTTGAGTAGTACTATGTAGAATCAACTCGTATATACAATATTTTATCACTTATTCCGCATAAAAGTTATCCAATTCCGATGTAACCTACATTCATACTTGGTCAAGTTATACGGTGTATAGAGGCAAGGGTTTCACCGAACTACACGACTGGAAGGGGGGTGTATATTGAGCACACGTTAGCATAATCGTAAACTGTACGTACTTTTAGCCACTCAGTTCGGAAGGTTTATGCTATGTTTGTGTAGCTTCGGTAGATTTTGGGTTGGAGGGTTGCCCCTTGGCCGATCAATAGGGGCCACGGAAGTTTTCGCTCCGCGGTCATTAAGAAGCTCCCTCTAATATGGTCTCCTTTCTAATCCCCCGGGCGCTGGGATGAAGGTTTCTCTAGGGAACTACTCCTAATGAAGGGTACAGTGCCGATTATCTTGTATTCTCCAGCCTTTTCATTTTGAACATCGGAAAACTAACATCCTGCCCTCATGGTTTTTTTATTGGGCTTGTAGAGGGAGAGGGGGTTTAGACGGATGCTGACCGTTCCGGCGTACCTAATGGACGGTCAGCACCGCGCAGGCAGTTGACGGGCTGAACCCACATGCAGTGGGACACTAAATACGAATAGAGATCGAATGTTCATACCGATCTTGGAATTCATTTTCTAGTCGTGATTCATCTCATTTCGTCTGCAAGCGATTATCCCACCATACAGCGTGCTTGAAAGATCCGTGCTAAGGTTACATGCCGCGAATGCACCCACGCTGACGGGGAGTGCCTAGGCATGGCAATATATTGCTATAACACTGCATATATTGACCAGTGGGCTCCTTCTTTTGGCTCCCAAAACTTTGAGAGATTCTTTATTTTTTTCTGTAGTCTGTGCCTTGTCAAATTCTCAACGTCCTGTGAGCCTTGACTGCTAGCCGATTCTTTGAACCATTTAGCAAGTATGGTTCAAATTCCACTTCTTGTGCTGGCATATAGTGCTGTTGGGATTCGAGCTCTATCTTTCGTAAAGCCAGAGGCATGTACGCCAACAGCGCAATGGGCGGCATGGAGTGACATTAAACACGCCTTCATCTTGTTAGTGTTAAATTATAGGTCATATACGTCAAGTACTGACAAGAACTAGCGGAGATAGTTATACGCAGACTGGTATGGGATTGATAGAGCTGGTATACTCATGCCTGAAATCAACAGGGTTACCTAACTTACTTCCTTAGGCTTCGACTACACACTATCCCCGCCTTCGCCGGTTAATCCCCTTGGTAACCCAGAATATCCAGGCTGGACTTCATCAAATGGGCCAAACTGGGTCGACTTTCTCACCACCAAGTACAACGCTTCCCTCCTGCAAACCTATAATTTTGCGTATGGGGGTGCTACTGTAGACTCTGACCTTGTAACGCCATACATGCCCACAGTGGTGTCCGTTAAGCAGCAAGTGCTGGAGCAATTTATCCCGGGATATACCGGCGATGCGCCCACGGCACCCTCGGCCCCGGCGTGGTCCAGTGCCGACTCTGTATTCGCTTTTTGGATAGGCATCAACGATGTAGGGAACACGTATGGGTCCGGCGAGGCTTCGTGGAATCCACTTTACGCCAAGATTTTCGATGTGTACTCCGGACTGGTGAACGAGTTGTACCTCAATGGGGCAAGAAACTTTGTGTTCATCAATGTCCCGCCGGTGGACCGGAGTCCTTTGACCGTGGGTCAAGGAGCGAGTTCCACGGAAGGAGAGAAGGTAGCTATTGCGTCCTGGAATCAGCGAATCCAGGACATGGCCACCGTGCTAAAGAGCAATGATACGGAAGTCAACGTCTGGGTCTATGACTCGAATAAGAGCTTTGGAGAAGTGTTGGATGATTCTGGCATATATGAGCAGACTGCTGGACTTAAGAACACGACAGATTACTGCGCGGCATACCAAAAGTAAGTTAAATTGCCCTGAGATAACCCAGTGGACTGATTGCTAATAATAACAGCGGCACACCGGAAGACAATACTCTGATAGCAAGTTGTGGCGTGGCTGTCAATGAGTATTTCTGGCTGAATAACTTGCATCCAACATATCCTATTCACGATGTGGTTGCCCAGCAGGTCGGCGATGCTCTGGTGGCTGGGCCACTGGTTTGCTGAAACTTGCCACCAACAAGAGTTGGTATTCAACAAAAAACACGAAGATCAGATATACATTGGAAAGGGCCCAGGGCACATATCGCGGATTTATCTTTATTTGGAGTGTATGAATGTTCTCTAATAAATACGAGATGCTGCCCCGGTATCAGCTAGATTGACTTGATGAATCTAGGATTGTGTAAGACTATTGGCTAGTAACGAGCTAGAAACGACGGCATATTGAGTTATAAAAGTAGCACCTTTAGCTCTTCTCTTTACCCCTCTCAGCTGCATTGTAGGATTCCTCCGAGTTGCAAATGCGCACTCCTGACTAGAAAACAAATTATGGTCCTTTGAGATATCGAGAGTTGGGACTACCTTGTTATTATATTAACTCCTACGTGTACGATATATTTTTGTAGTCTAGAAGGGCTAGGGTTGCAAGAGGTGGGGGCCTTCATGGAACCCAACACGGCGCAGATATCATATCGATATACCTATGAGAGGGTTAGGATTCGACATGTGAAGGTGGATCAATAGACCTTTCTCGATATACTTATTATTCTTGCACTCTATTGTACATATCCTACTCTCACATAATCCTATCAAGGCCTTAGAGCCGAAATGTGACCACTGCATCGATTTAGGACCGAGAGGCAACACGAAGAGAATAAGCGGTACTAAGATCCCCTACCCCTGTACCCATAATCAGGGTTTTGATTACCCCATCAGGAAATAGGATTGTTCAACCATCCTATTAGGTGTTATCTTGTTGTAAGGGTTTGAAGCTATGTAGGGAGGTAGAGATATAACTCGTATATAGCTAGCGGCTATATAGAGACGATAAAAGCCGAAACTTGTCCCTCTACTAGTAAAGGGATAAAACTACCTATTTATAAATAACTATTTCCCGTATCTCCTCGTATTCGCTACAATACCACTGCGAGTAATAACACATATAATCCCACTATAAGGGTAATGCAGTCGTTAACCCTGAATATAACCCTAAATATCACCTTAAATATAACCTTAAATATAACCTAAAATATTATCGCGGCGGCATCGTAACTAGCCCTGATACTTGTAACCTATGTAGTATGTCCAAGGTGTAGAAAGTCATGTGCCCTCTACTAGTTGTAGTCGATCATCATAGTCCCCACCCAATATGTAACAGGTTTAGCTAACATGTAGGTTATGTACTTAAGTATTTAGTACCTTCTAAGAACCACTAACACATCACGTTCGTGATCCTTCTTGATCACTTATTAGCAGCGTTTTAGTTCAAGCCTTTCTCAGTAAGCAAGTGACGCAGTTGAAGCGTCAACCACTCTCAGGAACAGACGGTTTAGTACATCCTTAGCGTAGAAAAAGCTGGAGAGACCAGTATCAGCATTCATTTCTTCATTTCCGATGTTAGTGCAGTATGTACACATTCGCCCATACTAACATAGGTTCGAACCCTAGTAAGTAACCGACCGAACGCTTGCTTAGCGTAGTCGGAGTGAGCTTTGACGTGTAGGTTGTCTCGTCAACCTCGAGTATTAGATCTAGCAATGTCCAATTTCATCGCTCAGCCCTTTCATGCTCTCTCAATCGGGCTCTCATACCTACCACTGCGTCCAGTAGCCTGACGGTGCTTGTCTTCCCCTTCGCCGTCCCGATAACGTTGCGGCGGGATAGAACACACCGGGAACATGGAAGGCATCGCTCTTATGCCCGAGTCCCGGCAAGTGAACCGTATTCGGAGACGCTTGACTAGACGTGCGACGATTCACGCCGCTAACGTCTTCGTCCCTCGAGACCCTCACGAAACGCCCGAACACCATTTCCCTCTACAGACCGTCTTCACACGAACGCCGCAGCCGCGTTTTGTCAATCGCTACGATAGCCGCGAGATACTCATAGTCGTCGATGGGAGCTGCATCAACAACGGGAGCAAGGATCAGATTACCCACCCGTCTGCGGGGGGCTGCAGCTTTACATTCAAAGGACCGGGGAAATCCGGGCCCCATGCCACGTTCCCATTCCAATACGACGGCCAAAGTGACGCAGGAATGGTCGGCTTTCCTTTAGAACAATGCGGGCCAGGGGGCGAAAGCTACGGTCCAACAAGCAATCGGGCAAAGCTTAGAGCTATCATTGCGGCGTTGGAATTCCGCGCCTGGCAGGAAGAGGGCTGGCGGCGCATCGTTATTGCGACTGACCTCGAGTATGCGGTCTTGGGCGCAACGAGATGGCTGCCACAATGGGTGCGACGCCGGTGGCGGACACGAAAACACAAGAAAATCGCGAATCGAGACCTATGGGAAGAATTGAATGGGATCATTGAGAGGTTACAAAGCGTTGGTACAGCCGTGTCGTTCTGGCTGATTGAGCCCATGAGCACCGTCAAGCAAGACTCGGCACTGGTTCGTGATACCAAGCATACTGCCAGAAAAGCGGCGACGGCGCAGTCTGACGTTGGCACTGCCGAATTCACAAGGCTGTGTGGCATCATGGTATGAAGTCGATAAGTCACCACTATCGGCAGCATCTCGCAGCAAGACAGTGTCGCCTCTACGATTTGGCCAGCGCTCCACTCGGGTCCTTCATATGTAACAAGGCAGATCTCCATCTGACACAGTTGTTTTGATTGATCACTTTGCCTACGCTGGTCAGGATTTCGACCCGGATCCTGTTATATTAGGCTTGACTCGTAGTTCTCTTTCTTGACAGCGATGGAGCTTTGCCGGGCGAAGTTCTGTCCGCTAATCTTCGCCGCGATATCACCACATATATATACGCTTGACACTATCGGGGCAATCCGATATTTTCCCCATGTCGCTTTTTATTTGTGGGCCTTCCAATCCGGGGTCCGGGAGAATAATCTATGCTTTGACAAACTTCAACGGCGGTTCCGAGCTCGCAGCTCAGTGATGGTGGTCTAGGCATTATTATATTATAGCATCACGTCGAGTCTAGGGGTGAGAAGACACTGGCTTCAAAACCTGCCTATAAGCGCCTTGAAATCTATTCAATCTATGAGTAAAGCTGAATATAAACAGACCCTCGATTTTACGGGTCTCCTGTTGGGCATGTCCCAGCACTATGCTTAGATACTGGAAACTTACCTGACCATCTCGGGTCAAGGGACAATACATCTGACAATAGCAATGGTATTTCTGGCGATAACACTCCTAATATTAAGATACCTAGCGACAGCACACCTATCAATAAGATATCACCTATCGACGACATGCGCGGCGACGGCATTCCTGGTCATAACATGATACTACAGATATGATTCCACATGTATCCCTACACCTCACTATGCAACGGGCTTTTTGTTTAACTAGCACTGCCGAAGAAAGAAATTTGTCTTCTCGAAGAAACTTAATATTACTATGTCCTTTTGTGGTGTGGATGAGATATCAGGTGCCTCTAAACTCCATAGTCATGCTTTATCTCGCGTGCGCGAGGGCTGCCTATTAGTGCCATCAGGGTCTCCTCTCTCCAGCTGCCTCTTCCGACCTCCGCTTTCACGTGTAGCCTTGTGGTCATCAGTGATGAACCGGAGCTTCGAAGAGTCTCTCACAAGACTCCTCAATTGGTTGATCTCATGCCCATAGTAGTCCTGCATCCCCACGCCTTTCTGAGAGACAATATCGCCGTGCTGTTGCGTGAACTGCAGAACTCGAAGAGACGATCGCTTGTTGCGCAACTTGTGCTTCGCCACGGTACCCTTCACCTTTTCCGCGTGCTCTTCATTCGTGATATGTCCTTCTTTAGCTTGCTTCTGTAGCTTGCTTCTGTAGCTTGCTGCTGTAGCTTGCTGCTGTAGCTTGCTGCTGTAGCTCGGACAGCTCCTCGTGTAGATCTTTGGTCACATAATCTCGCATGCGGCCAGTAAGTGGCGGCACGTTCTCGGAATCTATAGTTCCTAGGCCATAGCCTGTGTGGTATCGGAACACCACCCGGAGCACGCGTTACATTTAACGTGGCGTTTCAAGTGCTCATTGATGTCGTCTGTTCCTTTATCGCACACCGGGCATATGTTGACGTTGCCTGCCGGGGCGTCCTCCGTATGCCTAGCTGTCTTGGTGTCTGCCTCTATGGAGGGTGTTTTTTTCGAAGTTGTGGTCGGCCCAACGGAAAAAGTGTTTGCATATCTGGCAATGAAAATGGTAGCGGAGTTGATGAAAGAGTAAAACCTGGTTATCGGAACACCACCCGAAGTATAAGTTACATTTAACGTGGCGTTTGAAGTGCTCATCGACGTCGTCGGTTTTCTCATCAAACACCGGGCATTTGCCTGCCTTGGCGTCGGCCTTTATGCCCTTTGGCTCGTCCTCCGGTTGCGCGGACGTTTTGGTATCCTCCGGTTGACTTTCCCGTTGCTTAACTCCCGAGAATTGGTCGAGCCTTAAAGTATCTCGACGCGCCAAACTCATGGCGTAAATCCAGAGTCTGTCCTGGATAGGGGGTTTCGAAGCGTAGTATGACGGGGATTCGAAGCTTCCGTCAACCGTGAGGTACATCAGCCTTAACCTTCCAACTCCTCGGGTCTGTTCCCAACGATGGAGTACGGTTGCCAGCAAGTTGATGTAAATGTGGTATGGGCTCTGGGACTTGTAATCGTACTCAAAATCATCTGAGTTTACAATGTCCCAGAGTTCATAAGGTACATTAGCCTCGACCCTTTGGGCCCAGGCGTTTCTTCCCACCGGTGTAGTGGGGTTGGTTATTGGTTGGTATAGGTGTGTTGTGGGCTGTAGGACCGGAAATCGTACGCAAAGTCAGCCGAGCTTATGATGTCGAGGAGTTCCTCAAACACCGGCCCCCGGGACTGTGGAAGCTGGTATCTGTAGCTTTCCACAACCGCACGAAGGCCGCCTAGGATGCCCGGCTCTGGTAGTAGAAAAGGCCTAGTTTGGCATGGTACAGCTTGGTACAACAGGTAGAGGAACTTGATAACTGATTAATGAAAAGTAGATTTGGTGATAAAGTCGTATATATAGATCTGTGAGCAAATTGGGGGTCAGATTGGCCCTGTATTATCTTGGTTATAGCAACAGGATAGGATAGAGGAGGCTCGCAGTGGTTATATGGAAAATACACACAAAGAACACAGGGTCTGAATGCTCCATCGGTATCCGGCACACTCCGTGCAGCACTCGTTTGCAGCACTTGTTTGCAGCACCTCTCAGCACCTTTCGGCACCCTGCAGCACTCTTTCAAGCATGTGCCCTTTTATGTGACCTGGGATCTCATTTTGCCTACAAGATCTTGAAAAGGTCGCAGTGCTTTCGTGAGTGTTCTAAGGAGGCGGGCTACACACAAACAAGTGGAGTGGGGATGTCTCATGCGCGTCGATGACACCAGGATTGACAATGACAGGACTAACGCAGTGAAAACCGACGAAGGAAGGTCAGCAATTAAAATGATGCTTACCTGGGAAATAATCGAATCGAATCTGAACCGCGGGGAGCCGAATGAGGAGTCCAACGTATAAGAAATGGTGTACAAATAGGGGGAATGGTATCATAGATTTTAAGTCCTCCTTCGAGATCAGGTCTGATATATCTAGATCATAGATTAGGAGATGTTTTGAAGTACTTGTGAGTAGAGTTGAGGGTTAGGCGTCCAGTGAGATCGGGCAGGTATCTGGAGAGCAATACGGAGCAGTCTCTGTAGCAACACACAGCCGCACCTTTAGGTAGTCAGGTAGTGTAGTGAGACAGTCCTGCGGCTGCCTGCGGCTGTGGAAAATCTTGTTTAATATCTGCTGAAGTACCCTGACCCGCTTGTGATCTAGTCTAGTTTCTTGCAAATATTCCATGACTACTTTGCACATAGAGTAAACCCTATAAGAAATAATAAATGATCTATCGGAATAATGATGCATCTATTACGGAAAGGACCTGGATCTAACCGCCCCAACAAAAGGGGAACAAAATTTCAAGCTAACAGCTTGAAGTATAATCTGGATTATCAGGTGGGATGTGGGCAAGCCATCTATTCTTCATCATGACCATAACACTATCCAAATGTTCAGTGTTGGCATTGAGGGCTATGGTACATGTATGATTTATGCAAATATTCCACACTCTTTGAGAAATAGACGATTGCCAATCAGAGACAAACAATAGTGTTTAGAAAACAAAAAAAGGTTCCCTGGCGTTGATTGAACTCCTTGATTGTGTTGAACAGGTTCCCTAAGCAAGCTCACAATATCCATTTATCTATCGTCATTGCGTTTCCCTCCGTCCTGATTCCGTTTCGATCGGCCGGGATTTATGTAACGGATGCGGCTCTTACAGGTCTGTCAGGACGGCACGAATAGAAAGTCGCTAGATGCTGAAATCTAGAGAGATTTATCAAGAGTAAACCTTAAGAACCCTAATATGCCCCAACGCTCGAGGTATACGTTTTCGGACTGGTTGGAAGAGAAAATTCGGCTGCGATCATCGTGTCATGCGGTGATGGTTGCATCTCCTGTCAATATTCGTGTAAATGGTCTATCGTAACACGTAGAAGCCTTCATACAGTACGATATATCTATTTTGAGAGTTATTATACCATGTAGAGTAGATTACACTACTAAATCTCGACGTTTCCTGTGTTGAATACCGAGTTAGTAGAAATTCTGCCAACTGCATTCCATTTTGATTCTAGATTCCTAGACCCATGCAGTACACCCGGCCCTGACCATTTCAAAGCCAGGCTTCCCGTAAATACTTCCCGTACATGATGGGCTAAAACTCACGATAATACCGAGGGAATACCAACATATCGTCGGAACGAGGCTGGTGTTATCAACAAGACGAGTATCCGCAGCTGCAAAACCAAGCATAGGTCTTGCCAGAGGTCAGCCAAAATCTCTAATGATTGGGAATTTCCATGAGGGTGCATCGGTTCATCTTAGATGTTTGATAGTTCTTTTGGTCAAACATTGATTTCGGTTCGGTTTTGCTTGTAAAACTGTTTGGGGTAGATTGATAGTCCAGCGACTTCATCAGGGAATAAATATTCCAGGGGTCAGGGCAAACACCCATTGAATCCTATAAAGTCTAAAGTGTACCTATAATCCTTTGGGGTAATATGCCAAAATACTAGATAGAAAGCATGTTGGGTGCCCAATCTCCTAATTCTAAAACGGTATATATACTTAAGTCTGAGCTAAGCTTTCTAAGGGAGTATTGCAGAAGAAATGGGCAAGAAAATGTGGACTTGTGAAATCAAGCTTCATTTTATTATTGGGACATTTCTAAAAGGCTGTCTCTAAAGCTGGCGGCGAAGTGAATAGAAGCGTGAATAGAAAGGTGAATGTGACGACGACGTGACCCCTGGGAAGCTCAACTCACTCTTCTGAACAGTACGTACTATTACTAGCGTGATAACAAACACCTACCAGGCCATTCGACCACCTTCCCTACATCTTCATCAAAGGAAATCTTCTCTTGGCACGTGTAATACCTACTGATTGTATCCAGAGAGACGCGACCGGTCCACTTACCGCAAATTTCCTGACCTTCTTGTCTTCTTTGAAAGTTTCCCCTGTGCCACAGTTCACGTCACTATCGATTCTTCTCGTTTCTTCACGTCTGTTGTCTTGCCTTGATCATTCACCACCATCCTGACGGAATATCTTGTGATGGCATCTCAAAACGAAGAGAATGATCGCTGTGGAGATCACGATCATGACCAAATGATCTCCGATATCAAGCGCCGTAAGTAGCATTCAGCCACATATCACCCTTTCTGTCCTATTATGGAGGCAGGAAGTCCTTATTAGGCCACATGCAGGTGTCGGATGCTTCTGATACAGGGCTCGGGGCTCCCAATTGCTCACTCAACTACCTAGAGAGATAAAATACTGACTTTGAAAGCTGCAGTCTGCGAAGGTAAGAGAAACGAAGAAGCAGAAGTGCTTATTAGTTCTGCCTGTCCGTTTGTCATCAACCACCTTGTAGACATTGGAATCCTTCCTGAGGTTCCTGGTGACGTACTCCTCAGCGTAAACAATATTTTCAAGATCTACCATCATGGCGGATCGTTCTATTGGAAGGACCTCTTCCGCGACCTGGAGGCTCGCCTCGATAATCTCGACCACAATTCGGATCAAGAGGTAGCTTGGGAGGCAATCAATGGGGATGAGATCAAGCTGCCTATTAGATTCACCAAATGGCCGGATTTCGATCGGAATCGGTGAGTTATTTTTATTTTATTTTATTTTTATTTTTATTTATTTATTTTTTTTTTTTTTTTCTTTTTTAGATCGATGGAACTAGCTTTGATCGGCATCTTTTCGGTCATGGCGTCATGAAGATATGGGCTAACAAGACCAAACCAAGCACCCTCACGATTAAGATTCGCCACATGGAAGAGATGGTCAAGACACTCCAACAGAAATGGAAAAATCCAGGCACGGTGGAATTCGCTTACAGCAGCGTCAGGATCCGCTTCTCGCCAAAGACCGAGATAGCCCTGAAAGACCTCGCCTTCTACGCTAGCCACTTCGCAAAGGCCAAGGAGATATGGTTGCAGAGTAGCGAACACACGAAGTTGGTGGCTGCTCTCGAGAAGGATGTTCATCTCGCCGAGATCACAAAAATCGTCTGCTTCGGCCTTGGTGACTTCGATCGTGATCTTCCCGATTCACCCACTTGCCCCTTCGAGAAGGGAGAACCCGTCGAACCCCGCGCTGCTATCCATCACGCCGCGGCTCTCACAGCCCAGGAAATCGTTTGCAGAAAGACCGGCAAGGAGGTCCAGCTCTTCTCCCAGGAGCCGGGGTATAGTGAAACAGTCAAGGGATTCGTCGAGAGCCAGGGCTTCACGGTCTATTCGGGAGCCGGTAGAGACTCGCACGGATTCATCGATGCCGACGATGATACTCTAGTCATTTGCATCTTCCCCGGCGTTCCAGTAAGGGCCGTCCTCGCTGACGTGGCGCGCCCTCCGATAATCATCGCCACCGGATGCCTACAGGGCTCCTACGATGAGCGTCTAGAGTGGTACAGATCCGTGGGGATGGAAGAAATGTGGGTTTCATCTCCCCCTTTATTTTATAGAAGACTCGGCTAGCTAACATGATGACTATATACCTAGCCCACAATCACTCGATCCTGACGATGACCGGGTACGCGACATGTTTGACGATTACGACGCGACACCATTAGTAGGAGAGATGCACGAGATAGACTTGGTTGATGCCGGGCCATTTGCACGTGTTTTCGTGCACTCCCTTAAGGACGAGGAAGACTCGGTCGATAGCGACGAAGACTTGGTCGATAGCGACGAAGACTTAGTCGATAGCGACGAAGACTTGGTCGACAACGAGGATTAATTTGGAAGACTTGCAAAAGTTTTGACCATGTTGGGAGCTTGACAAGCTGCCATAAGTCACCAAGAGGTACGCAAGGGTCTTATTAGACGAGTGGATTACGTGTCCGTTGACACGAATAAGCTTGGGACGGTGACAGATGTTGAGGTCTTAGGGTACTTTCTTCGTAAACACATTTTCCACCTCTTATAGGGGGAGAATAACCTCCGGTCGTGCCTAATGACAAGAACCATGCACCCAAACAGCACTTGCCTACTAAGACATGTCTCCGTCTGTGCCCGTGACTCTCTATGACTTCAATTCTATGACTCCATAAATAGTACCTACCCAGATGATCTTTTTCATGTAAAAGAGGCAACAACTTGGAATTCAACCAGGACATGAAAGAAAGCGCGAAGGAATGGCCTGGGCCATGCAGTGATGCACTGTGTATGGCCCACTCTCCCTCTCTCGAAGATTATCCCGCCGGATTCAACTCTTCTCTTTTCCATCCGCCAGGTATTCGCCGTCAACTGCACTACCGTCTCTAAACACAATTCAAGAATCAAATCACTCTCCGATATTTTGTCCGTATTCTCGACTCATCGGGATTCTGTTTGAGTACCTATTGTGTCAAACGCTGCGTCATTCTGGACCAAGTGCACCACTACCCTGACCTATCCCTACGAAGACCTGATTCTAATATATAGTCTTCCACGTCGCCCAAATAAGAAGCTTCCTGTGATTTAGCGATATCGCGGAAAGAGATTTGGTGACAGAAGACATGATGCGTGCTCTTCTCCTTCTTGCCTGCTCGGCCTTTGCTTCGGCCACAACCTATACGCTTACTGTGTTTGCTCCGGGCACCACCATCGACGGTGCAGAGCTCAACGCTGCTGGTCAAGCGTTTTACACTGGGACCTCTGGCCCAGCCACTTACTGTCCGAACGATGCAAGCGCCTGCCCTCAGGTACAAGGCACCCTGGTCTACGCTGACTTGAGTGGCATGGCTGTAAGTCCTTGCCTATCTTGTCCCCGATATTACTCGATTGCTTGTGCAGCAAAATCGCCGTAGCATTTGTTTTGTTCCTGCTCTGACGTGGGTATATATTCAAGGTTCAAGTCCCTGGCGGTCAAACCATCTTTGTCGCCCCTCATGGCCACGTCCAGTACACGCAGCCCTACTCAAGCATCATGCCCGGGGGCGCCTTCGTTGGCGGCTGGTTCAACAAGACTGTCATATCCGAATGCGCACCCCAGAGGGTCGTTCTCGACTTCCTGTCCACCGACGGGTCCAACGCCGGGGGCATCAAGCTCTGCCCCGACGTCGCCGATTTCATGGAAGGCACCGGTGCCAGCTACACCCTGTACGCCGGCACGGCCAGTTTTAATGCCTCCAACTGCATCGATGCCGTCGGATTGGCCCTCAAGGGAAGTGCCGCTGATATGGGATGCTGGCAGTATCTCTGAATCGACGAGTTTGAAGTCTTCTTTTCAGACACGAACGACTTGCTTTGGGGGAGGGGCGGATGAACAACGGTTGCTATGATTTCATCTACCCAACTTTCTGGACGCAGAAGAGACTGCGAGATTTTTTGACGAGTTTTCGCGCAACATGCTATGGATTTAAACATGGAATGATTGGCACGGTGTTGTCGTGATATCTGAAGTGGGGATAATGAGAAGCGTTCATGGGTGGCCATTCAAAATGCCAGGGGGGATTTGCGGCATCTAATATCATAAGTTTACATTGGGAGTTTAAATAACCAAAACAAAACAGAGAGATTCTTGCTGAATAATACCTTAATCCGGAATACGTGTCGCTATTTGAATATTGTCAGACGAGGTAAAGCTAAAGGGGTTCTGTCCCTTAAATAAGTGCCGGCGATGGTCATTTGCGGACTATTTTAGGAGTGATTCTTCAGTCCTGTAGCCAGCCCGTATCCTAACATATTTCAATGGGTAAACGCAGACAGTGTCAAGTAAATACTTACACTAATTAACACAAGTCGGATAGCCGGTCCGATCACCAACAAAACGCCCTCTAATCCAGCAGCAACTCAACATCGAACTCGCGATCGGTCCTCAGCTGGTACTTAGGCAACGTAGCCTCGCCACAACTGCCCGTGCCGAGTCCATGATGGTACCAATCGAGCCTGACGATATGATCATCTCTATTCCGCTTCCGCAACTCATACGGATGCGCGCACTCATCCACATCCCGCGTCGTATACGGCATAATACTAAAACTGGCGCCGTCGTAGTCGCCGAAGCGCGCGCGCAGCAGGCGGTCGGGTCCCTCGTCGCCGCCCCATCGCCGCCGAAGCTCCACCCACCGCACGTCCGTGCGGTTGCCGCCGTCCTGCGGGAACTCGTAGTAGTCGGGGAACATGGCGTCGACGCCAAACCCCCACGTGTTCACCAGGTTCGCCCGCTTCTTGTCCGCGTACGACTCCCCCGGCCCCCGCCCGAACCACTCGACGATGCGCACGTCGCGCAGGCCGAGCGTGAGCCCGAAGCGCGCGAAGGTGGTGGGTGGCAGCCGGCCCTGCGGCTTCGCGAGGATGCGCACGCTGCAGTATGAGGCCGTGAGGGTGTAGGTTGTTGTTGTGGCGACGAACCAGGAGAGTACGGGTGGTGCTACGCGGCCTTCGACGGTCACGGTGCAACCTGATTCTGTTTCCGTCGTGGTCATTCGCGTGAAATGATGGCGGGTCTGGTGGAGTCTTCTCTCGATCCATTCTTGGCCGAAGGGTCCGCCTCGGTCGTTGTCGGTGAGGGCTCTGTAGAAGTCGAGCGTCATGGGAACGGTGATGAGATTATGGGCTGGATCGGAAGATTTGGTCAGGGATGATAGAGTGCCGTCGCTGGTATCAAAGCCGAACGTCGTCCCGTTGGAGATCGTAACACAGAACATGTGGCCGTTGCGCTCAACTCGCGGGCGCGCCAGCGTAGAAGGGGCTTTCAGGAGCGTCAAGGAGTTTGGCGGGGAAAGCTGGATTTGTCCCCGTGCTGGAACCCATCTGAACGGCATCCATCGATTGTTTGGCCGGGTGCTGAACTCAAGTTGAAGCCACGCCTCCGCAGACATGTTCCACAGCAAGTCACCAAGCACCAGGGTCGCTTTGGAATGCGGCTTGACACCTTTCGGGATGCGTACCTCCCGGCCGATAATCTGGTTTCGATCAGAGACGACTTCCCAAGTACACTTGAGATGGTCCAGAGTCAGAAAATCGTAACGATTCACAATGGTTACTTCAACTCCGTTGATGCCCAGGATCTGGACAGGCTCTATAGCCTTGCTGTACTCGTCCAATCCAGGTCCTGGGAAGTGCAACGAGTTGCAAAGTCCGTCCATGACGAAGTTGTAGTCGTTCGGGTCGTCGTTAAAGTCGCCGCCGTACCCAAAATACTCATCGCCATCTTTCGACTTGGTGCTGAGACCCTTTCAAGTCATGAGTTGCAGTCCCAAAGGCGTTGTTGTCGGGCTGTTACAACTTACATGGTTTGCCCACTCCCATACGAACCCGCCCATCAGTCGCGGGTATTTGTAAAACGCTTCGATGTACTCCTGCACGGCGCCCGGTCCATTGCCCATGGCATGAGCAAATTCACACATGATAAAAGGCTTCTTCCAGCCCTCCTCTTCACCATACTTGATCATCTCATCAATAGGGGTGTACATCCGACTGAATATGTCAGCTGTCTGCGCATTCTGGTCGCCTTCATAGTGTATGAGACGTGTCTGATCAATTTTCTTGATCTCGTCGTACATAGCCTGGTGGTTTCTTCCGTAGAAAGCCTCATTGCCTAGAGACCACATGATGACGGACGGATGGTTCTTGTCGCGCATGACCAATTGCAAAGCACGATCCACGTATGCTTCCCTCCAATCGAGATTGTCCGATGAAAATGATGCTGGGTCGCCGCCAACTTCCCCGAACCCGTGACACTCGAGATCCGCTTCATCCAGCACCCATAAGCCCAGCTCGTCCGTAAGGTCATAAAGTCTGGGATCGTTAGGGTAGTGCGAGGTGCGGATTGCGTTGATGTTGAAGAGTTTCATCGTCTGGAGATCCTGCCGGAGATTTGCAAAAGGCACGGTTCTCCCCGATTCTGCGTTGTGCTCGTGGCGGTTGACGCCACGAATCTTGACTGGGTTGCCGTTGACACAGAAGAGACCATCGATGAGTTCGGCCCTGCGAAAGCCGACCTTCTGAGCAACATACACTCCTCCAACAGAAAGTACTAATGTGTAAAGATACGGCGTCTCCGCTGTCCATTTCTCTGGGTTAGTGATACGGCATTCGCACGTACACGACTTTTCCGATGAAGCGTGAGACTTCGTAGAAACGACTGTGTGGCCCTCGTGATCAATAAGTTTCGCCACGACGGGCTCGTCAGACTTATTCAGCTTGATATCGACTTTCAACAGCGCATCCTTGTAGTCATCGTCAAGGATGGTCTGAATATGAAAGTCCTCAAAGCAGACTGACTTGAACGAATGTAACCAGACGTCTCTAAAAATTCCACTAAGCCACCATTGATCCTTTAGTCGAAATAAAGCTTAGCATTCGACCTATGCCACATCAAGAAAGATCCACTTACTTGATCCTCGATATAACTTCCATCGCATCGCTGGTAGACTTCTACGCAGAGTGTATTCTCGGAATCGATATTGAGAAACGTCGACACATCAAACTCGCTCGGATTCCTTGAACCCTGGGAGTAGCCAACTTCTCGCCCATTCATCCAAACGGTAAGGGCTGAATCGACCCCCTCGAAGCGCAGCCGCCATTGGTCACCGTCTTTCAGGTTGTCCGGCACCGTGAAGCGTGTGACATACCGGCCACACTCATTGTCATCATATGGTACGTACGGTGGGTTAACCGGGAACGGAAAGTTGACGTTCGTGTACTGTGGCCCTTTTCCGAAGCCTTGGAGTTGCCACATGCCGGGTACCTTGATGAGTTTCCATTCCGAATGATCGAAGTCGGGCTCGTAAAAGTCCCGGGGCCCTTTGAAAGGTCCCGTCGAAAGATCAAAACCCCAAACACCGGAGAGCAAGGCGGCTCTAGAGCGGCTCACGTTGCCAGATAAGGCATCATCCTCACTGTCATAGAGATGAAAATGGCTCCGGGGCGGGAGAGTATTTCGGTGAATGATTTTGAGGTTGCTCCAGTCAGGAACATGTTGAGGGTGAACATCTGTCTCAGCTGCAACAATCTCTTTGGAATCGAGAGGCGGGCTATTTGTACTAGTGCTGGAGGACTCGATCTCACGGTTAGAACTTGTAACTTGCAAGTCCATGTGGAGATGTGCTGTTCGGTGAATGATGAGATCCGTCTCATTGGAAGAGGTGGGAAGCCCGGAGATATCGGGAGGCATGGCACCGAGGTCAGTCAGAGGTCAGCTACCTGAAGGATAAACTGAGGCAGGCTAGACGCGGTTAGTGAGCCATGTAACAAACAGACCACGTAATTCCTCCAAATGCTCAAACGGTCGACTACTGTACATATGAGGCTGGAGACTAAAGTGTGGCGTACTGAGGTCGCGGTTGGCAGCCTGTCAGGCCTGTCAGTGTTAGCCAGTGCGGGGATTGCAGGTACTCGGGTGAGTACATATGTATCTTGGAGATCCAAGCTCTACCCCAGCTGTCAACTGATACCAGTCGACAACATGATCTTCTCCATCGATACGGATTACGTACACTGCGACCCCTGAAATAACGTTCAATTCCGCAGTGGAGAGGTACAACGGAAATCGCCCGCCACAAGGTCATCTTTCAATATTAAGTAAGGTGTTCTAAAGGCATAATTATATAGATAAGTACTGTGGTGGTGGTTAGTGCGCAGCACACCAAATTAGAAATTCCTGGAGGCACCTGTAATTAGTCCTCCATCATCCTTACACCTCACACTGCTATCAGTACACTTCTATAAGATCGCGCTTAATCGTCTCAGGGATTTTTGACAAACGTATAAATTCACTGTAAGAACCACTAAATAACATTATTTCAGGGGGTCGACTGTCCATCTTAGATTACCTACCTACGTAGCGTTGTTAGCGGGTCCTATATAGATTCGACCTAACCTTAACAACAACCTAGGTACCCGTTGATTTGAGAGTCAGAGGGTTAAGGATGGGTATTATAAAGTCAATCGAGTCTCTGTCTGTCAACACTATTGTGGATCAACCATAAACTAGTTAGCTAGCTTATATCCATCCTCAATACAACATCTATTGCACTCAATTCACTATTCTTGCTGCAACGCAACACTGCCTGCGAGGAGGTAGTTAGCACGCTTACGTAGCATTAGTTAACTAAACTATTTTCGTCCTCGTGGCTAGTACTACCGTAAGTTGGTCCGCCCCTTTTTTATATTAGCCGGCGGAGAACTCCGTGCGATTCGATAATCCGGGGGATCTCATCACCGGATTGTTCCAAACTTCGAGTTCGAACCAACGATCGGAGTTCCCTATGAGATACATCGACCCTTATCGGTCGGGCCGGGAAGAAAGTTGGTATAGAAACTTTCAACACCTCCCGGGACAACGCCGAGGACGACCTTAGCTCATCTAACACCGGATTGCCGCGGATTGCCGGGCATCGCCATGGCGCAAATCTTGGCCTGCAATTGTCATGTGGTCTAACGACCAGGGATCGATGCGATCAAGATATTCCTCCGCGTCGATGGGTAGTCTAGATTGCATAGGACACAGCGCAGATCCTGCCTCGACTAACTCTACGCGCATTATTATTCACCGCTGAGAAAGCCTTCCACGCCTCGAGTTGGGACTAGTAAATAACTTCATTGAGGGGTGCAGATTCAAATAGCCTTTCGTACGACAACGTTTTCGGTCTGCCATCAGTCATGTCCCGTCGGTAACGTTCAAGTGAGATAGCTGCCTGGACAGTTCATCGGGCTACTAACTATAACCTCGTTTTGTAAACAAGAATATTATTCGCATGGCGCGCCGTCCCCCTAGGCGAGAACACACTTGTTAAGGGCATTAATAGTGTGTATGACCGGGGATGCGCAGCCTACCCAGGTTCCCCAAAGCCCCCACGCTCCGAATTAGGTGCCTTTCCCCAAGGTCTCGTTCGTTTACCACGTTCTATTATTCTCCATGTAGGGTAGTAGCGCCGTGGTGCGCGAAGAGAATCAGGGGGGCGGGTTGGGTACCATCCCAATATAGCCTATTCTCTTCCCATGGCAATATATCGAAGTCTTCGGTAGTCGGTCCGCGCAGCGGACCGAAGACAATATATCTAGAAATATTTCACTCGTTGTAATATATTTTCTTCAATGCTCTTAAAGCTTGGCACGTTGTAGGGCTTTGAAAAGCAGCTGGTCTCGCTGCTTTTATCGTGTCCTGTCTCCTTGTCCTTACCGGTGGTAGGAAGTCAGCAGTCAACATGGCGTCCAACAGAAAACCCAACCTCGAGCCCAAGGTCTCGATCACCAGCGAGAAACCGCAGGGCGAGGTGCGTCAGGTCAGCGCCGCCTCGGTGGCCTTGGCGGCTGCCGTTGCCGAGCAGAAACCAAATCTTCTCTCCCGGAATATGATAAGGCTATATATGATCATGAGCATAGGATACCTCGTCTCGACTTTGAACGGCTTCGACAGCTCGCTTATGGGATCCGTCAACGCCATGATACCATATCAGGAAACGTTCGGATTGAGCGGCGCCGGGTCAACGACTGGCATCATTTTCATCATATACAACTTGGGTCAGATCGCGAGCTTTCCTTGTAAGATCCTTCGTGCAAGAAACACAGCGTTTGATCGACTCTAATTTCGCTAGTTTGTGGCTTAATTGCTGACGGGATGGGTCGGCGTTGGTGTGTTTTCATCGGCTGTATCATAGTACTGGTTGGGACCGCCATTCAAACCCCCGCAAATAGTATAGGCCAGTTCATTGGCGGCCGATTCGTCCTTGGTTTTGGGGCGTCTATTGCCTCGGCTGCTGGGCCGGCCTACACGGTCGAGCTGGCTCACCCTGCTTTTCGAGGGACTATGGCTGGAATGTAAGATCCCCCCGTGAAGATTAAGGGGGGACGTGCTGATTGAAGACCAGGTACAACAATTTCTGGTGGGTTGGAAATATTATCGCGGGGTGGACTACGTATGGAACAAACTTGTAAGGTTTCTTCTTTCAAGCCGTGCTAGCATTTGACTGACATAGCAAAGACACATCGAAAACTCATGGGCATGGCGAACCCCAACCGTAATCCAGGCGGGCATGCCAGCCGTTGTGATGTGCCTAATCCTATTCTTTCCAGAATCGCCTAGGTGGCTGATACATCATGACCGGGCTGAGGAAGCCCTCGCCATCTTCGCCAAATACCACGGTGACGGGGACCCGAATTCCCCTCTAGTCCAACTACAATATCGAGAAATCGTCGAGGAGTACGAACAGACCCGAGACCCGAACCCGTGGTGGGACTTCAGCGAGTTATTTAAGACACGGGCCGCCCGCTATCGACTCGCGATGGTTGTCGCAATGTCATTCTTCGGGCAGTGGTCCGGAAACAACGTGGTGTCGTACTTCATGCCCCTGATGATATCGTCGGCCGGCATCGACGACACGAACACGCAACTCCTGATCAACGCCATCAACCCGATCTTCTCGATGGTCGCGGCGATCTACGGCGCCACGCTGCTCGACAAGCTCGGCCGCCGCACCATGGTGCTGGCGAGCCTCTGCGGCGCGCTCCTCTTCTACTGCCTGCTGACCGCCTTCACCGCCGAGACCCACAGTAGCCCCAACCTCGCCTACGGGACCATCGTGTCCATCTACCTCTTCAACATCTGCTTCGCCTGGGGCTTCACGCCCCTTCAGACGCTGTATGCCGTCGAGTGTCTCGAGAACCGCACGCGGGCTAAGGGATCCGGGATTAATTACCTGGTTCTTAACGTCGCCATGGTAGTCAACACCTTCGGCATTAGTGTCGGGATGGAGAAAATTGGGTGGAAATTATATCTAGTCTACATTGGCTGGATCGTGGTCGAGATGGTCATCGTCTATTTCTTCTTTGTGGAGACAGCCGGTAAGACTTTAGAAGAACTGGGCAGTATCTTCGAGGCGAAGAATCCGAGAAAGGCCAGCACTATGAAGATCAAGATGGACATCGATTCAACTGGGCGTGTTGTGGGTGTTGATGATGTGGCAAAGACATCCTCAGCGTAGGATGGGCTTATGGCTGTAATGACAGCTTGAATAGTTAGATTGTGTCACTAAATGTGCAGGCCGTTGTGAATATCTGCTCACTAGCTACTGTGTATTCAACGTATCTGTGTTGATTGTCACGTTGTATATTCATTTAAATTGTCAATATGCCAGCTAAGATGGACTCGTTCGGTACCCAGACTGACCGAAACCTTCAGCTTTCCACAACGTCAGCTCTGCAATATCTCTGTGCACATACAGCTGGAGCCCATACACACGTAACTCGAGGACGTCTAATCGGACCGGTTCTGAATTATTTATATTACAGACATTTAAACACGCACCCACACATACCTGTAATCACAAACGTAACCGACTGCCACATTGTAGGGAGTTATATTGGGCGAGACCCCAATCTCAATCAGACGATGTCATCATCGGACCACGGTATGTTGCCAATTTATCTTTAGTAGATTAATTTCACACTTGAAATGGCCTATGATATGGCACCTGATGATATATTTTGAAGGGAGGAAAGTCAATCTCGAGCAGAATAAGTTGTAATGCCGCACGATGACCACAAGCAAATAACCCATCAACCATGAAACCCCATACCTACCTACCTACCTACCTACGCCTTCACCCACATCCACCTCAACGCCCATCCACCCTCCAGCAGTCCACCCTCTCAACCATAAGTGACCCTCAGAAACCCCGTCGTATCCCGACTGCCCAACTGCCAATCGCGGAACCCCTGGTCCGTCGCCATGAGCCTCAGGAGATAGTACTCGCCCTCGACGCCGGCCCAGTTGTCAACGAAGCCGAAGGTCGTGACGCCGCCGGCGCCGAGGTACACGCCGGGCACCTGCCGGCCGTCGACGAAGTGCCAGTGTGGCCGGATCGGCAGGCTCGCGCGCCCGGCTGCCTCCGGGAACGCGAACCCCATCCCGCCCTCCAGGTTCGGATCCCCCGACACCACGACGTCGACCCACTGCGCCTCGGTCGCGTTCGCGGTCGCGTTCGCGTTCGTGTTCGTCAGGTTCACTTGCGCTTGCAGCGTGCTGTTCGCGCAGCGCATGGTGACGTTCGTTGGGGAGGCGGCGGCGGGCGCGGTGACCTAGGTAAGTAGTTTTCCGGTAAGTAAGGAAGCATCTACCGTAGATTGTGCAGTGGGGAGAAACTCGTCGTGAAAGGGGCATATAGTAGACAAGGGTAGGTATTAAAAGTATGAAGGCCTAGTCTACGTCGCATGATTAGTGAGTGCACTTACGAATCCCCACGGATGCCCATTCTCGACGTAATACTGCGCGTCAAGACTGATGCCGTCCACTGCTCCGCCAGTCGAATCCGCCACCGCGAAAAAGGGCCCTGCGATTCTCCCGTCGTAGCCGGGGTAAGCCGTGCAATCGGGTCCGATGGGAACTACGGAGACATTTGGGACGGCGGAGGCGAGATGCTCGAGCGAGGGTATTATCGCTGGGAGAGCTAGTACTTTTGATAGCTTCATGTTCGGCTCGTCAGTCCACTTTGAACGCAAGGTGGTTGGTTTCGTTAAGAAATGTGTTCAACGCCATTTCTAATCCATCGTAGGCACGACGAGGATCCCTACTATTAATCATATCTGCTCCCACACGGACTGATGCCCCAGGGACCAATCCTATATAATGAGTATGAAGGATTGGTCGGATAATTCGACCGGGACCTCAGCCGAAAGTCGTACCAAGGTGAGGGGGATAGTAAAGCGAAGATGGCACTTAATTTGCAAGATATGTTCTACGTATATACCAGATTCTCGATCCGGCGTATGGAACGATGTGTTTTCAGTTCTGGTACCTACCGATCTAACCACACATTATTCGTGGCTCTCAACCAGACATCTAGCAACGCCTTCGCTTCCGGAGATCGTTTGCAGGTTTCTTAATGGCACCTATAACAATGCGACATAGCCGATCAGATCATATAAACTTCCACATAGGCGAACTGACTAATTTATATAATGCAACGGGGGAATATTTGAGTATCGCAGACATCGGGAAGTGAAGGGAGATGAAAATAAATATATTATATTCCCATCGTAGTGAAGGAGTTCTTTTCATGGGCTTTCCTGATGGAAATCTCATTATTATTAAGAAATTTTACCTCACCATCATTGCCAAAACATTTCTCTGTTTTGTTGAGTCTTTAGCCCGTCTGCTATTCCAACACATGGTCCATCGCACGCATTACCATTCACCTGATTAGTGCATTTTCAGATGACTCCAGATAACATATATTGGATGTCTCACCAAACCAGGTTCCCGTTAGAGGTGATCTTTTCTCCAGAGAGAGGATGCCGATTCGTATATCAAGTAGGGCGGTTTCCGTTCTCAAACAGATTGCGAGTAGCTCTCAAGATGCATGAAGCTCATCTGGCCGAGCAGTTCTTTTGCCTTAAGTCGCTATATCTCGACGCCAATTTGCAAGTCACCTAAATCCGTCAAGAAAGAACGGGAAATTTTTTGTCGTTTACGAAAGCCACACTGAGGACCGGAGCCCCAGGGCTAAGGGCTGGAGCGAAGGCGAAATGCCGGTCAAGAACTGCCTTGTTATTGTAAAAAGTTTTATCTTAAACAGCGATTGCGGCCGGTGCTTGTTTACAACGACTTGCATATTCAGCGAGAGAACGGTTTTTGTCCCTAACACTGTCAAGCATATATGCTTGGGGTAAGCAACATGTCATTATCGACGCAGCTTGTCAATAATCTTTCTCATATCCGCTTATACTGACATTCAGCGTTGCCTTGACTAGCCCATTAGTAACAATGAATAGAAGAAAGCCATGGAGGGTTTACACGTCTAGCTTTGATGGGAGGTTAAGTCATTCCTCGAGCGGATCGTCGGGACAAGAGGAGCGGCATGACTTCAAAACGTAGTCTATTACCTACAGTAGAAATATTCTAAAATCACCGAGTAAGTTTTAATATGCAAGAACAGGGCATAGCCTCTGATTACTGTGGTCTGTTGCAGCGACTGCATGTGTTGTGTGAGGTTATCAGGGGCTTATGAAGATACCTACTGCGTACCTGAACGTAGCTGGCAAGGTGAGGTGAGGTGAGGTGAGGTGAGGCAAGCCAAGGCAAAGGCAAAGGCAAAGCGCGGGGCATTCGTTTTCGTTCTAGCGCAGGTGCGGCTAGAGCTGATCAGGCATCAGGGCTGTAGGGCCGAGGTTTTACCGCTCCAATTCGATTGTCCCTCGGTGGACAGACCCCTGGCAGAGCCCACTAACGTCGGACAAGCCACTCGCCCGGCATAAGTCCTTGAGACTCCAACCCTTCTAGAGCTTTCGGCCACAATTTTTCCATCATCTACAAAGTCGTTGGTCCCCATGTCCTCCATGTCTACATATGCCTCTTCACGTCCTCCCTTCTACCTATATATTACTACAGTATGATCACTGACTGATTCTGCACTCAACTTAACCGTCCATCTGTCATTGGTGAGTCAGCTTCTTTTTCTCTTTTTTTCTTTTCTTTACAACTTTCGTGAATTTCGTGATGATACTCCAGCTGGCACCAGTCATAGAGTGATTTGTACTCCCTTTCTTTGATGACTATAGCTGTGGTCCTTGAGACCGAAATCTGACCTACACCAATCGCGTTTTGTACTTCTTAACTCTTTGGTATTGTCGCCTGCGCGTTGTGGCCATTACTGACGAAATCACAACTTCACAGCTTCCGACCAATCCAATTCGTATACCAACCGTTTCTCATCCCCCACCATGGCTCTCCACAACCCGAACAACTGGCATTGGGTCAGCAAGAATACCGGGGAATGGACCAGACAGTGGTTCGAGGAGAACTTGACCAAGATTTCGGCCGAAGATGGAGAGATTACCGCTAGGATCAGCAAGGTTGTCAGCATGGACGGGGATGTTGAGGTGAGCCAACGGAAGGGCAAGGTTATTACCATATATGATGTGAAGCTCGTATTAGAATACTCAGGTATGTCGGCCTTGCGACTCACTCTGTATCAAGGCTGCCGGTCCTAACACACCCCAGGAACTGCACCAGGCGAAGATGATGTGTCCGGGACTATCACTGTCCCCGAGATCGCCCACGACACCGAGGAAGATGAATTCGTCGTATGTACCCCCCGCAATGACTACGTTTTGAATCATGAATACTGACCAGCGCGCAGTTTGACATAGATGTTTACTCTGACTCGAACGAGAAACAACCAGTGAAAGATCTGGTCCGAGCCAAGATTGTGCCACAGCTACGCAAGGAATTCTTGAAACTCACGCAAACTTTGATTTCTGAGCACGGCAAAGATATCCAACACGCTGCTGGTTCAAATCCCTCGAGCGGATTCTCTACCCCCAAGTACCATGTTCCGTCTGGTGCCGCTGCCTCGAAGCCCGACACCACCCAGAGTCACAGTGGTAGTGTTGTCAACACGACAACGGTGAAAGATCAAGAAGAGTTCCGAACGACTGCCGCTGAATTGTATCAGACATTTACCGACCCCCAACGTCTCGCTGCATTCACACGTGCGCCACCGAAGAGATTTGATGGTGCCAAGAAGGGTGGAAAGTTTGAGCTGTTCGGTGGCAACGTCTCTGGCGAATACCAAGAACTGGTGGAACCGACGAAGATAGTCCAGAGCTGGCGGTTGAACCAGTGGCCTGCAGGCCACTATTCACAACAGGTGATTGAGTTCGACCAGAACGACGTGGATAGTGTGACAGTTATGAGGGTCAATTGGAGTGGTGTTCCGGTCGGCCAGGAAGAGGTGACCAAACGCAACTGGGAGGAGTACTACGTGCGGAGCATCAAGAAGACATTTGGGTAAGTGCATGCTACGAAGAGCTGCCAGAATCCCTGCTAATGTTATCACAGATTCGGAACTATCCTATAGGTTCGACATACCTCATGTACTGCGGCGTTCTCAGGCTCAATGGCGCAATCACGGTAGGAAACCGGTTCGGCCCTCGCAGGCAATTAGGTCTACTTGGTGGAAAGCCTATAGAAATACAGGGGAAACACTCAAGATCTGATTTGATGATTCCACCGAGAACCTGCATACTCGTATATGACCTCAAGAGATAACGATGTTACATGATAATAAATGACCAAAGTAATCGCCTTTAATATCCCTAATTTTTGAACTATTCAACGTGTTTCGTTTGTAGAATCGAACGATAAGCTTTTTGTAAGTTAATATCCCATGCGCTGTGGCCCTGCCTAATACATAGGAGGTTTACAACCACCTTCAACTAACTCTGCGCACAAGGAGAATCCGTTGATTGGCCATTCATTGTAGGACAATGTAATATCCGAAATCATTCGGCATTTCTGTTTGTTCAATGGTTTGTTACTATACATGCCGTGAAACAAAATAACAGCGATGGATCATAACTAGTTATAGTATCGCGGGCTTCCTCAAATCTCGGCAAGTCATGATTAGGTCATATTTATGAGTATATAACCTCTCTACGTAGAGGTTCATATACAGGCGGCCATACTTCTCAGCCCTACGGCCCTATCTCGACAAATTATTTAGGTGGAACTGCGGCACCTCATTCTGACCGAACGATTTGTCCAGTTTGAGGTACCTAGCCGTTTGGGCGCATTTCAAGCTACATAGTTGTGGAAGTTTCAGTAGTCGAACACTTTGTTTATGCAACTCGATTATCGCGATAGGTATAAGACATGCTGCTAGGTACAAGGTCCATGTAAGGGGTACCGGTTTATTCTGCTTGTTTCGATGCCCTCTTGGGCTTTGCTCGATTTGGTATCTTGGTTGATACTCGCTTCTTTCTTTCAGCGGCTTCCCAATCGTAGAGTTCGGGCCTTACTCTAACCCTCTCGAATATCAGCGGCGTTAATGGCAAGGCGGCGAGAAAGAGAAAAGAGGCTCGAAATGGGATGTGTGTGTGTTGGGGGGCTTTAACGAACCTTGGGGTTACATTAAATTCTCGCGTATTCCGGAGTTCATATCTAGTATCATTGTTCTGCATCCTATGCCATATGTAGGGAGGGGCCTTTGTAGTCACCTTCCCGGACAAGTCTGTTATAGTTACTTATCATCTCATCGAACTCGTATTCATCATTTCGGGCCGTCTCGAGCCATCCAATGTCCATCTCAGCGAGCCATGCTATGTACTCTCGGGAGTAAGTGGGATGAGGCACGGTTTTGGCGCGACTGAAGTCCATTATGACATTTTTGAGATAGTTTGCTGCGTTGATATCGTTGACAAAAATACCGATCTCGTGTAGAGTGTCAAGATCACGGATCATCGTGCGTATCTTCTTCGGGTTCAGGCCAAACATTTCATCTTCCTCAATGATCTCTTTGACTATTGCTCGGAGGGGTTGGTTATCGAATTCTTCGTGCCATCGATAGATTGCTCTGGTCATGCCATTCTTATCCAGAAGCTCCTTTTCGTGGTCACTGTTGAGGATAATATAGCCATAGCAGGCAATAGAAAGATGTTCGTTGCCTGTTTCCTTCAAACGGCCGTATACCCTACATTCGCAGTGGAATGGGTCATCGTAAGCGCGAATGTCATCCGATGTGTATCGATTCTGCTTTTCTAAGAACTCGTCTAAGGGTGGCTTCAGTACATGACCAAATCCAAACTAGACAAAATACGGCTATTAGCATCTCAGCCCTGGAAGCTAATGTTCACGGAATGAAGCGCTCACAATTTTCAGGGCGTAGATTGAACCGTCGATTGACACCTTCCAGACTGTGCTATCTACTCCGTCTCCGAGGGCCTCAATGAATTCTATGCTGGAATTATTTGTTTTAAATCGAAACGGCTCAAGCTTTGGGCCTGGAAGTAAGGGCAGCCCAGCCATAGACACTAGAAGGCAACTCAATGTTACATTGATTGGACCAGACAGGCATACCTAGATGTGTTAGTAGAAAAGGAGTGAGAATATATGCCCATCTTTGTTAGAATGAATGTCTTGTCTAATTAAAAGCGAATATTTGTAGGTTGTGGGGAAGCAACAAAGAAAAAGCTTCATCGCCACATTCGTGTAATAGTGATAGATCATCTATTATCTACAATCTTGATAATTTTATTGAGGCAGATGATTGGGATGCGTTTAAGCTGAAAATTCAATTTCTGATCTCTGCTTGCTACGCAAATGTTCATTTCAAACATCATTTAAGGGCTGGTTGTAAACAGTAGCCTTAATATATTTTATTCAATTTTATCCCTTTGTAAATATCCTCCAAATCAGTGGGACGTGATCGTCTACATATGTTATCGTATTTATACTACATGTAAACATGATACTACATGAGGAATAATACATTAGTTATTTGAGAGAAAAGAAGACGGGTATTCTCGATGCACATCTAAGCACAACTATATTCGACACAGCGGATCGTACCCATTTCCAGATGAGATATATGAAGAAACATCAGTTAAATTAATATGAAAATAACTAGAAAACAAATGACGATCAAACACACCGCCAAGCGAATACAAAGAGTAGCGCTATCAAGCACTATTATGAGTCGAACCTAGCTCGCCTTGAGTAGCAGTGCCAATGATGCCTACTTACCTAGGTATTAACGTACCTACCTAATTTATAGTAGTACTCTGAACGAGCTGCTAAGGTCTAGTATCGTCAAGCCGATAACCCTGGGCATCAATTATTTCGACATCGTCAGGTTTAGTTTTGGTGGCGACCTGAGTGGCCGCGTTTTGATACAGGTATTCCGAGTTTACCGTGTAACGGAACCAAGTGTTGAGTCGTGGCAATCTATCCAAAGGCAGAACTTCGCGGTTCTTATTATTCAAACTTATGATAATGAAAGCCAGTATTCCCTCTATAACAGAGATATGGCTCTCGGTTGGTTGTTGACCCCACGGTACTGCGGCGAATTCGGTCCCGACATAAATATCCGGAGCCTGCTTTTTTCGTCGCCAGGCGTCCCTCAACGCGTTTGATGGGTCGACACTGAAAGCCCGTTGGAACAAGACTTCTTTAGTCCCGACTAGGATGTTCCATCGAGTTCTTTTCCAATATGAATATGAAACGCATTGGCGGAAAGGTCGGCAGTTTGGTCTCTGACAGATATTTGGGACTTATACCGCTCCCCTCCAAAACCTTTGTCACAATTGACGAATCCCATGTCGAAGATATCTTGTCTTCCCCAACCATACATGTTAGATCGTCACCATTGCCATCCTGGGTAGAGCGTACAGCAAAGCAATTATCACATGCGAGAGATGCCCCGCTATCTCTCCCTATGTCATGTTGGTCCCATGTCATATGGGCCTCGATGCCAATACCCTTAGTCACGGTGCTGATCATTTCATTGATAAGGTAGGCCAGCCAGAGCTTACAGAATGTGCTGAATTGACCTTCATTTTTGATTTGTCCATACGCCCGCGCCTCTCGTAACCTTTCCTGTATTGAGGCGTGTGTAAGACGAGTTTCTAGGTTGTAGATAGCCTCGCCAATCAACGGACGTACGGAAGCTGCCGTGAAGTCTTCGAACAGCTTGATATCTCCCAACCGTACCCAGGTTTTTGTATCGGTTAGGGATGTAGTGAGTTTTCTGCTGATGTTTAGCTCTGGCATAGGATAGTGAGTTAGCTCTCGGATGGTTAATCGTTTATCCGGGTCAATTGCCGTAAAATCGAAATTTTGGAAGGCCTCATACTTTCTTTTCGCCGTGTTCTTGTTCGCAAAGTCGGTGATATCAAGGATAATGTTGGATGATGTATAACAATGAGGGTTTGTCCGGTAACAACACGGCACGTAAATGCATTAAAATATATTTTCCATTTCTTTATACGGGGTTTCGAAATCGCTTAGCGCAAACATTCTCTTTCAGAGAGATTATAGGGTTCTAGTGGCTTGTCAAAGCAGTGGATTGACTATATACAATGGTTTAATCGAAGCTTTGTAGTATCTTGTATGAATAACTTGCTATGGTCCCTTGTTATTCTAGCATTCTTTCGCATTTTGCTATATTGAGATTGATAGCCGATTGTGAATGGAAGTCGATGTGCTGATAGAAACGCTTTATTACATACAGTCTACTCCTGTGAACGCAACAATGCCAATTGTTCGAGATTGAGGTAATCTAGCTGTTGGGTTTTCAATGCCAAGAGAAGTTAGTAGGCTGGCTATACCCATCGTATGTAGATTTATTGCATCTACTCAACAACATAGACGGATCGGGACCATTGGCATAGACGGGTTGTCATATACTGGCTTGCGGCAAACCCTTGTGATACTCTGTAGCGGCCTGGCGGTAAATTTACATGGTGGGGGTGGGGAGAAAAAAACCTAGGTTAGGAGATGGTTATTAGATCGAGAATTACAACCCTATACAAAAATGGCTTGCGCTCTTTGCAAATGGTAACGCTCCGTTTCGCGAAACTGGCTGATTATCCTATTAAGACGAAGATAAAATATTTCTCATCGTATATAAATAGAGCATATTGTACTTATATCCACTTGAGAGAGAACCGAAACTATGGAATATTTTAGAGATTCTCTTGCGCCTTTGTAAGAGAGGGTTGACTATATCTTAAGCTTGCTTAGGCTAACGTGTTGTCGATGAACTACCCACCTCCGTATAAGTATACAAGAACTGAGTGGGAAAAGCACTATCCCGAGGCTGTTACTTAGGCTTAGGAGGTTAGTATTTTCGGATCTATTTATGAGCTATGTATCTAGTGGATCTAGGCGAGGAACCTAGGTAGGTAAAAATCCAGTGACTTGACCTGTGTGCATTGACTTGCTTTTTAATCTATCTACAAAAGGAAGGTGCTTGTTCGGATGCTATTTTTAGCCACCATGAAGAGCTACGAATGTAGCTAGTGACACCGATCCCGTGGAAACTACTGCAAGTACTGTTAGTACTGCGTATGTAGATGAGGTGGGGGCCCTGGTGACCTGAGGGCGTCAGTC